>CM060950.1:200849701-201095361 GCA_030765055.1 Mantis religiosa | reverse complement strand
TAATAATAAATAATAATATAATAATAATAATAATAATAATAATAATAATAATAATAATAATAATAATAATAATAATAATAATAATAATAATAATAATAATAATAATAATAATAATAATAATAATAATAATAATAATAATAATAATAATAATAATAATAATAATAATAATAATAATAATAATAATAATAATAATAATAATAATAATAATAATAATAATAATAATAATAATAATAATAATAATAATAATAATTAATAATAATAATAATAATAATAATAATAATAATAATAATAATAATAATAATAATAATAATAATAATAATAATAATAATAATAATAATAATAATAATAATAATAATAATAATAATAATAATAATAATAATAATAATAATAATAATAATAATAATAATAATAATAATAATAATAATAATAATAATAATAATAATAATAATAATAATAATAATAATAATAATAATAATAATAATAATAATAATAATAATAATAATAATAATAATAATAATAATAATAATAATAATAATAATAATAATAATAATAATAATAATAATAATAATAATAATAATAATAATAATAATAATAATAATAATAATAATAATAATAATAATAATAATAATAATAATAATAATAATAATAATAATAATAATAATAATAATAATAATAATAATAATAATAATAATAATAATAATAATAATAATAATAATAATAATAATAATAATAATAATAATAATAATAATAATAATAATAATAATAATAATAATAATAATAATAATAATAATAATAATAATAATAATAATAATAATAATAATAATAATAATAATAATAAACGAAAACTAGAAAGCCTGCTTAAATATTTCTCATTTTAAAGATTTTAAATACGAAATAACTTTGTAATCAGAAAGCCTTTATAAGCCTTTGTTGTGTAACTGTTTTTAGATAGTAAGCGAGATGTAGTGGAACATTTACTCTTTGATAAGAAGGTTTAGCACCTCGGTTTGTAGATCTTTCATGGCTATGTCTCTGTTAGGGTGCCCCTCGCGGGGCAGTTTGTGAGGTGAGAGGACACTTAAGGAGAGACATCAGAGGGCAGGATCCCTAGGAGCTACAAATTAAAACCCCCTGGTGACGGCTAGTATAGCCCTCCCTCCCTCCCCCCCTCCCACCTGAGAGATTATACATTCCTTGGAGAGGCTGGGACCCAGAGACCCTCCCCGATCCGTAGGATGAGAATCTACAGAAACACAAATTCCATTCCGAAGCACCCGCCAACACTTCAAACCCAAATTAGTAGCCAATTAGGATCAAAAGTGCGGGAAAGAGAAGTGCGTTGAAATGGAGATACATAAATTTCAGGGATGTAATTATTCTTCCCAGCATTTGCCTAGCGACCCGGGGAAATCCCCGAAAATACATATGGGTCAGGAAACACTGCCACGGAATCGAACCCACAACATCCGGAATATGGACCATAGATGCTATCGTCTGAGCCATCCCACTCGATCAGTTGAGCCTTACTTATCTATACATCATTCACTTCTACGTTATTCGCAATTATATAACCAATTTTTAGATAGCGAATTTTATTCCTTAATATTTAAGTAAATTATACTAATAAGTCACATTTTCTGGCGCTATTGTGTGAAATGCATGGTTGGTTGGCTACCAACACTCCCCACACGGCAAACTTGGTCTTTGGGGCAACCTCGCCTCACCACGTGATGACCGGACCCATTTCTCAGTTGGAGGCACTCAGAGGGCGGTGTCCATCACCTCCAATGATAGGGTGATAGTGAAGATGACGGTGAGGCGACAGGACCTACAGCTTATTCCGTGGACTCCGAACCACGAAGTGTTCCCATAGGGGACACTTCGCATGTGCTAGACAGAGGTGAAGGCGTGGATAGGGCCGACTTAAAATCGCCACCCCGGAACCGGGAATCCAACTCGGAACCCTTAGCGCGGGAGTCGCGAACAAAACCATTGCGCTACCCCGGAGCCCGTGTGAAATATATTGTGACTTTGTGGGTTCGTGAAATGAAAAGTCCAATTTCACCACTCAAAAATGTTCTTTATTTCCACCGACTTACAGTTTAACACTTGCCAATTACACAGTATTACGTGCTGCACACAATTACAATTCACCAGTTCGTCCGTTACAACTTCACTTGTACTCGCGATTACATAAACTCCGATACACATACACAGTTCGTACAGTCTTCCGTTGCACAATCCTTTCGTTCATTAACACGTCACTGACTAACTCTTACACCAAGAACTGCGACTGTCTCCTCACTCACTGACAAAACCAACTCCACTCTGTCCGTCTGTAACCCTCTTTATGTAGGAATATCGCCGGTTTCTAGTGACCAGGAGAATGTTCCAGATTCCGTAATTTCTGGAACCAGGTGGACAGAAACAGACGGCACACTGACGTTTTTCCTCCCAACCACTGCCTGTCACCACTACAAGACAAACGAGGGGGAGGTGTGGCTAACGCGGTCCTCCCCTGCCTTCCGTTCCCAGCTGGTTCACAGGGTGTTCCAGCGCTCGCGTTACAATATTAATATGTTTATTCGTTTATACGTTATGTGCTATATTAAAATATGTTACATGGTTTCTGTATCCTGTAGATTTCCCTTCTCTGCTATCATAGCACAAAGCAGTAGGCATGGTGGGCGAAGCATCAATTTTTTATTACTACTGCGCACGTGTTCACAACAGAAAGATAACATTTTAAAGCAATATAAAGCATTAGTACTCCGTTTCATTTTTCCTTTTTTTTAACTTTAATTATTATTAATAATGTCACCCAATTATCGGGAAGCACCACAAACAACAGCTGAGAAGGGACCGGAGGCCACGCCACACCCACTCATTTGTCTCCTGTCACTAACTGAAGGGATGGTTAGGAGAGGGATGGCGGGCCCCTGAGCCGTCTCTTTACCCTTCTCCTAGGTTCTGGAAATTACGGGACATTCAATCTAATCGAGAACCTTCCAGATCGGCAAGCGGACCCTATATAAGCAACACGTCGTGCAAGAGGAGTCAGTCAGACAGTTAGTCAGTGTTTGACGTGCTAGCGAAGGAGCGCCGTGTTAATGAACGAGAAGACTGTGCAACGGAAGACTTTACGTAATTGTGTACGTGCATCTGAACGGTAACGGACGAACTGGTGAATCGTAATTGTATGCATTACGTAATTTTGTGTAATTGGCAAGTGTTCAACTGTAAGTCGGTGGAAATAAAGAACATTGTTGAGTTTGTGTAATTGGACTTTTCATTTCACGAACCCACAAAGTCACAATAATATGCGTGTAAGCAGATACTCAGATAGTGTGTTGTGTTTATTATTTATGTATTTGTTTCTTATGTAACATAATATATAATTATAGTACACACACACACACACACGTTATTTTAGACGTGTCCATTTGAGAAGGTATAACTGTGGTTGTTATTGTATTTTGTTTTTTCGGCCCATAGCAACCGTCCGCCTTAAGGAAAAATAAATAATATGTTATAAGTATATATCCTATTTGTATGTAATACTTAAAGATATATTGTGCTGGTCAATTGGTTTAGAAATTCTTGAGTGCAAACGTCATTCGCCTATGTACGCACATACACAAAGACCTGAATAAGAATATGGGAATGCTACTTTTGGGTTTAATGCAGTTCATTGTACAACTTTAATCAACTGTAATCAGAATATGTAGAGAAATATCGAACTCGGGACCTCTTGAACGTGAGACAGACATGCTACCGTCTACGCTACCGAGGCTGGCTGGCTGGGCTCACTTGACCATCATTTCATGTATATGTAGAGAGATAGGAAGTTCAACAGCGGCCGTACAAATGTCTGTGAGTTAAATCATGCGAACGCCCAGAGTGACCCATGATAATAAACGTTCTGTACAAACAAACACCAACAGCTCGATATTTTCACTCTGCTTTACAATAAAGCTTCATTTAGGTACAGCTATAACTTGGCTGTGTTTATATTTCATGGATGTTTTCTGCTGAGGCAGTTCCCTTTCTAAGAAACATAGCATCTTGTGCGTTACACACATGATTAAAGAGTATTGCTTGCTTTCTTTTGTTTGGTGTTACAAACCATACACGCTATTTTTCTCGCTGTGCAGAACCAGACTCAATTGTGACGTCAAAGCCTTATTCATATCCGCCGCATATTTATACCTCGGCATTGATGCTTAAGTCCCTATAATTCTATTGTAAACAGCAGTGACGTCACGCTACATATGCATTCGCTAAGTAAACCTTCAGATAAGTCAGGTTTTAAGAAATGGATTATATTTCTACAAGGTACTCTTTCTAGATATTAAATAAGAATCATTGGATAACTTGTGTTGAAGCGGTGCATTTGCATGTGTATGTTCTTGAAAATCAGTATCAAGTAGGCAGGAATTTAATCTATTTCTAATAAGTAAATATGACATAGTTCTATTGTGTAGAAAGAATTCTCAGGATAGTTACAGATATGTTCGCAGAACATTTTAAAGCACTTGTCATGCCAGCAATAAACTCTAAATGGCATTCTGTATGCTATATTTCTTTAATCAATTCTGTAGTAAAATATTCTTTAACAGTTTTTTTTTTTATTTTTAGTTAGGTCCTCCAAGTCACATAGGACAACGAAGGAATGAAATGGTTGAAATTATGGTCAAGTGAGCCCAGCCCGCCTCGGTAGCGTAGACGGTAGCAGGTCTGCCTTACGTTCAAGAGGTTCCGAGTTCGAATCTCGGTCAGGGTAAGCTACCTGGATAAGGTTTTTCCGGGGTTTTCCCTTATCCTAAAAGACGAATGTCGGGTAACTCAAAGCTCCATGGACCCTGGGCTCATTTGAGCATCTTTTCACCCATTCCATTCATCATCCGATATGACTTAACGTTGGAGGACGAAAAAGTGAGCCCAGGGTTCTTAGAGCTTAAAGTTATCCGGCGTTCATCTTTCAGGATAAGGGAAACCCCTGGAAAATATGCTTATCCAGATAACTCACCCCGACCGAGATTCGAACTCGGGATCCCTAGAATGTAAGGCACGGACACCACCCCGACACCACAGAGGCGGGCACCTCAACAATTGATGCACTGGATCAGTGTCTTCGAATTTCCTTCTGCTTCCTCCCAAATTATTGATGTAACTCGTACTGTCTTGCACGGATTCAGGTTCTCTGGTTTAAAGCTTGGTCAATCCATCATACAGACATTAGAACTGGCTGGACACAGATGGTACAACAAAATAGCAATTGGCTGCCTCTTAGGTCCTGACGTTTATAAAGTGAAAGTTTTGCATGTAAAATAAGATGTTTCGGTAGAGAACTATGTACTTTACAGAATAATGTGTTTAGTTTGTGTATGGTGTTTTTCTTTTACTTTTTTCAGGTGAGAGTGCCCATTTGTGCGCTCACGAGTAGCTTTTGTGGCTTTGACACCTCAACTAAAAGCAAAAAGCAGGGGACAGAAATATTCTTTATTGTCTAATTCTTCGCATATCTTGACTGAAATAAGGTATTAATATAGAAAATGCTTAGGAGCGCTTTATAGTTCCAAATCAAAAAACTCTCAAATTTATATACGTTTCTTTCCATAAAAGTTGTCTCTAGTTCCACTGATGCTAAATAAACTTCCTCATTTGTTTCTACATAATTTTGGTTAATTATTCCTGACATTTCAACTGCACCTTTAGTTTTCCTCAAGCTAAGAAAGATTTATTTAATTGCCTTTCCTCTTAACATAAATTCATAAATTTGTATATTTTGTATAAGTAATAGGTAAATCGTGAGTGATGGACAAAACCTTCTACGGAAAAGCTGTAGAGCTGTAAAACGCAAAATTAAATTAAAATAACTCTTCCTGGAATCACCCATTTCCGAGATATCTGTTATTGTTGAGATATATTTAACAGTACTTAGCTTTTACAAAGCGCTATTGCTTTTCAGTTATTCTTTGCGATATCATGGAAAGAGGCTTTTAACGTTAGCATATCATTTCTCACTTTATAACACTTGATTATCACTTCGGTTTATTTCTTCCTCTTGTAATTGCACTGAAATGTGTAATGCAACTAATTCTGGAAATATTTATCCCAATTAATATTAGGTAGACAGAAAAAGAGACCTTTGTACGAATACTTTGTATCCACTGAACAAAAACTAGGTGATAATCGGTTGAGAAAGTCATGTGAACGTAACACAACTTTTTGTAGTGCTGAAATATCCAGCAGTTTCTTGCGATATCATGAAAAGAATATGAAGGTAACAACCCGTTAATAAACACTTGTTCACTCCTATGGGTATTACGTATGAATCTACAACAAAAAATACGCCATAAAACTATTTCTGCACACGTTTAACTAAAGTACTAGAATTAGAATGATAAACTTTTGTGAGAAGAGCTTGCACAGGTTACTATAATTGTTGGTGGTTAGAGAAAGGCATATGAAAGTAGCCACAAGACACGAATATTCTGCAAATACAATGTCAGAGGTTACATAGCAACAGTTACTCTATGAGGATTCTCATGGAAAGAGATAGGGTAATGACATGCCAGAATTTATCGCTTCTGAGAAAATTTTATCACACCAAGGTGAACGACCAGCTTTTTCACTTATATAGAAGCAATGTCAAGCACGTACTACGACGGAAGAAGTACCTACTATCTTCGTTCTTGATTATGCACATTATTTGATATCGAAGAGAAGTTACCCATAGCTATAATCGTTTTATAATTACACTGATGTCGCAACTACGGTATCCAAAGCAGTAAAATTAACCAACTACTATCACGTAACTTAACTCACGCAAGGAAGATATTCTGATTTCTTTGATTTGCTAAAATTAGATATTATGAATCGATTCGTAATGGATAGAAGCAGGATAGCAGCGACCCCGACTCCAGCCAAAATTTGAATGATGCGTTTAGTGGAATGAAGCTTACATTTTGAGTACTACATGGCAAAGCAAGGAAGCGTACCGGGAAAAATTCCGTACAGAAAGATGTTTACCTGAGCTTATCGCACATACCCGGTGAGTCTGATGTATGTACACTCTCTTCACTTGCAATCTTGTCTTCTGGAGAGCAACGTGTCATACATAGGAAGGCACAAGAAATCATATGTAACGTGACTGAATATTCTGACAAATAGAAAGATGGAGAAATCAAAATCCCTTTGTAATTCCTCAGTAGATACTGATCAGCTGTCTTGGATTGTACCTATAGAACTTTAATCCTTCAAGTACATTGATTCAAAGCCAGTAGAACTGTTGTTTAGCTTTCATTTCCGTGGCATGTTTTGCACAATCCGTATTGCACATCGCTATGTCGAAGGGGGGGGGGGATTTACTTCATATAATGTGATGTAAACAAAAACTATGAATATGACGTTATTTTTATTTATATTTTCATTCAGATTCGTTATTATTACACCAACATGAGATTGCGTTTCATTAGCAATTGCAATAATAGTATCTAAAGTTGCGTACACATAATTTTGTATAACTTGATATAAGTGTAGTACTAATTTAGTTGGTTTTATCTTTCCTTTTTTCCGTTATGAAAATTGCAGGAGATAGGACTGTTTAGCGTCATTTTCATTATTTGACAAATATTACAAACAATAATTACGTGAATACATATTTAATGCATTTATAATCATTAAGGTTATTTTTATTGTTATACACCCGTTTTGCGTGTATTCATTGGCTAACCTTACGTATAACACAGCTTCCAAGGTCTCCATTTGTGTTTCCTCTCTTACTTTACGCCAATTTACTAATATTTCACTCTTCTAATCAGCAGATAAGATGACCAGCAGCTCTGGTCTCTGAAGGTCAATACGCCTCCACACTATGTCAGGTAGGGGCTGTGCCGTGGCTAAGTGATTAGACCACTTTGTTCTCACCAAGGCGGCCCGGGTTCGATTCCAGGTGACAGCAAAGTGGGATTTGTGGTGGACTACACGGCGCTGGGGCGGGTTTTCTCCGGCATCTCCGGTTTGCCCCGCCATCCTATTCCACCAGCACTCCATCTTCATCTCATGTATCATCAGTGTCACCTCCTGCGGTGCCGTATGTTGTAAAAGTGGGCGTTAAACACTACGAATTTCACACATATGTCGGGTAGCAGTGTATGTCATGATGTGCACCAGTATGTTGTATGTGATACAGATGAAACTATAGAATGACAGATCACATTTTCTCTATTGCATATCAAGGGTGTGCCATTCTGTTTCATATGCACAGGTGAAATTATAGCATGACAGCTAACACTGTGTGTAGTGTATATCATGGTGTGTATATCAGTCTGTTTTATGTGACTCAGGTGAAATTGTAGAACAGCCTACATTGTGTATACCACGGCTTTAAGCGCCTGTTGTATTTTATAGAGACGGTGTTGTAGAATTACAGCCAACATTTGTGTAATGCATATCGTTTTGAGTGCCAATCCATTCCATGTGTGTAGGTAATATAGGATAGAGCTTGGCCACATTTAATGGATACGTTGGCGGCCCTGTATAATCCAGAAAATATTAGGAGACGTCTAACATAGAGCAGGGTGGACTAGGTATTCGAGAATGCTTCTGTGTAAAAATGATAAGGGAGTTGATGCATGCATACATGCTTGTAGCATGTTGTTCAATGTACTAGTTGTGTCTGACGTAAATGTTTTCTATGTTGAATGTATCTAAGCCTCACAAACCCAGCTTTGCTTTTATGTTCATCTATTTTACCCGCTTATCAGTTAACCTCATCTTATCTTTTTCACCCCGATGTAGATCTAACCTAGCGAATTTTTCTGTGGGCTTCTGAAATTTCCAAGTGAATTAAAGCATTTTGTATCTCATTCAAAGATAGTATTTTTACACCACTGTATCTACCTTTTGGGATGTTCATATGGATTTTACGGTATTTTGAGGCATTAGTGCAGCTATTTAAGAAATTTTTCTTGCATTTCTAGGTCTTTGAGGCTACTTCACTCTAGTTTTGAGTTCTTTGATGTGTGATGGATAGAGTCAACATGAAAAATTCAATGCCATGGCCGGGATTTGAACCACGGATCTCCTGGTTTCCGTCCAGTCGCTCTTAACCTTTGAGCTACCATGGCCAACGTACCTTCCTGACATTAAATTCTCCAGTTGACTTGTATATTTTCCCCGGTAGACCACTAGGGGCTCTCGCATCCGAGATACACCGTTTGTGGCGACTTACTATTGTAAGTACTTAAGTCCCAGGCTTCATCATTTAACTCTTATTATTTTAGTTAATTGATGGAAATTAATCATTTCTCCACACTAGCCGTATATAGGCTAAGATGTTTGATGGATAGAGTCAACATGAAAAATTCAATGCCATGGCCGGGATTTGAACCACGGATCTCCTGGTTTCCGTCCAGTCGCTCTTAACCTTTGAGCTACCATGGCCAACGTACCTTCCTGACATTAAATTCTCCAGTTGACTTGTATATTTTCCCCGGTAGACCACTAGGGGCTCTCGCATCCGAGATACACCGTTTGTGGCGACTTACTATTGTAAGTACTTAAGTCCCAGGCTTCATCATTTAACTCTTATTATTTTAGTTAATTGATGGAAATTAATCATTTCTCCACACTAGCCGTATATAGGCTAAGATGTTTGATGGATAGAGTCAACATGAAAAATTCAATGTCATGGCCGGGATTTGAACCACGGATCTCCTGGTTTCCGTCCAGTCGCTCTTAACCTTTGAGCTACCATGGCCAACGTACCTTCCTGACATTAAATTCTCCAGTTGACTTGTATATTTTCCCCGGTAGACCACTAGGGGCTCTCGCATCCGAGATACACCGTTTGTGGCGACTTACTATTGTAAGTACTTAAGTCCCAGGCTTCATCATTTAACTCTTATTATTTTAGTTAATTGATGGAAATTAATCATTTCTCCACACTAGCCGTATATAGGCTAAGATGTTTGATGGATAGAGTCAACATGAAAAATTCAATGCCATGGCCGGGATTTGAACCACGGATCTCCTGGTTTCCGTCCAGTCGCTCTTAACCTTTGAGCTACCATGGCCAACGTACCTTCCTGACATTAAATTCTCCAGTTGACTTGTATATTTTCCCCGGTAGACCACTAGGGGCTCTCGCATCCGAGATACACCGTTTGTGGCGACTTACTATTGTAAGTACTTAAGTCCCAGGCTTCATCATTTAACTCTTATTATTTTAGTTAATTGATGGAAATTAATCATTTCTCCACACTAGCCGTATATAGGCTAAGATGTTTGATGGATAGAGTCAACATGAAAAATTCAATGCCATGGCCGGGATTTGAACCACGGATCTCCTGGTTTCCGTCCAGTCGCTCTTAACCTTTGAGCTACCATGGCCAACGTACCTTCCTGACATTAAATTCTCCAGTTGACTTGTATATTTTCCCCGGTAGACCACTAGGGGCTCTCGCATCCGAGATACACCGTTTGTGGCGACTTACTATTGTAAGTACTTAAGTCCCAGGCTTCATCATTTAACTCTTATTATTTTAGTTAATTGATGGAAATTAATCATTTCTCCACACTAGCCGTATATAGGCTAAGATGTTTGATGGATAGAGTCAACATGAAAAATTCAATGCCATGGCCGGGATTTGAACCACGGATCTCCTGGTTTCCGTCCAGTCGCTCTTAACCTTTGAGCTACCATGGCCAACGTACCTTCCTGACATTAAATTCTCCAGTTGACTTGTATATTTTCCCCGGTAGACCACTAGGGGCTCTCGCATCCGAGATACACCGTTTGTGGCGACTTACTATTGTAAGTACTTAAGTCCCAGGCTTCATCATTTAACTCTTATTATTTTAGTTAATTGATGGAAATTAATCATTTCTCCACACTAGCCGTATATAGGCTAAGATGTTTGATGGATAGAGTCAACATGAAAAATTCAATGCCATGGCCGGGATTTGAACCACGGATCTCCTGGTTTCCGTCCAGTCGCTCTTAACCTTTGAGCTACCATGGCCAACGTACCTTCCTGACATTAAATTCTCCAGTTGACTTGTATATTTTCCCCGGTAGACCACTAGGGGCTCTCGCATCCGAGATACACCGTTTGTGGCGACTTACTATTGTAAGTACTTAAGTCCCAGGCTTCATCATTTAACTCTTATTATTTTAGTTAATTGATGGAAATTAATCATTTCTCCACACTAGCCGTATATAGGCTAAGATGTTTGATGGATAGAGTCAACATGAAAAATTCAATGCCATGGCCGGGATTTGAACCACGGATCTCCTGGTTTCCGTCCAGTCGCTCTTAACCTTTGAGCTACCATGGCCAACGTACCTTCCTGACATTAAATTCTCCAGTTGACTTGTATATTTTCCCCGGTAGACCACTAGGGGCTCTCGCATCCGAGATACACCGTTTGTGGCGACTTACTATTGTAAGTACTTAAGTCCCAGGCTTCATCATTTAACTCTTATTATTTTAGTTAATTGATGGAAATTAATCATTTCTCCACACTAGCCGTATATAGGCTAAGATGTTTGATGGATAGAGTCAACATGAAAAATTCAATGCCATGGCCGGGATTTGAACCACGGATCTCCTGGTTTCCGTCCAGTCGCTCTTAACCTTTGAGCTACCATGGCCAACGTACCTTCCTGACATTAAATTCTCCAGTTGACTTGTATATTTTCCCCGGTAGACCACTAGGGGCTCTCGCATCCGAGATACACCGTTTGTGGCGACTTACTATTGTAAGTACTTAAGTCCCAGGCTTCATCATTTAACTCTTATTATTTTAGTTAATTGATGGAAATTAATCATTTCTCCACACTAGCCGTATATAGGCTAAGATGTTTGATGGGTAGAGTCAACATGAAAAATTCAATGCCATGGCCGGGATTTGAACCACGGATCTCCTGGTTTCCGTCCAGTCGCTCTTAACCTTTGAGCTACCATGGCCAACGTACCTTCCTGACATTAAATTCTCCAGTTGACTTGTATATTTTCCCCGGTAGACCACTAGGGGCTCTCGCATCCGAGATACACCGTTTGTGGCGACTTACTATTGTAAGTACTTAAGTCCCAGGCTTCATCATTTAACTCTTGTATTTTAGTTAATTGATGGAAATTAATCATTTCTCCACACTAGCCGTATATAGGCTAAGATGTTTGATGGATAGAGTCAACATGAAAAATTCAATGCCATGGCCGGGATTTGAACCACGGATCTCCTGGTTTCCGTCCAGTCGCTCTTAACCTTTGAGCTACCATGGCCAACGTACCTTCCTGACATTAAATTCTCCAGTTGACTTGTATATTTTCCCCGGTAGACCACTAGGGGCTCTCGCATCCGAGATACACCGTTTGTGGCGACTTACTATTGTAAGTACTTAAGTCCCAGGCTTCATCATTTAACTCTTATTATTTTAGTTAATTGATGGAAATTAATCATTTCTCCACACTAGCCGTATATAGGCTAAGATGTTTGATGGATAGAGTCAACATGAAAAATTCAATGCCATGGCCGGGATTTGAACCACGGATCTCCTGGTTTCCGTCCAGTCGCTCTTAACCTTTGAGCTACCATGGCCAACGTACCTTCCTGACATTAAATTCTCCAGTTGACTTGTATATTTTCCCCGGTAGACCACTAGGGGCTCTCGCATCCGAGATACACCGTTTGTGGCGACTTACTATTGTAAGTACTTAAGTCCCAGGCTTCATCATTTAACTCTTATTATTTTAGTTAATTGATGGAAATTAATCATTTCTCCACACTAGCCGTATATAGGCTAAGATGTTTGATGGATAGAGTCAACATGAAAAATTCAATGCCATGGCCGGGATTTGAACCACGGATCTCCTGGTTTCCGTCCAGTCGCTCTTAACCTTTGAGCTACCATGGCCAACGTACCTTCCTGACATTAAATTCTCCAGTTGACTTGTATATTTTCCCCGGTAGACCACTAGGGGCTCTCGCATCCGAGATACACCGTTTGTGGCGACTTACTATTGTAAGTACTTAAGTCCCAGGCTTCATCATTTAACTCTTATTATTTTAGTTAATTGATGGAAATTAATCATTTCTCCACACTAGCCGTATATAGGCTAAGATGTTTGATGGATAGAGTCAACATGAAAAATTCAATGCCATGGCCGGGATTTGAACCACGGATCTCCTGGTTTCCGTCCAGTCGCTCTTAACCTTTGAGCTACCATGGCCAACGTACCTTCCTGACATTAAATTCTCCAGTTGACTTGTATATTTTCCCCGGTAGACCACTAGGGGCTCTCGCATCCGAGATACACCGTTTGTGGCGACTTACTATTGTAAGTACTTAAGTCCCAGGCTTCTATCCATCAAACATCTTAGCCTATATACGGCTAGTGTGGAGAAATGATTAATTTCCATCAATTAACTAAAATAATAAGAGTTAAATGATGAAGCCTGGGACTTAAGTACTTACAATAGTAAGTCGCCACAAACGGTGTATCTCGGATGCGAGAGCCCCTAGTGGTCTACCGGGGAAAATATACAAGTCAACTGGAGAATTTAATGTCAGGAAGGTACGTTGGCCATGGTAGCTCAAAGGTTAAGAGCGACTGGACGGAAACCAGGAGATCCGTGGTTCAAATCCCGGCCATGGCATTGAATTTTTCATGTTGACTCTATCCATCAAACATCTTAACCTATATACGGCTAGTGTGGAGAAATGATTAATTTCCATCAATTAACTAAAATAATAAGAGTTAAATGATGAAGCCTGGGACTTAAGTACTTACAATAGTAAGTCGCCACAAACGGTGTATCTCGGATGCGAAAGCCCCTAGTGGTCTACCGGGGAAAATATACAAGTCAACTGGAGAATTTAATGTCAGGAAGGTACGTTGGCCATGGTAGCTCAAAGGTTAAGAGCGACTGGACGGAAACCAGGAGATCCGTGGTTCAAATCCCGGCCATGGCATTGAATTTTTCATGTTGACTCTATCCATCAAACATCTTAGCCTATATACGGCTAGTGTGGAGAAATGATTAATTTCCATCAATTAACTAAAAAAAAAAAAAATCTTTGATGTGTATTCTTTGGATGCTGTCACTAGCATTCTCTGGCTGCTTCACTGTCTGCTATGTGTAATTTCCTCACTGCTAGACATATTATGGTACTTTTAGGACTTTTTCAGTAATTTTCTTGGTTTATAGTAGTTTTGATGTTTTCTTTTCACTATACTTGCAGGAAGACCAGACTCCTTCTTTAAGATTTCTCCCAGTTTTTCACAGCTAACTTTTTGTAAGTTTTCTGATTCGGGCATCAGCATAGTTAGCAGTGCTTTCTAAGGTGTACACAGCTAGACTAACCTAACCCAACCTTACCAACCTAACCGAAGCAAACCAAACCTAATCTAACGTAACCTAAGAACTATTAACAATACATAAAAAAATATAATTTTAGTCATGTAACTATATTCGTGATCTACAGTTCTTACACTTGTTGGTTACAGAGCTGAGATTTTTAGTACTCTGGTATCAGAACGTTTGTCAATTCCAATGTATGACTAGGATATATTAAGGCTATTTGTGGTTGCTTTTCCAGAAATTTGTCTCTTATAGAAGCTGAAGTAGTTTTCGTGATAATTTGTCTGCACTCATAGGAATATATGAGATTTGTGGATTGTTGTCTGTGATTTTAAGCATTTTAAGGTAGTTACGCAGTATTTTAGAGCGCTTTATTTGCATACTGTTAATGTTATTTTCTAGCTCTTTTAGGATATTGTTAAGACTTTGGTTCAGATATTTATGTGATCACTACAGGCAGATGATCTTTTGTCGCATTTTAAGAGATTTCGAAGCTGTGATGCAGGTCCTTCAAACTTATTGTAGGTCAGTTAAGACAGTGGGACTGGTTCTTAGCGCTCTGATAGAGACATTTTCAGATGCTTTTCAGAACGCTTTGTACGTTAGTAGAAGGATGTTTGGAACATTCAGTGGCATTCGAGTCGCTTTTCAGAGGCATTTAAGATGCTCATACAGTTATCTTTAGGGTTCTTTTGCGTGAGATCTGGGATTACTTTCAGGGCATTTTAGTGTTCCTAGAGATATATTTGATGCTTACAGAACTATCTTAGGTGTCTCAGTGTAGGTGTCTCAGATATATTGGAGGATTTTCAACGCTGGGTCAAGTATTCTAACCATTGTTCCAGATATTTTAATGTCAGATCAGATATTTTCTTGTCCTTTAGGGATGCTTAAAAGGGCTGTAATAGGACACTTTTCTGAGTGCTAGGTCATTTTGGATGTTATCTAAGTTCTCTTGTTATTTCTCTCTTTTATTGCATTGTATCTGTTTTATGACTTGCCTCACTGCTATTTATCTTGCTTTTTTGAATTTTCACGTGGTTTAGTTTGATTTTATATCTCCATAGACGGAATTCCTTTTCTTTTCAGATATTTCATAGATATGAACTAGTTGAATTACATGTTACTTTATAAACTTCTGATGTGAACATAATACAGTTCGCAGTCTTTTAAAGTCAAACCAAACCAGAACTGAGCTAATATTGTATACATTTTGAGCTACTGCGTTACTTCTTATTTAGGTTTTTTCTGATTCTTCTGTTATTACAAGTCTTTGAGCCTAGAACCAGATGTTTCTGGAATTTTTATGTACCGCTGCCATTTCTTTCTTCAACGTGGGTCTCTGGATACATGAAAGCTTAGTTGAAACGTTTAGTATTGTACGCCACCACTAAAACAAAACATCAGCACCATTATTCAGCAAAACATTTCATCAAGAAAGATCACACAACTGCCACCACAACCTATCATCAATCCCACTATGAGCATCTACACCATCATAGCCATCGCCTACAATCTTCAGCACCATCACCTACCACCATCACCGCCACCGCCACCGCCGCCACCGCCACCACCACCCTCACCACCACCACCACCACAATCACCACCACCACCACCCTCACCACCACCTCCACCACTAAAATCAACACCAGCACCATTGACACTAGCTACAACATTACGATCACTGACCGAGCTACACCATCGTCATCATAGTTAATGCCAGCACCATATCACAAACCATTCATTCCATCAACACACCTCTCACCTCTGTTACCAACAGAATTACGAGCCCCAGCATCTCCCATCACCTCTATTAATATCACCGTCACTACCACCACCAGTACCAAAGACCAGGACATCACTGTCACAAGGCTCTGCCACCATCACTACACTACACCTCCACCGCACCCATAGATATCACCAGTACAGAACGTTACCATGACATCTGATATCATCATCATCACTCCTGACGCAGCTGCCTCACCACACCTATCCCCATCACCTCACTAAAACGGGAAGCAGTACTATCACCTTACCAGCACCACAACATCACCTTCGCCTACTATCAACACCACCTTCAGCACCAACATCGCCTATCATCAACACCACCACTGCCACCAGCTACACCACCAAAACCAAATCAAATAATTAAATCACTCCATTTAGAAAGATCAGTATTAATAACATATTTCAAGAGATACGCAGAGTAACCAAGTAAATTAATAAGTCGTTTCTCATTTAATATAAATAGCTTTCAAGTTAACAATTGTAAATATGCAAGCATTTTCTAAAAGAATAAAAAGTTGATTCTTCCGTAAATATCTTTATAATCCTTCCATTGCATAGTAAGCCTTCTTGAGAGTAAAAAATATATATTTATCAAAATAGCATTATACAGGTAAGCGTTTTCAAAGGCGAACAACAATTTGAACTCGAGTTTGAAAATATTTTGGAAACAAACTTGGAAATATATTCCGTATTTATATTATCCTCTTTGCGTTGCCTAAAACAAAGTTTTTAAGATTGTTAAATAACATCTAAATAATGACAGCTTAGTGAACCTAAATCTCTCATTGAAGTTGCGATTTATTAGAAACCTCAGCATTCAAAGAGTTTCACTCCCCAATAGACTTTCGCCCCTTTTCTTGATATCGTCATAAGTCAGGGTGCCTGAATGTTTGAATGGAGTAATACAATAAAATATATGATGTGTTGGACTCACATGACTTTCTCTTCTCTTATATAAACGATTCCTACAAATTCTTATTCCTCTATCTACTTCATGTTAAACGAAATAAAAAATTCTAGAAATTATCTTATTGTTCTTGTAGGTGTAAGGATCATATGGTCACACAGTAGGCTTTAAGCGATACCCATATCTTTAAAGAGCTGTTTCTTATGTGATGCCTTTGAAATTGAATGGCAAAAGGCCAAAAAAGTGAATAGCGACTTCTCGTTTGACAAAATATGTAAATATTGGAAAATTCAAACAAACAACAAGGAATATCTTCGAAATGGTTGACACCAGGAAAAATGTATTTGACATAAATTGTGTATTTTAACGAGATCCATCCACACTTTCGTATAGTATCATGTTGTCTGCCTCTTACGGTTTACCAGTTGTGCGAAAGTCGTCCAGAATGAAAAGTTTCTTGTTCTTGTTGTTACGGTTTCCAGTCTGGAGGAGAGCGATAGATTTTTCGGGCTTGTTTGAGAAGGGAAGAAAACCGGTGGTTCCTTTCCTAGATTTACGGCACGTAAAAGAACCTGAAATCTGCTGAAAATAGGCTGTAAACAAAATTAAACGTTATTTCACACCCAGTATAGAATGAGACGCAGAGAACCACAGCAGGAAGGAGCATTCAAAAACAAAAACCAATATAAATTTTAAAAAAAAGAAGAGAATGAAAAGAACTGATGACACTCACAGAAAGTTCAAGATATGCATTTCATTGGTCATGAATATATCTTGAACACACGATATTTTAATAAAATGTCCTTAGAGACATTTTTGAGAAAATCGAATTTTTCTTCTTATTATTTAACTTCCCTAGTTGTACCACTATCGTGGTGTTTGGGGATTCTTGTTCCTCTATACCTTTTTGGGTCCGATAGAGAACCAACATAGGTGATCAGCCCAATGGAAAATCAAATTTTTGGAAAAATATTCCATTTAAAGGGTGACCTGGTGTAAGGGATTTTTTTTTTTTTTTTAATTTTCGTGTTGCATCCTTAGACGATGTGAGTTTGATGTTTAATGGATTTTCATCTTTGAGTTGTGCATACCGGTTTATGTCATATAATAAACATCCGAGCTGCAGAAACATGGCTAACCTTGGTCATACGAGTATCAAATACGTACACGATCTTGGTTGGTTACAGTGGAGAGTGGAGTAGGCCTTCAGTGTGTAACGAAAGCAACTACGTGTTATACAATGGAATAAGTGGTGAAATTCAGCTATGGACATGCTGTAAAAAGATTGGCAAAGCATAACTGAAGTTTGGTGTAACAGGTACGACTCGTCAACAGAATACCTGTCATAACCAGAAATCTGGCGATGTCAGTTCTATGTTAAAACAGAAGATGCTCCTTGAAATGTAAGGTGGTTGAACAGTTGTCTGAACGACCAAACAAAATTCTGAGATTTTTGCTCATGACTTGCATCGCTTAAATATCAAAGATGTCATTCTAATTAGAAGAAATGTGCACTCTGCTTGTCTGAGACTTTCTCCTATATTACCGTCACAATGGCGAACGCGAAGCTATTTTGGAGGAGAGGGATCGAGTCAGGAAAGTGAGCCGCTATTGCTGTTGCCAGTGTGAGGGACTGGAGAAACATGGCCTCTCACAGAACAGACCCCAGCTGACGTCTCTTGAAGCCTCTTAAAGCTAGAAGCGAGTCGTATTATTACTGTGCAAATACTGATCGATACTATTCCAGAATGTGAGTCGACAACATCGACTATTGGAAAGATCTCCCGCGCCCGGCAGCACTACATGAGCCAAAGTATGGCTTGGCGGGGCAGTGTAGTGAGAGTTTTAGAGTTTGTGTGCGTTTCAAGTTGAGCCGACGAGTACGGTTCCGTGTTGAGATGTTGGTGCAGTGAAGCACTTCACGAATCAGTCGGTCAGTTGAGTTCTATAGAGAAGTGTGGTAAGTTTGAAGCTCCATTGTGAGGAGTCGGCAGGCCGTGGAGCGGTGTAGTAAGTGCAGCTCCATGTTGAAGAATCGGTGGGCAATGGAACAGGCAGCGAAGCAGATTAAAAACTAATATTGGAGTTCTGTTCAGAATCGGCGTACAGCTTTGTGTAAGAGGTGAACCCGTGTGAACGTCAAAAGGATTACCAGCTGCACAAATTGGTGCGTGCTAAAGAGACTTTATGAAAATAGTAGAGACGTATCAAAGTTAAGTAACTTTGTAAAAGAGAAAGTGATAAACACTACACGATGTAACGTAATCGTATGGGAACATACCCTTACGAGTCATACTGGTAATTTTCTCTTATCTAAGCCCGTATTGGTAGCGTAGATGGTAGCGTGTCTGCCTCATCTTCAAGAGGTCCCGAGTTCCAATCTTGGTCAGGGTGAGTTACCTGGGTAAGGTTTTCTCCGGAGTTTTCCCTTATTCTGAAAGACAAATGTCGGATAACTCTAAGCTCTATGGACCCTGGGCATATTTGAGCATCATTTCACCCATGTCATTTATCGTCCGATATGATTTAACGTTGGAGGACGTAAATAAAAAACATCTCTGATCAAAAGTACTTCTTTGTTTCAAGATACGATGTTAGATTTGTGCGAGCTTATCTAAACTTGCACTAATTACGCGGTAGATATACATAAAGTGAAGTTGCATATCTACCACATACATGGAAAATGACATATAACTTTCCACAGACCTAAGAGCTCTACTCTCTCTCTCTCTCTCTCTCTCTCTCTCTCTCTCTCTCTCTCTCTCTCTCTCTCTCTCTCTCTCTCTCTCTTTCTCTCTCGCGTCTCCTCTCTTCTTCTCTGCTTCTACTCTCTCGCTTGTAAACCTAACTCCTTAACAAGGAAAGGTGACATATCCATTCAGTTATGCATGAAGAAAGGCACAAAATTTGTTTTACCAACCAGATTACATTGGTTATGCAAACTTCTCGATATAGACTGCTTATATGCTTGTAGTCGCACTCTTTCCAATTTTATTCTCGTCGGTAAATTCTTTACCGCACAAGAAACATTCCGAAGAAGAATCGAAAGACTCTTCGAAAGAAACAAAAGAACAATCCTTGTAGGTTAGCCTAATTATTATTAACCTAAAAGCCAACTTTTCAACATGCATCGATGAAGGTAATAATTTAAGTAATAATTTCTGTTTAGTTTATCTCCCTTGTTTAGCAACTTCGTGGCCTTTATTAAATAGCCTACTCGTGCTTTAATCAGTAATTAAAACTTCCATTTATTTCAGCATATTTATATATTTACTTATTTACAGAGTTTCACAGAAGGTTTACACTCTGGTCGCGCCGTGGCTGAGTGGTTAAACCGTTTTTCTCTCCCCAAGGCGGCCCCGATTCGATCCCAGGTGACAGCAAAGTGAGATTTGTGGTGGACAACAAGGGGCTGGGGCGCAATTTCTCCGGGATTTCCGGTTTCCCCCACCATCTCATTCCATCTGTGCCCATCTTCATTTCATGTACTATCAGTGTCACCACCTGGGGTGCCACGTATAGTAAACGCGGGCGTTTAACACTACACATTCCTTCAGGTTTACACTCTTTGTACTTTAATATGTTGCAATAAAATTAAAAAAACGATAATATTTTAATTTCCAAAGATAGACTTTAAGGACCTCCCAAAAGACCTAAAGTGGTAGTCTGGATACCAGGCACTTCTGATGCAACACTCATTAAAAGACTCGGAGCAAAATCCCAAACTGAACACAAAGAGTGGTTAGTACTGAGCAGTCAAGTGATTGAGAAGGGACAAACTCTGAAGTTCGCGATTGATTTTAGCTCATACAACATATTCCAGAAGGTCGACTTTAAGGTAACATGGAAGGATATATTTCAAACCCCTAAAACACAGAGAAATAGCTGGTGAGGATACTGCAGGTAAATCTACAGCACAGTAGAGCAGCTTCTGCTGTACTCTGTGTGAAGATGAAGTCCTTGTGATGTAGCTTTCATTCAGGAACCCTGATGTTATAAATGGAAGATAAAAGGATACTGAATGTCCATAACAGGCCTATCTTTGTCACAACTATAAGGCAGGAAGTTATTTACATAATAATATCCACCAATTATGTGGGAAACTTTACCAAAAAAATTAGCATGTCTCTGAGAACGAAAGCTGTTCAGATCACAGATATCCAGTTTCATATAACAGGACTTCCAGGCAGACTCAAACTTCTGAAATCCTAAAAGAGCTGGATGGGATTAAAAGAGGAAATACCTAGCCAGTAATCTGCGTAAGATGGACGGTAATATTCGTGGCAGCTTGGATTTTGAAATTGCTGCAGAACAGCTGAAGGATACAGTATTATCAGCTTATAACGATAACTGTCCAATGAAAACAAGGTAAGCCAACAGGAATATGCCCAGGTGGAATCAAGACCTTGCTAGTAAAAGCAGATTATTTAACTTTGCTAAAAGGACTAAGCAATGGAATGCGTAGAGTACATCATTGACACCATATACTGAAGTTTTGAGGAAGGCTAAGGAAGACTCCCGGAGAAAGCACTGTGAGCATATTTTAAATACTCCAGAATGTGCTAGACTGCAGAAGACCCTAAGCAAAGATCTCCAAAGTTTCATCAGCAAACGTCAGTTGGAAAATGGAGAATACACAAAAACAGAGAGGGAAGCAATGGACGAACCTTTTTAGGTACACTTTTCTGGAGCAATCACAAAGAACCCGAGGGAGGATGGTACAGCCTGGGATTGGACCCCCATGAGAAGGGCATCAAGAGCAGACTGGAGACCTCCAAGGAAGTCGTTAATTACGATAAATTAAAATAGGCAATATATTCATTTCAACAATACAAATCCCCAGGAAGCGATATAATAATGGCCATAAGCCTATAAAAGAGATTTGACGAACTGTCAAACTTTTGATAAGAATCTTAAGAGCAAGTTTGGCTCTAGGAAATGTGCCAATGAGCTACAGGTATCTCAGTGTTATATTTATACCAAAGCCAGGGAAACCTTGTCCCTGGTAAAGTTCCTGACCTATCAGCTTAATGTCAGTCATTCTCAAGAGACTTGAGAAATTAATAGATAGGCATATAAGAGAAGGTGCTCTGAATCAATGTCCTCTGCACCAGAATCAGCATGTCTATTGATCAGGAAGATCAACAGAAACTGCCCTTTTCCAGGTTATACACAGACTGGAAACAATATTACAAGAAAAGGAGGTGCTTTTATGATGTGCCTTCGTGGATATTGACAACACGCTCATTTAATGCCATAATTAGTATCGCTTCAAGGAAATGTGGTATTAATGAAACCTGTATTAGGTGGATTCAGACCATGTTAAGAGGCAGAATAATTCACACAAGTATCATGGAAAGGAGCTCAGCTGCTATTGTCATGAGTGGGTGTTCATATGGTGGGGTGCTATCACCCATACTGTGGAACCTAGTAGTTAATGGGTTACTTAATCAAGTAAGTAGCCTATATTTTGAAATCATGGGCTATGCTGATTATATTTTCATCACAGCCTATGGTAAATATATAGAAACTGTCAGGGAATTCGTGCAGAGGACTCCGAATACTGTAACAAAATGCGCTGAGAATGAGGGCTTAAAAATAAGCACTCAGAAAACAGCCTTGGTACCATTTACCAGAAAGAAAAGCATGAAGGGACCTCTGCATCTTCAAGGTAGAGAAACTAAAATATCTGAGGGACTTAAATACTTGAGAGTCCATTTGGAGTCCAAGATGAACTGGAATCAACATTTTAATAAAATAATAAAACGGACGCAAAACGTTCTTTGAGGCAGTTAGACTCTCGTGTGGAAAAAGATGGGAATAAGACTGTTACGATTCTCTATATACATACCAGGCTGATGATACCATCTATAATCTATGAAGTACTGGCCTGATGGACTAAGGTCCTTCAAGCAGACTCCAAAAATCAAGTTCATGAAGTTCAAAGGAGGCTCTATGGCTGTTACAGGAGCCATGAAAACAGCTCCAACTGCAGCAGTGGAGACACTTATGAACCTGACTCCATAACACCTAGTTGTAATGGAGGGAAAAATGGCACTCTAGAGACTGCAACATTCCAGGCAGCTGAGATTTCTGAAACAGACTCAGGTATGCTGGAATATGAAATGTATAGGGGATGCTTTCTTGGATATGCCTTCAGAGTACATAATTCCAATCAAACACTTAAAAATACTTCCGGATCATTACAGATCCGGTACGTTGGGAAAACAAAAGTCTGTAAACACCTGGGAAGACCTTGATCTGGCGTACAGATGAATCAAACGATCCCTCAGGGACTGGTTCTGGAGTTTATGGTGTAACAGCAAGGTGTAAAGGATCTTTTCCCTTTGGTAAATATGCAACTGTGTTTGATACAGAGATTTTTGCCATTTTTAGTACATGCATGAAAATATAAGGAGAGAATACGTTGGTAAACAGATCTTTATATTCTCTGTCAACCAGGTCGCACTTAATGCAGTCATAAGGTCACGTCAGGACTAGTTCTAAATTACCCAAATATTCGTAATAACCTAAGTGTTATCCAACTCACCTGGGTGCCGGGACATAGGGGAATAGACGGCAACGAAAAGGCTCGTAAACTTACTAAACAAGAAGCAGCTACACCACTTACTGAACCAGAGCCGACTCTAGGAACATCTCGGGGCTTAACTAGAGAAATTATTAAGAACTGGTCCAAGAGAGAGCATCACAAAACCTGGCTCAAAACCCCAGGAAATATACATGGTAAGCTATTTATTAGGGAGCCGTGCAAGAAAAGAGTTCAAAGTCTATTAAAGTGTAATAGAGCCCAGCTGAAAGCAATCACTGCTTTTCTCAGAGGGCACGGATCCGTGAAAAAGTACCTGAACACAATAGGGGTATATCAGGGTAACTTAGACCACAGATTCTGCAGGAAAGAGATTGAGAAGCCCCAGCATATTCTAGTGAAGCCTTGTCTCACAGGAGACATAATACTTTTGGGACAGTGTTTATTCGAAGAACCAAAATAAGTAATATCCATACGCACCGGAAGACTACCTTCCTAAGGGAGGCAGGTGTAAGTAGGATGGATATGGTAGCACAATAAGCCCTAGGCTGAAGTGCAGCCGGAGAAATGACGGGAAACTAATGAAAAATAAAATCTCAAACAATTTCAAAACATTATTGATGATATTCTCATGTGCAAGATGTTCAAAACGTCTTTCATTGACAATAATGCATCGCGTGGAGCGTTGTGCGCTAAATGTTCAAATAGCGTACGCCCCTTTGCGGTGCACCCCATATGTAGAGCATGTATACTGGTATGGGTTACGGACTCTGGCGATTTTTCCATACTTACAGAGACAGTAATGATTATAACGATATATTATGCAACAAGATTATATCTATTACTTATTGCGAAACACTCGCAGTGCTCTATTACCATTTCAAATTTTCTTTGTATATAATCATATTACTAAAATGACATGTTATCCTCCGTTCATATTGCATATTCACGACAGTTTACTTAGAAATTATTTCATATAAAGCAAAAGAGACAACATTCAAATGTTTATATCATAAGTCGTAGTAACAAACTGATAAGGAGTTAAAGAAAAAACTAGGAATCGCAAGCTTTCAAATGGCTTTCATATTTACGCTCGAGAAAACCTTAATCATACAATAAAGAACACCTCAAAAACATTCAACGCTAAAAGAAAAACATTATTTGACATAACCTTTGCTTTTCACCGCGGTCATATTTTTTACTTTATTTATTATTTGAATACAATGTATTAAATGATCGTCTATTTTTCTTTATTTTTTGCAGTAAGATTGTTTCCTCTCCCATATTATTCTTTCAGGATGAATCATAAGAGGATGCAGAAAAGTCTAGATGCCTCATTTTATTTTTCATGACAACTTTTTGAACATACGATAGGTATATCAATAAAACTCTTTAAACTGTGTTTGTGCAGATAAAACGTAAATACTCCATGTAAAGTGTAGAACGAGCTAAGGGCAATTTCGAAAAACACTTTCTGTTGAACCCTTGAATGATGCAAAACTCAAATACGAAGTATGGTACCATGTGATATTTTGCTTTCTAGTTATTTCCTTTTCCCTCTCACCTTCCATCCCTCCTTTCCATTCTTTCTCTATCACCTCTTGCTCATTCTTTCTTGGTAAATCATCCATACTGATTTTCGCTGAAACACAATAATACTTCGCCGCGTGCTATAGGTAAGCAGTATACGAGTATAAGCAAACGTATAACAGTAAAAAAGGAAATTACTAAAACGCTAAAGATGATTTTTAAAAATCCCGTCACAGAAATAGAATAACAAAACTGCAAATTACAAAGTTATCAAACACACATTCCACCTCAAATTAATTATACAATCTGGCTTTTTTGTTGTTGCAAATTTCGAAAATAAATATATGGAAGATTTGTAGCATTACGTAATACATCTCTACTTGGATAGGAGCATAATTACAAATTCGAATAAATGATGTGCTTTGCGGTCTGGAATATGCTTCAGTATTCAAAATATTGAAAAGTACGGGGCGCTGAAAAAAGAAATAATACCATAATTTTGTGGAGGAGGGACTTACAGGAAAATTATAAAAATGTATTAATCATTATTCTTACTGGATTATTATTTGTAATATGAATGATAATTATATAAGTCTATTTCAATCTATAAAAGTAAACCAATCGAGCAGTTGTAAATTTATTAAATGCATGGTATTTTAATCGCAATGTTAGAGCCATTTTTGAAGGAGACAAACAGATATGTCGAAAAGCTTTCCTTGTGTAAAATTGATTAAGTTGGAGGAAAGAGTTTCTTGAAAAGCTTTGTGTCATATATTTGTAAAATATGAAATTAAATACCATATATTATATTTATCCAACATTTTCGTTTTTACTTTCCCTATTACGTACTTTTAGTAAGTAGAGAAAGTGCCGCTTTCCACTCAAAATTCCACACCGAGATTTCACAGAAATACGTGTTTTGCTTTCTAAATCCCGAAAAGAACATTGATAGAAACAATGTGCGTGCAAACGCTCCATCTGTCTATGAAAAGTGTAACAAACACGAAAAGCTGGTCAAAAACCAAACTTGGTATTTAAGTTCAACATCTCCAAGGATGCAACAGAGAGATTTTGAAGAAAATCCTTCCACTCCTATCTGTAATTTGCAGGCAAAACTTTTCCAACATTTTGTTTTTCTGAAAAAGGATCTAACGACTTTGATTAAAATACGAGATGTTTAATATACCTTCAGTGCAATTGAATTTTCTAGGAATAGCCTCTGAAATCCTCTTCATTGTGGATGACTTTTGTATATCTGGTAAAGTGTAAGAAATAAAATCCTACAGCACAAAGGTGTAGATTTGGTTAAAGCACACAATTTATACCAAGTACTCTTTTGGAGCCAACCATTTCTGAGATATTCTTTGTTTGTGGTCTCAAATTTCTTGTTTCAAATACTAATACTTTTCTCAAACAGGCAGTCGTTATATCTCTTGGCTATGTAAAGTGAGAGAATATCAACGTTATCATACAGCATACAGCTTATAAAATGGATTTGACTATCGCTTAAGCCTGCTGTGTTTCCTAATTTCCTTTGCATCCACAAGGGAATGTACATTGTGACAGTTTCGCAAATGGTTGTCTCGATCAACATGAAGTGGTTAAAAGAAAGAAACCGTGTATAGGGATGGTTTGTACAAAAGTGAGTAGAGAAAGTCATGTGATTTTAGTTTAGTCGTTTCATAGAAAAAACTGGAGAATGTTCCTGCTACAACAAGTCAGATGTGCTCTTTGATCAGTAACAGGTGCAGAACTGCAAGACACGAAATGATACTTCAGTTTATCCTCTCACCGAGTTGCTGTAAACGATGAGTAAAGTTCAAAACTAGAGATGTGTCTTTCCAAACAACCCAGATCTCTTCCTCATAAGTATACTACACCGACAATCTGATCTTAACATGTGCTTATTCGCAAATATTCTTTCATTGAAAACGGTGATTTTAGTCTATCTAAGATATCAGCTAAGTAGGTATACCTACGTTTTTGCCTTAGTTTTATGCATTTGAATGCGAATCAGCCACCTCATTCACATGTGACATATTTCAGTGGTGTGACTTAACGAATTTCTGAAATTCGTAAGCAAGTGGTATGAGGGAAAGGAAATGCAGGCTTCCGTCCTACAACTAGATATTGAAAGCAACAAACAAGTATATTCCTTTACCCTCCAAGTACTAATTCTCGTAGCTGAGAGTCGACAGCAAGAAGAGATTTGATCGATGACATTGATTAAGTGCATTTCCACGCCCAATGACTCATCTGCATTTTCGATCTTTTAAATGAAACAAATTTATACATAGAAATTAATTAACTAATTAAGTTTTTCCATGGGTATACTGCACATGGACTGTACTGCTATCGTTCACGCACGAAACGTCATACATTGAAATTGTATAATAAATATGTTAATTCCGGATTGGCAACGCTGGAATGATGTGACAATTAGCCGTAGTTCGTGCATGGTTCAACAGATTGTCAATATCATGCTTGCGTGATTCCACCGCTTCGGTTTAGTAAAATGGCGGACAAAGGCCGGTTGACGCTAGAACAAAAAGAGAAAACTGTGTTGTTTTACGCGGAAACGAAGAGCGTAGCAGAGACGCAATTACGTTTTCGTGTTTATTTTCGTACGAGGTGGGCCCCCTGCAGACAGACAGTGTATACACTAACCACACAATTTGAAAATGACGGCCTTATTTTAGAGCCATATTTGTATTGACCTGTGTCAACACAATCCGTGCTCCAGAGAATATCGAGGCTGTGAGAGTGGTTTTGACACGAAGTCCCAGGAAATCCACGAGACGAGCTTCGGCCGAAATGGGCATCTCACGTCGTTCGCTTCAAAGAATACTTCATGCTGACGTGAAATTATTCCCATACCAAATGACAGTGTTGCACAAACTGACGGAACATGACAAGGTACGGCGATTACATTTTGCGACTTCGGCTCTTGCAAATGATGATGCCGTAATTCATAGCACATGGTACTCTGATTAGGTTTACGTTCATTTGAATGGTAGCGTCAATAGGCAGAATGTCAGATTTTGAGCACGAGAACCTCCTGGTGTTGTACACGAGATTAAAAATTACGGAGAAAAATTTAGTGCATGGGGTGCCATATCCAGCCATGGCATCATTGGGCCAATCTTTTTCAACGGCACAGTTAACACTGCGCGTTACTTGGACATGTTGTCAAACAATTTCTTCCGCAACTTTACGCAACAGGGTTACCAATGGAGACTCAATAGTTTATGCAAGATGGAGCTCGTCCACATACAGCAAACGTTATTCTGGATTTCCTGCACCAACATTTCGGGCTCCGTGTGCTGTTCCATCGATATCCTGAACGTTTTCAGGAGGCTCAATATGGTCGCCACACAGCCCGGATATTAACCCCTGTGATTATTTCTTATGGGGATATTTGAAGGAGACAGACTACCGCAACAAACCACGCACTCTAATGCAACTGCGAGCGGCAATCACAACCTTTTTCCAGGGAATAACAGAAGACATGTGTCGTAGAGTTCGAAGAGTTGGTACGTCAACAAGGTGGACATATTGAACATGTACTGCACGCTCACTGAGTATACACATTCTGATGATTAATGTAAAAAAGATAATATTGATATGCTTTGGGTATTAAAATTATATGAACTATTTTCAATGTATGACATTTCGTGCGCCACCCTGTATGTACACAACTGCAGGTTGGTATAGCCTGACCATGACGATCACCTCACTGCGAGAGGAAACAAAACAGTCCCGTTATACTACACTTGACCTTGCGTCTGAATACATTTGTAAGGCAATGCTTCACTAGTTCGCAGAGTACTTCCTTACATTGTTTTGTACGTTTGCACATTTGATGGCCGTGCTGTACATCTGACCTCGTGTCCAACTAACTTGTAACGCATGCGAGCGCACATCACTCCGGCCTTTAATCCCTAATCAGAAATTTCTACGTGCCAAGGCAGGGCATAAGTGGCTAGGAATGTAGCCAAATGTACGAGTACGTTCGCCTGGAATATAAGTACACCACAGCTTGTGTCATCACGCCAGCCGATCACCGCTAATTAGTACAGGGATACCTGCAATGAGACAGGTGCGAAAAACAGAGAAAGTTGCAGCAACAATGACTACTATGCAATAGAGAGATATTAGTGAAGTGACAGTGCGGTGCTAGGTAGCCCATTCGAGTACTTGAACTTAATTTTATGCTCACTCCATACAGTGGCGAGTTCCTTTACAATTTAAATGTTATTATATTGCAAGTAGCGTGGATTATTGTCTGGATTAAAGTTAATGCTCAATAAAACTTGAATTTGAAGTTTTAAAGTTGGTTCAATTTTAGATCAATTGCGTATGTAAACATTTTAAATTATATTAAAATATGCTAACAATATTAAGATTATGAAGCACATTATATTTAGAGAAGTAATGTTAACTTCGACTAAAAGAAAAAATATTTCCTTTCTGAGATAAACCTGGGAAGCAGTGTATAGCCAAGATGAATAAAAGTTACTAAATATAAACATTGCATTATATATGAAATCTTATAGATGAAATTTTAGCGAGAAAAACAATTCCATGCTGAATTGGCACACATACACACACACACACACATACACAGAGAGAGAGAGAGAGAGAGAGAGAGAGAGAGAGAGAGAGAGAGAGAGAGAGAGAGAGAGAGAGAGAGAGAGAGACAGAGAGAGAGAGAGACAGAGAGAGAGAGGCAGAGAGAGATGTTGAAGATTCATCCTTGTCAGAGGAGAAGGAGCCTTCGACATTTTGCCATTCCGGGTCTCTATCCCTTACTGGCGTTATGATGGATTTATAATAATAAACGGTGGGTAGATAGTGTGAATGTGTAGTGTTTAACTCCCGCTTTTACTACATATGGCACCGCAGGCGGTGACACTGATGATACATGAGATGAAGATGGAGCACCGGTGGAATGAGATGGCGGGGGAAACCGGAGGTCCCGGAGAAAACCCGCCCCAACGCCGTGTTGTCCACCACAAATCTCACTTTGCGGTCGCCTGGGATCAAACCCGGGCCGCCTTGGTGAGAGATAGTGGTTTCCTTTTTATGAAGTATCACAAGTTGTAGGATGAAAGAGAGGATATGTTGTTAAATATAGGAGACTATTGAGCTTAGTTTGGGCCTAAGGTGAGTCTGGACGCTTGTAGGTCTCCCCGGGGTCAATGTCATATTCCCCGAGGCCTCGGATAAGTTGATTGCAGCTGTAGGGAAGACAGGAATAGTATTTGTGAGAGAGGTATTTTACTTCTCTTCATGCTGGCAGACCCCATCGTGCAAGCTCAGTGGCGGTAACATACGAGGCCATGTCTGTCACATGTTTGTTATGCATGGCCGACTGCTACCTATATCTTTCAGCCTCGGCAATTCATTCCTTACTAGGGGACGTCATGGAAGAACTTCGCAAACTTTCCGCATTGGCACTACTGTCTGTCTTAACATCACTAGCCGGAAATACAACTTAACAATGTTTTAGGAACAGTAAAATTTTACACTAAATTTCAGAGTAAAGCAAGAGCTTATTATGGTGCTATCTGAAGTACAGCGTTTCCTATGTACATATTACGTGCTTTAGGAATGTTTATAGAGGAATGTAAAGGCAAGTATCGTGACAATTATTAGAGATCTGTTTGGTAGCACAAGCAATGTTAATGTAATGGTCCTTTTCTCGTAGCTTGATGAAGGTATGTGCACTCATTAAAATAAATCAATTCAATCAGTTATAATGATAATGATAATTATAATGATAATAATAATAAACGTTCGCATTAAGTCCTTCCAGGTCTTAAACATACACATTTTCTTTAAAATTCAAATGCTGTGTTGTTGTGTTCGCTTTTGCAAGAACGTGAGGAGCAAAAGTAAAGGAATAGGTTTCCAACATTTTCCAGTTGACAATGGTCCAATGAAAGAGTAGCTTCACCTCATTTTACGGTAAGATTTTGTAACAAATTCAAATTTTAATACTTCCATGTTATTATTTTTTTATTAGTTTTAATGTTGCACAATACATGGGCTTTATAGCATTACACTGCAAATACTTTTTACTGGTATTTTATTTGTGTGGCATCCATTACAAGATGATGCAACATAGGTACATTTACATGCTACCAACATTTACTACATGTTATTATCACAACACATTCCTTTAACATATGTAATCATGTATCCAGCCATACAATATGTTTACACAATATAATGTAGTCACTTCCTCAAAGAGAAAACATTTTTACATTCAAATAACTTTATAACATGTTTACAAAGGTTTTTAAATGAATTCTATAATGCAGAAACTTTTACTACAGTGTGTATTACAAATGATACATGAACTTGTTTGACAGTACCTTAAATCCTGAAGATTGCAATTTGTTCACCAGCAGGAAAATATAAATTAAACTACTTTTTATTTAATTCGTCATGAAAGAAATTGTACTTAATGTCTATGTGATTTGTGTTGCATGATGCTTGACTGGATTTGATAATTTTAATACAACTTTGATTATCTGAGTACATTGTAATTTTGGACTTTACACTGACAAGTTCTTCACTGAGATTCTTGAAAACTTCAGTTGCTTTCAGCAGTGTGGAGGAGCAACATATTCTGTTTCTGACGAGGATTTTGCCACAATACTTCGTTTTCTTGACCTCCATATGACTGGTCCTCCAATCATAATAATGAAATCAGTTGTACTTTTTCTGTCCATTAGGTATGTCACTCGCAAAATCTGAATCGCAGTATGCCTCTACTTGGATTTCATCTTCACTTTCTGATTACTAATGGATTCCTAAATTCTTGTTGTACTTGAGATATCTGAGAGTTCTCTTGATATATTTTATACCTTGTTGAGACAGAGCATTTACTGTTCTGCTTTCAAAGTTCAAAGCATAACTCAAGCCACGATGAGTCTTACAGGCTAAGTATAGGAAACTTTCCACTGCTTGACAACATAGAAATTTTATTGCAGTTTTATAATGTTCCTCTTGTTCTGGCTTTGTAGCTTCCATACCATAGTTTCTCACAACTTGATTAGCATATTTTGTTTGGATTAGATTCCATGTTCACTCACATTTATTTCCATTCCAAGATAATTATTTTGTTTGTTGTTGACTGTTGCTTTAAAGTTTTCATTAAGACTTTTCATTAGCTTTTCCATGTCTTCTGTACTTTTCACTCATGACTATTCCATCATCGACATGTATTGCTACAAACATTGCATTTTTATTCCTTGCATTTTTAAATACACATGTCAGATTTCAGTTGTTTAAGATTGTGAGATTTCAGAAAATCAGTTAACATCTTACTCCACTGTAGTATAGATTGTTTGAGACCATACAATACTTTCTTCAGTTTGCATATTTTGTTTGGAAACAGGTATTTGCATGTTTACTTCTTAAGTTATCCATGTAGGAATGCTGATTTTATGTCCAACATCTTGCTTTTGCAGCAAGAGCACACAGTATCCTTAAGAATTTTAATGAACATCTGAGCTGTATATTTCTTCAAAACATAGATTGTACTTTGCTGGCATTCTCTTCCAAATAAACATATCTTATATTTTCCATAATTTTTTATTCTAAGCATCCAATGGCTTGTAACAACTTCTTTTCCCATTGCTTCACTTTCATCCACAAGTTCCTATGTACTATTTGCTTTGAAACTTTGTTTTTTTCATCAATTGCTTCAAGCCATTTTTCTTTTTCTTCACTTTCCATGCATTCTTTACAGGTTAAAAAATCATAATTTTCATCACCTTCCAGTTAGTAGTCCTGAAATATTCTTGGCATACTTAATTCTCTTCTTGGACTGATATTTTGATTTACATTTCCTTCAACGTTGTTCATTTCCATAAATTGCTTCAGCAGTGTTACTTTGTTACAGTTGGACTTTGGTTCATTAAATAGGCAGCTGTATATAGAGAATTGCCCCTCATTTCATTTTCAAGATGAGAGTCAAACAATAGTGCTCTGCCTTTATTTATTAGAGTCCTATTTATACTTTCAGCAATGTTCAGGTGTATGTGGAATGGCGTAGTTTATTACTATTCTTTTACTTCTGCACCAATTCTTGAAGTTATTACTCTGATATTCACCTCCATTGTCACAGCATATTTTAGGAACATTTACGTTGAAATGAGCCTCTGCTTCATTTACATAGCTTATCAGAAAACATTCAGCCTCATCCTTACTTTCCAACAAATATACCTTCATAAAATATGTGTAATCATCAATGCATATCATAAAATAAATTTTGCTATCATGAGTAGAAGAGCTGATCCAGATTGTGTGTGTGTGTGTGCGTGCGTGCGTGCGTGCGTGTGTGTGTGTGTGTGTGTGTTAACTGTAACGGTCATTGCCTTAAATCTCACTGTGTTAAGAGGTTTTTTTACCATCTTGGCTTGGTAGCATATTTCACAGTTAATATCACCCCTGCATTATTTCATTATATTAGAAACTACACCACACATATGAGGAATTTTCTTTAGATCTTTGAAACTTATGTGACCAGTCTAGAGTCAACATGAAAAATCCAGTGCCATAGCCGGGATTTGAACCACGGATCTCCTGGTGTCCGTCCAGTCCCTCTAACCCATTGAGCCACCATGGCCAACGTGCCAAGGTTTTGTATAGAACCTTAGCCTATATACGGCTTGTGTGAAGAAATGTTTAATTTCCATCAATTAACCAAAATAATAAGAGTTAAATTATGAAGCCTGGGACTCAAGTACTTACGACAGTAAGTCACCACAAACGGTCGGATGCGAAAGCCCACAGTGGTTTACCGGGAAAATACATGAGTCAATTTGAGAATTTAATGTCAGGACGGCACGTTGGCCATTGTAGCTCAATGGGTTAGAGCGACTCGACGGAAACCGGAGATCCGTGGTTCAAATCCCGGCCATGGCATTGAACTTTTCGTGTTGACTCTATCTATACAATACCTTAGCCTATATACGGCTACTGTGAAGAAATGATTAATTTCCATCAATTAACCAAAATTATGTGACCAAGTTTTCGTTGCCACTGCATATCTTTTATTATCCAAACTTAATGCTCACTAAAAACAAGTGTACCTTTTTCTGTTACAGCTTTCATTGACAGTAGGTTTTTTGTTAAACCAGGTTCATAACCACATTTGTCAATATCACACTATCTGTCTCCACTTCTTCCATTTTTGTTATTGGACATTCACCATCCTTTGTAAGGTTGATTTCGATGTTTCTTGTATTTCTTACACTTGAAAGTTGTTTTACATTGTTTGTCATGTTGTCATTACAGCCCTATCCACAACAAAGTTTATATCACTTTTCTCATTATCTACTTCTTCTATACTTCTTTCCTCAGTTGTCAGAAAAGCAATTTTTTTCACTCTGCCCGTTATTATTATTACTGCTGCTCTTGTTCTTAAAGTAGCACTTTTCTTCTAGATGACTTGTTTTCCTGCACGTTCCACAAGCTGGATGTAACTTTTTATTTCAGTCAACACAAGTTTTTTTCTGAAGTAACAATTTTCTGAGACATGGTTAAATTTTTTGCATAATTCACATTGCTTTTCTGATTTTCAGAGCATTCTGTGATCTTATGACCATTATGGTTGCATCCAAAATATTTTCAAGTTTGTTTACTTTTAAGTTTTAGTGCTTGAAATGCTGCATCTGTTTCTACTGCTGATGATTTTCTGCAGTTTTCCTCCTTGCTTAGTCTGACTTTGAGGTTATCCAAAATTCTGCTTCCTTCTGGGGTCGAATCCTAAGCAGTGGCAAACTGCTTATAATGTTCAGGAAGAATGTTTAGAATCTTGGTTATGCCAATGACTTCACTCAAAAGTTCGCTTAAGCGGTTAAGGTTAAAAGCTGTGTTTTACATATGACCAGCATTAGCCATCATAGCCTTGCATTAATCACATCTATAGCTGAAGAATTCAGTTTGCGGTTGTATTCTCTGTTGAGTAGTTTCCTTCTTGTATATTCATTTTGAGATGTTCCACATTTCCTTAGAAGTCTCACATGAAAGAATATGGGCCTTCACGTTATTATCCAGTGTTCTGAGAATCATACACTGTTCCTTTCCCTCCTTAGTCTTCATTCTTTTATGGCAGTTTCACTTTATTTGCTTGATAACAAATCATCACCACTCACTATCTTATGCAACCTTCTTGCGCAAAACAACACTGATATTTCCAGTTCTCAAAATGGACAGATATCTGCAATTTTTTATTTTGGGATTTCTGCAACTCTGCCTGTAAGTATTTCCATGTTTTTACTTTTTATTTGTTGTTTTAGACTTTACTTTTTCACTCACAAACCATACACTTTATACATACGATTTTTATCACTTCATTTCTTGCGTTTACATTCTGGACCCATAACCTGTTATCATTGTGTTATTTTTAATATTGCACAATACATGGGCTTTAGAACAGTACACTGTAAATACTTTTCACCGTTATTTTAATACTTTGTATGGCGTCCATTTGTTCACTCCCACATAGGGACATTTACATGCTACCAACATGACTATTACGTCCTGCGCCGTGGCGTAGCGGGCTAAGCCAGTATGCATTGGTCACTGCCCACGGAAAGTGTGTTATTAGTTCCCGTAGGGGAGGGGATCCGTCCCCTTCAGCTGCTGAGGTGCGGGCGCTGCGGACCCCTAGCACTCATGGTGCCGCTGACATTACTAGAGGAACCTCGGGCCGAACTGCCGAGCCCCTCCCGTCGGGGAGTTGTTCGGATTGGGTTGGACTCGAGGGGGCAGTGTGTTCCCGACACCCACGGGGAATTGGGTACCTCCGGCCAGGCTACGGCCGCCCGGAGAGGGTAGAGGGTTGCCTCATAAGTCCCGGGTACTAGCCTGCAGAGCTAGTACAAGGTGTGCTAGATCACCAGGCGGCCCCACCGAGGTTTTTCGGTAGTCTTCCCTGCGGGGTTGACGCACGTAAGTGGCGTATCCACTTCCATCCCGTCTTGACGTTGTGCTCAGCGGGGGGGGTGGGCTTTTTAGACTCCAGGTATTGCCCAATGGAAAGAGCCCCGGAGTATCCATCGCTCTCGGGTAGAAGGAGGCCCGGGTCCTCAGTCCTACGGGTCCGGGACTAATGGGAGTAGAACCTCTGCACTTAACAGTGTGTTATTAGTACTCAAAGAAGTTCAAACACATGATGATTTGATGTCAAAATTAAAACGCGCGCAAATGCAGATTAGGGCGCAGAAAACTAAAATTTGTAGGATGAAAACAAAATTTGCATAAGCCAGCACAAAGTAGAAAAGCTGTCTCATGCATCGCATTTACAAGCGTGAGTGTCACCACCCATCAAAGCCGTTCATTCATGCGCTCAGGGTGTTAATGTTATCGCAAAAGCCTTACCTTATTTGCAAGCAGTGTGCCACGAGGAAATAACTTTAGTATTACATCATCCCTAAACTTCGAAACGCTGCCTGGCTGCAATGTACTCTAGCACTAGCAGCCTCATTTGCAATCTAATCTGCACATATTTCATTTTAATTGTTTTTAAACGTAAGGCAACTTGTGCAGTAACTGAGACTTATGAAAAGCCTGTAGGTCGTAAAGTGTTGCGTGTCAACTGAATAACCAGCAGCAAAGTGACCAGCTCCGAGTGGCAGCAAGGACGGACGGTGGCGCCGTATGGACAAAGCAAAGACTGCAATGGATAACACAAGTTATTACTATATGTCGAAGCTGAAAGTAAATAGCAGCCATGTTTGTGCTTACGCGATTATTTTGCTAACACTTGAGCACATGCGGTTTTACAGACGTAGTAATAACTAGAGGGAGCAAGTTTGCTCCCGAACGGGTTTGGAAGCTTATAGTTTAGTACTGCCTGGAAGGCGAGGGTCAAACTCCAACGCCGACTGCATGTTTCGCGAAGCTATGGAAGGCGTATTTCTTTGAAGGAACATGATAGACATAAAGGTAATTGCTACTAAATTCAAATTTTCTGTTCATTAAATGTTTAAACATATAAACGCAATAACTAAAATATTAACGTATCTTCCAATAAAATGTGTTATCCGGGCCTTTTGGCTAAATTAGCACTTGACGTTTTGCCCGTCTCTCCGCCGATAACACATTTCATTGGATTAACGCCGGCCGTAAAAGCCTAAGCATGTACACTAACGTGTCTTACTTAAAAATATGATAGAATCACAAATAACGTGCAAATTAAATAAGCAGGAATGCAAACACAGCATGTTTTGCACATGTGTTTATAATATAACTTTACATATAGATTAACTTATATAGTAATATACTCAGGTCACAATGACGTGAACTTGTTATTGTAAAATACAGAACTTTCACAGCGGAAGTACCATGTTAATCTGCAGGATAACCTTTCGTCACCATTGCGACGATTATTACTTTGTAGTTTATTATGTTAAGGGGATACCGAGCCAGTGGATTCCACGGTAACTATGAGGCTCATATTCGGGAAGTCCCGGCTTCGATTACTGGTGGCCAACTCTGGCTCTGGATTTTAACTTTGTTTTCCCTGGGGTGGTGCTTGCTAGCAGGGATCTCCTCTCTCCGACTTCCTTTGCTTCCATCACCTTTCACGCTTCACTTTGACTCCAGGACTTGAATTGGTGAACAGCGGACGATGACGTTGAGATTTGCGAATGGGAACTACTTCTTTACCTCGTCAGGAAAATGTACATATTTTAATTTTTAGTTTAATAAGTTCGCTGTCAATTGCCAGAATCATATCAGCACCAATGGTGTGTTGGAATTTCGTTCTGCAGCAGTTTCTTTTACAAGCCAGTCTATTGGCTGTCATATTTAAGCTCACATAAAAACTTGGTGCAAGACATCTGCACTCAGTGACACCTGCACTCGATTATTCTTATACCTATAGGGCACGAGATTTAACCCTGGCTTTTAGAAAGAGAAGGAAATACGTACTCTCGATCTCTTTCTAACCCACCCCTCTTTTATGGCCTGCCAGGCAGGGCAGACACATCAGTGGCGGATTATCCTTCGTCCTCCAAATTTGACTCCCGTTCCCCCTCTTCATTCTCAGAAATTTCAAAAATTTCCTCACGTTTTTTACCTGAATCGTCTTCTAAATTAATTACGAACCTATTATTCGTTTCATCTTTCTCCCAATAAAACTGTTCAATTTGTTCAATATGTTCACAAGCTCTCCACCAGATTTGTTCGGACACTTTACTTACTACACCATCAAACAACACTTTGTCACTAAGCTTAAATTATATGTTGTGTTTTGGGACATTATTTTTTATCTGTGTCCATATAAATTCTATAGTATTAAGGCTCAATGATACGGAGGTAATCTTATTACAGCATGGTTTGCGCTATGCTATCTGTTTCATAAATGTTGAGACCGAATTTTTGAGCTCTCTTAGTTCGTAAAGTACAGCTTTGTTGGAATACGGATTAAGTTCAATATTATTGTCACGGAGCCATGACTGCAATACTGATTTAAGTGATATCGGAGTCTTGTTGATTTGAATAGAATAAGATGCTTCTCTATTGCATTGGAGGGAATATTGGATAGCAACTGATTAATAAAGCTATTTTTAAATATTTCACTATCCATTTCTTCATGATAGTCTTTGCTTGATTTTGATTTAAAACTCGGAAGAGCGTTGGGGAAAAAAAACTGTCGAACTCCCCGCGCTGGCCTATGCCTATTGGGATGCGCAGTGGAAATTCAAAATCGTCCTCTTAACTTTTCCACACCTTGTTTTTGTATAATTTATATTGATCCTCGTTTCATCTGAGTAGATAACAGGGGCACTGGAAACCCTTATCTCTTTCATTTTTCTTAGAAACACGAATCATTTTGCACAACGTCTGGCTGTTCCGTCAGAAATGTTCCTCCGCGAGAGTTCTTTACAAATCTAAAATCCATTATGCTCGACACAGATATAGTTGGCTTTCTGCACTTTAGGGCCCACATTCGTCAGTAAAAAATGTATGGACATTGATCACAATTTCCCTACCATCTGATCTTATAGTTTTTCCCTTTCTTACCATGCGTCCTAGATTTAACACAGACACTAGCACTATACCAAACACTGTGTTTAAAATATTCACAAAATTCTCAACTTCTAAAAACATTTTTCACATTTCCGACACGTTAACAACCGGTACTTCACTTGCAACACCACTGATACCTGCTTGTGCTTACCCTCATACCACAGCAGGTAATTAGTGAATACAATAGAGCTTTAAAATGGACTGACCATTTCAAGGAAAGAAACCCAGCGCTCGTGCTGGACAAGGATAGTGCAGAAAGTGCCAGGTTAAATCTCTTGCATTATAGTGTCTGTAACAGTTTAAGTCACGAGATTATTTTCACCCCTGATGTTTAGAAAGAGAAAGAAATACGTACTTACGATCTCTTTCTAACCCGCCCCTCTTTTATGGCCTGCCAGGCAGTGTAGACACATTAGTGGCCTCCAACTTTACGATATGCGATCTATTTCATAAATTTTGAGACCGTCTTTTTTCAGCTTTATTGGTTCGTATAGTACAGCTTTGGTGGAATACGGATCAAATTCAATATTACTGTCATGGAACCGTGACTGAATTACTGATTTAAGTGATGATATCGGAGCCCTGTTGATTTGAGTAGAATGACTAGATGCGTTGTCTATTACTATAGGACTCTTGGGGAGAATGTTGGGTAACAACTGGTTAATAAATGAATTTTTAAATGTTACACTATCCATTTCTTCATGATAGTCTTTGCTTGATTTTGATTTAAAACTCGGAAGAGCGTTGGGAATAAAACCCGTCGAACTACCCCGCGCTGGCCTATGCCTATTGGGATGCGCAGTGGAAATTCAAAATCGTCCTATTCGCTTTTCCAAAATTTGTTTTTGTAGAATTTATATTGGTCCACGTTTCGTCTGAGTAAATAACAGGGGCACTGGAAACCCTTATCTCCTTCATTTTTCTTAGAAACACGGATCATTTTGCACAACGTCTGGCCGTTCTGTAAGAAATTTTCCTCCGCGTGAGTTCTTTACAGATTTAAATTTCATAATGCTCAACACAGATATAGTTGGCTTTCTGCATTTTAGCGCTTCGTATTAGTCTGTAAAAATTTTATGGAGATTGGTCACAATTTCCCTACCATATGATCTTATAGCTTTTCCCTTTCTTCCCACGCCTCCAAGGTCTAACACAGACACTAGCACTATTCCCAACACTATGTTTAAAATAATCACAAAATTCTCAAATTCTAAAAACATTTTTCGCGTTTTTTCGTATTTCACTTGCAACACCACCGATATTGCTTATGTTTACTGTCATACCACAGCAGGCAATTAGTGAATACAACCCTTGCTGGAAAAGGATAGTGCAGAAAGTTTCTCACTAATTATCTTGTTACCTATCCAAGAACAAAGTTGAAATTTACATTTCTTTTTCCATTGCTAAGTAAAGAAATTGTGTTGTTCCATGCAATAATAACTACATTTATTATTATTATTATTATTATTATTATTATTATTATTATTATTATTATTATTATTATTATTATTATTATTATTATTATTATTATTATTATTATTATTATTATTATTATTATTATTATTATTATTATTATTATTATTATTATTATTATTATTATTATTATTATTATTATTATTATTATTATTATTATTATTATTATTATTATTATTATTATTATTATTATTATTATTATTATTATTATTATTATTATTATTATTATTATTATTATTATTATTATTATTATTATTATTATTATTATTATTATTATTATTATTATTATTATTATTATTATTATTATTATTATTATTATTATTATTATTATTATTATTATTATTATTATTATTATTATTATTATTATTATTATTATTATTATTATTATTATTATTATTATTATTATTATTATTATTATTATTATTATTATTATTATTATCACCATCATTACTATTATCATTACTATTATTATCATCATCATCATTAATGAAAAAGCTCTTACTCGACAGGAAATATTGCCAATAATTGACGTTTCCATTATTTGTATGACTGACAGTATAATGATACCCATACATACATACACACACAAACTCACACATACATACACACATGCAGACATACACAATCACATTCATTTCCTTTGTTTTCTCTTGTTGCAGTTGATCCATACTTCGTGGGAAGTACTGCTGATATTGCATTGCAATGGAAGTGCAGTGATGTTTTGCACTGATGCAATGCAAGCCATGAAGAATGAAGCTTTAGAAATGGGAGAAGAGCAAGCAAAGGAAGTGAATTGAATCCAGACATGGAGATGACGATGACGAACCAAGGATTTCAAAAAGAAGAGTGAAGCTCTAAAACTGGGAGAAGTGAGAGTAAGCAGTGGCAGGGTAGTGGTGCGTTTCACTGATGGAGTGCAACCCATCAAGGCACTTCCATTGCTTATCTCACTTCCTTAATTTTTAGAGCTTCACTCGTCTTTTTGAAATCCTTGGTTCTTCATCTCCATGTCTGGATTCTACTTCAGAATCAGCGAACTGCGCAACGTGGTGGAACTTTTTAAACGTGCTGCTAAAAATTTGTAGTAGGCAAAACATAGTTTTTCTTGAAGCACTGACTACATATAAAAAAAGCTATGGCATCTCAGATCATATATACAGATGCCATCGTCCAAGATGAAAACATAGCTCGAACAGTTCTCAAGACTACAGCACGCTAGTTTTATGTCGAATTCTGTGAGAACGGTTATTTAAAATGCAAAATAAACGGATGCAGTTATTTGGGATCTAAAACCACACTATAATACCATCAACCACTAACAACTTATTTTGCTCATTCTGTGTTATATTTTATTCACGTTTAATTTATTAAAGCCTCTGGTCTCTAAAAAATACATACATTCATTACAAGTAATAGCCTCCACATATTGAATGGTAATACCACAACTACATTCGAATCTACCACTGAGTTTAGCAAATGAACCTAACCATTATTAACTCCAAGTTAGAAACAGCGATGTATATATAATTGGTGCTGTACGGACGAAAAGACCTGCTTAGATCACCGACTGTTGACTTATAATATACAAAAGAGTAAACACAACAGCAATTATATTCATTATAGCATGGCATATTTTGTACTAACATGACGTGTATTGCTTCTATTGTAATGGATCATAACGCACTTATGTAACAAAAAGTAAATACGTGCATGCATGCATACATACATGCACTATATATATATATATATATATATATATACGAACTCATTTATATACATGCAAAAACTCTCTTGTTTTATAATATTAATATGACTTCATTTTCTGCTGACAAAAATAATACTTTAATCATCTTTACGATGACAGGTGCAGTTATAGTAGAAGAAATATTTGAACGTTCACAGATCACCCCTTGCTTGTTTAGTAACCAAAGCACTATTCAAATTAAATCTATGATTGGACTATGAGATATATGTCTCTGTCTCATGTTTATTTATTTTGTGTATTCTTACATCTTATGAATATAATTAGGCATTCAGCCAGGCTGTGGGCCAGCCATAATCAATATAGTGAATTCTAACTTATTTTATAATTACTCTCTCTCTCTCTCTCTCTCTCTCTCTCTCTCTCTCTCTCTCTCTCTCTCCTCTCTCTCTCTCTCTCTCTCTCTCTCTCTCTCTCTCTCTCTCTCTCTCTCTCTCTCTCTCTCTCTCTCTCTCTCTCTCTCTCTCTCTCTCTCTCTCTCTCTCTCTCTCTCTCTCTCTCTCTCTCTCTCTCTCTCTCTCTCTCTCTCTCTCTCTCTCTCTCTCTCTCTCTCTCTCTCTCTCTCTCTCTCTCTCTCTCTCTCTCTCTCTCTCTCTCTCTCTCTCCTCTCTCTCTCTCTCTCTCTCTCTCTCTCTCTCTCTCTCTCTCTCTCTCTCTCTCTCTCTCTCTCTCTCTCTCTCTCTCTCTCTCTCTCTCTCTCTCTCTCTCTCTCTCTCTCTCTCTCTCTCTCTCTCTCTCTCTCTCTCTCTCTCTCTCTCTCTCTCTCTCTCTCTCTCCTCTCTCTCCTCTCCCTCTCCCTCTCCCTCTCCCTCTCCCTCTCCCTCTCTCTCTCTCTCTCTCTCTCTGTCCATTAAGTAATTATTAAAAGACAACACAGTAGTGATTGCGGTGCTGAAATTACGTCGTGTCTTCAGATTTATTCGGCCTTTCTCACCAGTCAATCGCCTGCTCATGACATCGGCATAGGTTGGTTAGATTAGGTTACAGTACGGCCGCTGGATCTCCAGCTCTGACGTTTTGTGGTAGCAGGAAGCGGCGGCGGAAGGTTAATATTACCAACATGCAGTAATAAGCAATTGAAAACATATCCACAAAATTATCCTCAGAATGAACACATAGGACTATATATTACCTTTAAACCATTGGAATCCACTTTGCAATTTCACTATCTTGTATATTCATTACAGTGTCACTGTATTCGAATATTTCTTTTACACCTTTTACGCGCGATCTAACTGCTTCTGTTGGCAGTACTGGGAGTCTGTACATCCGGTGTCGTGGTCAGGAAGTTAAAACTGTCTGCTAGCGTCAATCGGCATTGACACTGCTAGGTGTGGCTTCCGAATCCAAAACCGTGCTGCCACTTTAATTTTGTTGTGCACCACGTGGCTACACTTGCTTTTGGTGCTTGCGCTGGTGAAGTTTGTTTGCTATTTTGTGCGTGCATGAATTCCAATTTTTAGTGTTTGTAAATCCTATTATTATCATCACTATTATAATAATATGGCTACTCGTTCGTGAAATATACAAACGCATGAAATATTTAAAATATGCATTGTTCCTCTGCTTGAAATACCCGCTAAAGAACTGCCAACAGCCCGCTTCCCCCTCTAGAGAAATGTCAGAGCCGGAGAACGGCCGGCCGAACTGTAGGTTAGGTTAGCTTAGCTCTATGAGTAGTTTTAACCAAACTATGGAGTTATATATTGCAGCCCGAAGAATTAGCGACGCGATCAAAGCGGGCACCGCTAATACACATTTATTACTAAGTTTATGTTCTTGCCTCTTTAAGCATTAAGTAAAGTATACAATTCTGCCACTGCCTTAGTAACCAAAATGCACAATATATTTTCTCCTGCTTATTAATAGTTTTTCAGCTGTGAAACACATTGCTTACCCAGCTAACAAATAATAGGTATATTGCCACATTTTTGGCATATATGTTCATTGCCCATGATTTAGTGACATATTGGAAATACATGGAGGTTAAGTTCGTCGTAGCAGACAAATATAAATTTGATACTTTCAGTTATGTACATGGACACGATTAACTCGAAAACAGATAAACAAAAGTTTTTATTTCCGGGTAATGTGAGTTACTACAAAGTCGTGGTATGCCTAGTTAAAATAATTTCAAAATTACAAGATAATATTTTCCTTCATAGTTTGTACAGACTTGGAAATGTGCAATTATGATACCTATTGGTTGGCGTAGTTAAACATGTTATTTTGGCCTATAATAATAATAATAATAATAATAATAATAATAATAATAATAATAATAATAATAATAATAATAATAATAATAATAATAATAATAATAATAATAATAATAATAATAATAATAATAATAATAATAATAATAATAATAATAATAATAATAATAATAATAATAATAATAATAATAATAATAATAATAATAATAATAATAATAATAATAATAATAATAATAATAATAATAATAATAATAATAATAATAATAATAATAATAATAATAATAATAATAATAATAATAATAATAATAATAATAATAATAATAATAATAATAATAATAATAATAATAATAATAATAATAATAATAATAATAATAATAATAATAATAATAATAATAATAATAATAATAATAATAATAATAATAATAATAATAATAATAATAATAATAATAATAATAATAATAATAATAATAATAATAATAATAATAATAATAATAATAATAATAATAACAATAACAATAACAATAACAATAACAATAACAATAACAATAACAATAACAATAACAATAACAATAACAATAACAATAACAATAACAATAACAATAACAATAACAATAACAATAACAATAACAATAACAATAACAATAACAATAACAATAACAATAACAATAACAATAACAATAACAATAACAATAACAATAACAATAACAATAACAATAACAATAACAATAACAATAACAATAACAATAACAATAATAATAATAATAATAATAATAATAATAATAATAATAATAATAATAATAATAATAATAATAATAATAATAATAATAATAATAATAATAATAATAATAATAATAATAATAATAATAATAATAATAATAATAATAATAATAATAATAATAATAATAATAATAAATGTAGTTATTATTGCATGGAACAACACAATTTCTCTATGATTGGGAGTAGTCACTGATTGCAGTTAGATAAACTGGCCCCGGCAGACTTGAATATTGACTATGATTGAAAATAGTCACCGACTGCAGTTAGATGAACAGGTTTACCAATCAATATATTTGTACGAATTAACATATCTCTGTTTCTCAAACATTTTTATCTGCTACAAATTTGTAGGTATTCACAGCGACCCTTTATTTCTTGTTTTTGATGTTGCTAGCCCTCACACATGTGCATGTAACTTTCCATGTTTTGCAATAAACTTACATTTAAAAAAAAAAAGCAGATCTAATTGTCCTACTATTTAATTAATGTATGCTTCCTTATATTTTTTTAAATCTTACTGCCTGCATACTCCACCCGTTTCGCATCTCATTAAAAACTTTTAACATCAGTGGCGCCAACTTGATTGTAATATTGGAGAGCCCAAGTTCCATTCACTTATCACACAATCTTGCTAAAAAGGAAACTTATCACTACAAGAATTAAATGAACAATAAATTATTTTAAAAAATTACACTTATTTCCATTGCTGCTTGATCATTAATACAAATTGTTCATATATGTATGTACACACACACACACACACACACACACACACACACACACACACACACACACACACACACACACACACACACACAAAACGACACCGGACGAATATAGCCGTTTTGTAGTGTATAACTTTACTAGTCCGAATTACGGTGTCGCAACTTCGAAGTTCTGTTAGGTATAATTTTATGCAACATTAAATGTTACATTATTTTGTGATTAGGCAGCGCAGGAGCCACTGGTGTGTTAACTTCAAAATTTGTTATTGGGACGCACGAGCCACGAAAACAAAAACATTACTCCTTGCTCTTTATCAGTTACGCTAGCCTACCTTTCAGGTAATTGGGCAAAGAGCAGTTATTTTTGCAAAAGTCGACAAATAACTCGGGCAGTTGCAAGGTTGCTCTTCAGTGTAAAACTGCACATTCCGTCCTAACAGGGAGGATTTTGCACGTACTTACATAGTACTCCTAGCAATATGGAGCGCTATACGAACACCGAAATGACGGAAATGGTTTTGAGGGATGGAAGCGTTGAAGGGAGTTTAACGAACGCACGATTAATTTAGTTTCATTAAAAATATGAATTGTAAAAATAGTTATATCAATGATAATATTTATTTGTTTGACTTCAGATCATTTTGTTATGATTTTAATTGTACAATACTTTCAACCACTTACTGTAAATATCAACAGCTTCCTTTTCAGTTACAAATGCTTTATTTAGTAGTATCAAACACGTGAAATAAAATGCTCGTCTCATTGTATTAGTCATTTAGTTTTGGTTAATTTACCTACAATTCTTTTATGTTGTTTTCTGTTCTGTTTATCATTTAATGCTTCCATGCTCAACCTCACTAACATTAACTTCCCTCTAAAAGGCATAAGTTGCATATGTCCACCAGCTTATTTGCCATCATGGACTGCTATAAAGGAATTTTGGAACACGTTAAACACTCATAAGCAATAATTATGCAATAGCTTCTTTATTGCGGTTTCTAAAGCCAAAGAAATTCTTAATAGAAGCAAGCTACTGCGCAGTATGCCGGTATGTTTACAAACAGCTACAGCACGCGACACTGCGTGTGACCGATACCTGCGAACTCCAACAGCGTGAGGTACGCGTCGTTCTTGTCACTGCCTAATCCACACTCATTCTGGAGCATTTTTATTCGGCTCTATTGGCGGTAAAAACTACCTATGTGTGTCACATAGAAGGTGAGCAACTACTTCTATATGTTCGTTCGGTGTCGTTTTGAAACACCTATATATACTGGAAAAAGAAAGTAGTTAATTTCTTCACAGCAGAAGTTTTACACGTATTTGTTCTCTAGATATGAATTAATTAGCTATATCATCCATATTTAAGGCATTGATTTCCTCTCTATGAATGTTCAATCCAGCGAAATGGCCAAGCACTTCCGTTTCTACATCATTGTTGATCTGAGCTAGCTCTCAGCCGCCTCAAGTTTGAAAACGATCCCTATGCTGTGGCGTTGACGCAGGAATCGTTAGAAGGAGGTTTTTTTTTTTTTTTTAATTTACGTCTTCCAACGTTCAGTCATATCGGACGATGAATGAAATGGGTGAAATGGTGCTCAACGCACCCGGGGTCCATGGAGCTTAAAGTTACCAGACATTTGTCTTTCAGGATAAGGGAAAACCCCGAAAAAACCTTATCCAGGTAACTCACCCTGACCGAGATTCGAACTCGGGACCTCTTAGAAGGAGTTGGTCAAAGCTGCCGACATATTGCGTGCTCTATCATATCGTAACAAAAGCCTCCGTAGTCATTTACTGACAAACAGAATTTGCAAAGCTCGTCGTTATGATGCAAAATAGTGTATTCGACTTCGTATTTATTGTTGAATGTAACCCAAGAAGCAATTCCTCCATTTCTAGATCCTCTGTGACGGTCCTGAAATATACAGAGACACTTGCTTCTGAATGGAAAAATTTGAAGTCTCGTCAACCATAAATTCATGGTATATGGCCTCAGCGATTCGAGAAACCAAAAACGTACTACATGGTGACTCATAATCTCCAACATTCCAAGTTTCACGTGAGAACCATTTAAATGATTCTCGATTCATCCACTTCGCTGTGCAATATCAAAAGGTTGAGTTGCTTTATTTGTCAGTTTTTCTGCGAATCGCAATTCCACGAATGACTAACATTTTAAGGGAAGACAGCTTCCTCAACAAATCCAACCTATTCTCTTCCATCTCAATATTTGATGCACAGGAAAGTTCACAAACCACACTCACAACTTTCATTGATGCCATTTTAGAACTGATTCTCTTTTCCAGTTTCGGAAGCCTGTTTCCTTGAAATTCAGTTCTAATATAGAACAGCATGTCATAGTTTTTATTGTAGACTGATTTGCAAATTTCACAAAATGCTGCACTTTTGGCTTTTAATTAACCAGGGGAATGTCCTTAAGCAGCGAGTTTGGAAATTTCTTGAATGTAACTTTGGTACATTATGTTTTATGCCTAATCCTTTTGTGCTTCAGCTTAAGACGATTGCTTGTCACCTTCAATTTGTCTTTCCAAATTATTTTATTTCGACTCATTAATGTCTCCGCCGATGGCACTAACGCGATAAAACACTTATTTTTGGAATTATCACTAAAATTTTATCCATCTTAGATGTTCAACTACCTTCTTGAGCATGAATAAACATTTAACACTCACATAAGAACGTTTAGCACCCTACAAGCAATAAAATAAAATATGAACTATTTTCTCTGTTCGCGTGCTTTTATAAAGGTATTAGAAACTCTAGAATCATCTTGTATCAGCACGAAATCAGAAAACACTATAAATATCGCGAACTTCGCTTGTACTGAAAGGTAATACTCCACCCATCACAACTCACCTGCATGAGTCATGTGCGATGCGTAGCAATACAGAGCAGAGCAGGATAAGACAGGTAGTGGCAGTGTGACGTCAGCTCCGTCAGCCCTGACCGCCAAATATGCCCCCGAACGAAAGGCAGGTTAGCGTGTGACGTCACCCACTGATTTCTGCTACCCAAGGGGAAGGATACAGTTTGCTGTGTTGGGTTTCCGACAGCGTAGGAAAGACGAATGGCCCCTAAACTGTAACTTCTGTTGAACAATTTTCTACCAGGATCTCACGCAAATTAAAAATAAGTTGTTGAGTTTTACTATCATTTAATAAGAAGCCGTTGGCTCTAAACTATGTGCTGCCACAAGTTAAGCTATCTTCTGTTATTGTTTCAAAGATTTGATAATCAGTGCTAGTGTTAAGAAAAGTGGTATCATCTGCTTATGGTACAGTGTGAGAAGTTAGAAAGGAAGGCATGTCGTTGATCATTAATAAAAATAATAATGGCCCGAGTATAGAATCCTGTGGGACCCCACATTTTAGTTCCACCATTTCGGATTTCTCACTTTGAAGCGATAATTCACAACTTGCATAATATTGTTAATCATAGAAAAATACCATGCAATGTAGCAACTTCTGTTTAAAAAAAAAAAAAAAAAAAAAAAAAAAAAAAAAAAAAAAAAAAAAGATCATAATTGAATAAACAACGCTTAAAATGCACCAAGGTTTTGCCAGATTTAGTTGCGAATTAAAATCGTAGGGACGTTAGGTCGCCATTGTATGTAAAGGAAGACAGCTAACCTGGCAGACGGAAGAGCAGATTCACGTAGAGCAAAGAAGCCGCCATGGATGCTTCACCGTCAGTGAAGCAGTCGTCACCGATATACACTGTTCCGCCGAAGAGAGAGGTGAAACAGTCGAGTCTTAGATCTGGAATGAACAGCTTAACACGATGAGGTGAAAAATCCAGGTTCAGTGATGCGCGATTGTGAAGCGCGGGGAAAACAAATATAAAATTTATAACCTTGCAGGAACAATAAAGTGTTACGAAGCGTGAGTGCCAAACATTATTTCAGTATACCTACAACGCCCCTTCCTGCATCATTCACTTTTGAATCCCGCCACACCAAGCATTTACCTAGGAATTAACAAGTCCCTGAGGAGTGTTACCAGATCCAATAGGAACCACAAGGTCGTCTTCGACGCCGGGAAGAGCAGTACAACGTCCTTGATCACAACGAAGAGGTAAGAAAACCGCTACGACTTCCAATACATACAATTTGTTTAGGATTAGCTAAGTAGGTTTTCAGGAGCTTTGGAGCAGTATCATTTACACCAAAGAAGTTTAGTTTAGTTAATAAATGAGTGTGCCCTACACAATCAAATGCTTTACTGAGATCACAGAAAGAAGCCCGGATAAGACTTTTAGTTTCAAAAGCATTAAGGACATTTTAACAAGAGAAACAATGGCATCGGTCATTGCCCTGCCTTTTCTGAACCCAGTTCATCGCTGATTATCCTAATTTCATCTAAATAACTACAGAGCTGTTTGTACATGATCTTTTCAAGTACTTTTGAGAATACCGGGACTAAAGATATTGGACGGTAACTGGATGGACAGTTTTTATCCCCATTTTTATAAATAAGGACCACCCTTGAAAGTTTCAGTGCATCCGGGAATATTCCTTCTACACGACATGTGTTCACATAAAATGTAAGCGGATTTAAGATACATTCTATTGCCTTCCTTATGAGATTACTGAATAAATAATATATACATACACTATTTGATGCCTTAAGACCATTTACGATGTTTTGTACATGATCTGCACTGATTTCATGGAACACAAAGTACCCGGATTGTATTTGTTTTGGCAGTTTTCAAGAAGTTCACTAATGGATTCCTTCGGCTTTATTATGTTTTGATTGATTTTTTTCTACTGAGCTAATAAAAAACTGTTCAAATCATTTGGGGCTAAATCTATTCTGTTTCTTTTGTTGGTTTCTGCAACAGAGTTTATCAGATTCCAGGCTTTCTTACACGTATTTGTGGGAAATTCAATACTATTTATGTTGTGAAGTTTCTTAGCCTCATTTATCAACATCTAATAATCCTTTCTTTTGTTGATATACTAAATCCTGGCTCTGGCTGATTTGTCTCTTCTATATAAGTATAAGGAAGTCATCACTTTGTATTTCGTGCTAGTTCATTGGGGAGTACACCATACATCTTTATCCTTGTTAGGAACAAAATCTTTTTTAGTTGGTGAAGACTCTACATTTTCTTTGGGGGATACACATGTCATATATATTTATGAATAAAGTATGAAATCTTTCAAAAATTTCATTTGTTGCTAATTCAATGTTAGAATGTTAACGAATAATTTTGTCTGGATTCCTTGTGACATTTTACTACCATTATTCTAACTTTCGAAGCTCACTTTGAACCACAAGATTTCGTTTACAAATGGTCTCTGATCAACCCTCATCGACAATAATTTACAATAACTTGGCACTTGTAACAAATGCTTACAAGTGAGATCACCGCCACTGATGCTCATGTAAGAAACAATAACAATCTCAAGCGATTATTTCTGTTTATGCAAGCATTGCCACATCTCAGAAGCTTACTCCACTCCTCACCCCTCAAACACACAGAGCTTGGTCCCTATCATAACTTGATACATGTTTCATGCAGCCGAATTTTCGACATTTGGCACACTTCACTGTACTTTTGTACAATATTGCACTTTCCTGTTAGGGTGCATCATTTCAGTCTTCTGGTGAAGATAAAGGGCTGCATACTGAAACGTGATCTTCGTCCTCCGAAACTACTTCATCTCTATCAGATATGTTCAGCAATATGTCTGCTACTTCGTAATCTTGCAAGATCTAACAAAATATATGAACTACAAGTGACCTGCATAGAAGTGAATCACGTTATTGACTGACTTGGTTATAGCAAAAACAATTACTTGCGCCTCCCCTTTTCTCGTTTCACTAGAAACAGACATTTCATTGCTCAAAACAACAGTTCCTTATACACGCCTTACTGCACACGTATGCGATCCATTGTTGACAAATTGAAAAGACCCGAACAGCCTTAGGAGTACTATTTCTGTGAATACCAAACTAAACCTCTAAAAAGAGACCTTTTTCTATCCGAATATAGTTTAATTAGAGAAAAGGTCATCGAAGGGAATTTATTTAAACCAAATATTTTCAAAATTATAGGATATCAAAATTTCATGTCGATCAAAATAGACCCGGGCACCTTATATACGGAATATACACGTCGTATGAAGTTAGGTCTGAGAGAACAGTAACGGAGCCCTGCGCTTGCCTCAACTGGTTGTAGGTCTCTGCTGATCTACCATTGAAGATATCAATGCAGCTTTCAAATTCTTCCTTTTCCTTTCTGCTATTCCTTTGAAATACCTTCTCTTATTGTTTCCCCCTTGCTGCTGGTTAATATGAATTTCATTTTAATGTTGGAAATCTTCTAAGATTGTTTCCTCTGAATTAAATTTCCGTAAATTATTGATAGCACAAGACGTCTAGTTTAGAAGTTACCAGGAGTTTTGGTTGTAATTGTTTAGTCTTATCAATGTATGTTAATACCTTGCTGCTGTACAATTTAGAAGTCTTGATCTTCTGTAGAATCTTTATGTGTAGGTGTCACAGTTTTGGGGGTTTGTTGTGTTCTAATCCAATTGTAAGAGATTACAAAAACTTAATTATATAAAATAATACAATCGAAAATAATACTGCCGCGACATAATCTGTAATTAGAATAATGAGAAAGAAAATCAGGAAAGTATGTTAACTGTTTTAAAACCATTCTGCAAAATACATAGATTAAAATACAGAGTAGAAGGAATATGTAAAACAGTATCTCAAGTAACGGCAAAAGTTTAAAATTAATGAACACAATAACACACTTAACGTTTAAAATAACAATTAAACAATAAATCAATTGAAATACAGAAACTTGATTAGGTAATTAGAATAACCAGTTTTTTTCAGAAAATAAGCGAGATACCTATATCCTTGACAAAAAGGGGGGGGGGGAGATTAGGAGCACGACAAATTTTCAAAAAAAAAAAATCATAACAGTATTTGTAAACGATAACTGTTCATTATGTTTCAAGCGCTACTAGGTGAGCAACCAATCGGAGTACTGCGGTGTTGTCGTATTGCATAAGTAGTGTGTGACGAGCGCCAAACTACTCAATCTCAAATAAATACTATTTGCGCTAAGACAAATATTCAGATTTTGCCAAAACTGATCCATGTGGAAGGAGAGAGTAATTTATTTAACATAACCGTAAAAACCCATATTTTTAGCTCAAATAGTTTTCCTAATACAAATAAAGTAGATGCCATTATATAACAAAGCATTGCAACGTAAGCACTGTAATGAACATCATTATTGGTTGACATGTATGCGCGAACGTATATTTGAAATTACTCAGAGCTAAAACGTAAACATTTGACATGACGTGATAAAAGAAATATGTACTTTGAATAAGCCAAGGTGTTTGTTAACTTCCATGAGAGGAAAAATACACTTCCTGCTGGTCTGGCAGGACGTGTCTGGTCACATTATATCTTTGTTTATGAATAGTTCGTAATCTCTATTTACTCTAGAGAGTCCAAAGCAGCATTATTCATTTACTCTTCCATGAAAAGGCGTATCAGCTGGATCAATGAGATACGATCCACCTTCCTCCTTACTACTGCCAGAACAAGCTAATTGAGTTAATGTGGGCTCAAATTATGTTGCAAATAGAAATAATATTTTTAAACTGACGTTGAACGACTTACTCACGAAGTAATTAACAAGGAACACAAGACTGGGAAAACTGCGTGAGACATCAGATAAACTACAAGACGACGACTTCTGGAAAGAAATAGCACGTAATGAAATTTTGGAACCTATCATCATAAAGTTGCAGTACTCAGACGATGAAGACAATGACAATGACGAATTATCTCTTAACGTAAGTAACATTCACAGCTATACGGATGCACCGCTGGTATTTTCATTAGATTAGAACAATAAGTACTTCATAAACTATTATTAATTTTAAACAAAATATTTAAACCATTTGCGTAATATACGAATGTCCACGTTGCAATTGTGATTTCAACAACTGCATTATTATAAAACGTTAGAAAACTCAGTTTGTGTTAGCGCCAAGAACACTCGCAAGTGTGCGAGAGGGAAATATTAAAAGAGTGGGGATAACGAGGTGATAACGCTGACGGCTCTAACGCATCCGATTTGCTACAGGCGAGAACTCTTCCCATTTGAAACTCAAACTAATTACACATCACAATTATTTATACAGATTTTGCGTAGTTTTATATCATTTTAGCAAATTCAAAGAATTCATTGCACGAATAAGGAAAATTTGTAGCAACTTGCAATTCAGATTTGATTAAATTTGCACTACTTCTATTCCTTACATCTGTGCATTTGTTATTCATAAAAGGAAATACTCTTTCGATGTGAGCATTACTTCCTGGCATAATCTACCATCTTACCAAGTTCTCAAAATTCACATTATTTGATGTCAAACTGGTAAAAACTTTTATCCACTTCAGGCTAACTCTACCCTCTAAAGAGACAGCACATTTAATTGCATCACTGAGCTACAAAATTCCTCATATAATTCATTTTCATACACACAATCCAGCTTGACACATTGACACTTCATGCATGTCATTGAATGTTAATTCCCTTTTTAGGCATACTGGAATTAAACACTTTAAACTATCATCAAATTTGTTAACTAAGTAAGAATATAAATTATCATAGAATTCAATGAAGTTTTTCTCACTAGTAGATTTCAAGTTTTAACCCAGAACAATGGCTAACAATTTATGAGTAGCACTGCCGAAAAATCTATCTTCCTTTCTCTAACTTCACTAATTAGCAACTGTATAGCTTCGTGAGATTCCATAAAACTAAGATCGGAATTGTTTTTTGAATGAACACTTTTCCAATATTCACAAACTAGTCTAAGCCTGTACAATTGTTTCTACTTCTATACTTTCATTGCAAAACTAACGGAAGGAACTATTGGATGAAAGGAAGTGGAGGCGTGGAGCAAGCATTCATTGCGTTCATTGGTTTGCAGACAAGAAGCGCAGATTTCTGCTGGCCAATGTTTCAACGCATTCTGGCCGTGCGCGCGAAATTTAAATCCTAAAAGAATATTTATACATATGCCCTAAACAGACAAAAAAATTGAAAACGGGAGGAAAGCGTCCAATAGGCCTTAAAATACGGGAGCTGGAAGATTATGAAAAGAATAGGGTCAAATACGGGAAATCCCGGGAAATACGGGAGAGTTGGCCACTCTAGTAACCATACGAAAGGAATGCACGAAACATGCTGTACACGTGTTGTAGACTAAAGAGGAAGTTTGAATGCTAAACGCGAGATAGGCGGTATTGTGAGATTGATTGCAGCATATGCGTTACAGATCACCCGCAAAATATTCAAAAAAGCAGAAGAGGGAAATTTATGGGTGCCAAAACATTTATTTCAGATAAAATCTAGGTATCGAATTTCTGGGTGAAATACCCTCCTTTTCCTGCTCACTATACATTCCATATGTTGTTCACAATAAAAGTAACATGCCCTTTATACTTACGCGTACAACGTTAAAAGAGCACATTTTTAAACCTGCGGTGTTAGATATAGCACTTATATCTAGGAATTAAAGCATATAGGAGACAATGAATATTTTAAAAACAATCGTCAATGTATTTAAAAAGTGAGTAGATATAAATTGGCACCAAAGCTGAAATTGAAATCTCGTGGTTTACGGGGAGAAGCGAATCAGTCGGGCAATTAAAAATAAATTTGGAAATCCTTATGGTTTACCGGTGAAAATGTGAATCAGTTGGGGAATTTAAAAATGAATTTGAAAACTTGTTTAGAAAGTTATAGTTTAAAGGTGAAAAAGTGATAAGTTGGGAAATTTAAAGATGAATTTAGAATCCTTTATAGTTTACCGCGGGAAATGTGAGTCAATTACGGAATTTAAAAATGAATTTGTAAACCCTTATAATTTACAGCGGGATGTGCGAGTCAGTTGGGGAATTTAAAAATTAATTTGGAAACCCTTATAATTTACCCAGGGAAGTCTAGAGCAATTATGGAATGTAAGGCAGTACCGTGTCGGCATTGAATTCCGTGATTCAAGTCCTGGCTCTGGCATTGAGTTTTTCAGTTTGATTCTATCTTTCCAATTTTATTCCACAAATGTACGAAAGAACGATCATTACTTATTTTTTCCTTCCGAAATAAGCGCTGAAGAAGTAAACTGGCATTATAGCCGTTATCTCTGTGTAGAATCTTCCTCTAAGCTAACGGCAGCTTTATTGCTTCCAGCCCACATCTGAAGCGTATGTGATAGTGTGGCTGCCTCACGTACAAGAGGTTCCGAGTTCTAAACTCTGTCAGCGTGAGTTATCTGGATAAGGTAATTCTAAGCTCCGTGGACCCTAGGCTCATTTGTGCATCATTTCATTATCTCATCACCCAATATGACTTCAATATTGGAGGACTTATTCTTTTAACGGCTTCCAGATCTTTTCTTGCAAATTCCCCAATGCCTTGTAACAATTACTTAGCCGCAGGAGAACAACCACAAATTGGTTTGTTACTGTGTCTTACAAAACAAAAAGTTGGAATAAACAGTATGACCACACACTGGGATTTGAACCATGAACTGCTCTGCTCACTTGACACAACATGCATTTTACCACTTACTTATGATAGTAAATATTGAATTGTCCTGGAATGACTGAGAGAAAAATACTGTTACGTGAAATGTTAAAGAATATAATGGAGAAGCCATTTGTAGTGCTATAAATTGTATAATGAAAAAAATTAGGATCATCCTAAATGGAATTCTTATGTTCTGTAGCGGGAGATACACTTTTAGATAAAAACGTAATAAGGACATAAGAACAGAATTAAACATATTCAACTTAAACAACAGAATATATCAAATAAGAATTAACTGGTTGGAACACAAGGAAGGATGCCACAAAATAGGTTATCACAAACATTACTTTAATACCAACCTTAGGGGAGAAGAAGAGTTGGGCGTCCATGCGCCAGATGGATAAACTTGTTCTCTTGATGTGGAAACAGATAAAAGACCTAAATCCAGGTGGTGGTAGAAGAAGGAGAAGGAGGAAGAGGAAGAGGAAGAGGAGGAAGAAGAGGAAGAAGAGGAAGAGGAGGAGGAAGAAGAGGAAGAAGAGGAAGAAGAAGAAGAAGAAGAAGAAGAAGGAGGAGGAGGAGGAGGAGGAGGAGGAGGAGGAGGAGGAGGAGGAGGAGGAGGAGGAGGAGGAGGAGGAGGAGGAGGAGGAGGAGGAGGAGGAGGAGGAGGAGGAGGAGGAGGAGGAGGAGGAGGAGGAGGAGGAGGAGGAGGAGGAGGAGGAGGAGGAGGAGGAGGAGGAGGAGGAGGAGGAGGAGGAGGAGGAGGAGGAGGAGGAGGAGGAGGAGGAGGAGGAGGAGGCCAGATCTATCCTTCTAGCGATTTCTAAATGATCCATTTAGTTGAGTTCATAGCATATTCAACATAACATTGAAATGTAAAAATAAAACCCTTAAAGACACGTGGATTTTTATTAATGATCCACCAACTTTGCAAGATATGGGAAAAATATTCATCTTTTGATTGAAAAAAGAACTTGGAAACTTACTATTGATGTTTTCAGCCTATACACAAATCTTCATAAATTTACAGAAAATGAGAAGAAAAACAGCCAATGAGAAATGAATAGCATGTCCAACCAGCAGAAGTACTGAATATTTTTTTTTTTTTTTTTTTAATTTTATACTACAGTGAAGAAATACTTATTACTTTTCCCTTTGCTTTTGCAAAAATATAAATTCTCCTATCTTTTATCTGTATGAAAGCTATCTCTTGATTTGATTCTTTTGCTTCACTTCTTGTGGTTTCATGTGTTACTTTAAGAATCATTCCCTTACTTTCCCCACAGACTACTTCACTGAACCGCTTACCAGAGCTACAAAATAGACTACATGTACACACCTATAGTACTAGATCTCGTGAAGATATAGATATTCCATATTGCAGACTGATGACAACTCAGAAAAGCTTTGAAGTGCTAGGCTCTAAAATGTACAATAAACTACCAATATCACTAAAACATAGTCTCACAACAGCGTTCAAGCAGAAATTGTATGACTGGCTTACTGCCACACCTTTTTATTCATTACAGGAGTACTTTGAGATGGAAGCACCCTCACTATAACCACTTTGTTACTCTGCATACTATGTATATAGTGGGAACTTCTGAGGCACCTGAACAGTACAGATCGTAACTTTGACTTTGTACAACACTGCACTTTCTCTTGTATAATTGAATAGAAACATTCTGTATTGTAATCTTTATGTTATTCTTCGACATTCATTGCTATTAAGCTTAACTTTGTACATACTCTGTATTATAGTGTAATAATTTGTACTGTATCTTCTTGACATCTATTGCTGTAAAGCTCTATGACAATAAAATTATTATTATTATTATTATTATTATTATTATTATTATTATTATTATTATTATTATTATTATTATTATTATTACTGGCCCAATTTTCTCCTTTCCTGACTACACCACATTGTTTTTTTTTTTCTGACATTCCTATTCTCTCCTAATTGGCTTCCCCTGTTTTAGCTTAGTGTCTGCTTCTTTATCTGTGGTGTACTGTAATGATGTTTGCTATCGTATTCACTTTATTTTCAAAGTTCAATGCACTCCATCCATTCACCATGTCTGCCTTTCTGGTTGCTTCCATTTCCATCCAATCATTTAAGCACAGCATGAAGTTACAGATGTATGCCCTTCTTCCGTGATTACAACTCTCGTGGTTTTTGGTTAACTAGTTACCTCATTATTTCCATCCATTGATATGATAAATCCTTATTTATATAAATATCTGATCCTTTTATATTCTTTGCCTATTTCATTTCTCAGTTGCATGTCAATGAATTTTGCTAATCGGTTACTTCTCCTGCTTCTTTTACCCAAGTCTAATAGCATCACAAATCTTACAACTTTTCACTCTTATTCCCTGTTCCTTTCCTCTATTTTGTTTCATTCCCACTGCTCTACTTAAGCCATCATTTCTTCTAAGTCCTTCAGTTTTTCTATTGCTATGTTAATGTCACCTTGGTTTACATCGTCTCCTAGTTATTTATTCCTCCTGCTATCTAGTAGCAGAATTAGGAATTTGCAGAATAAATAGTATGTTATACTGCACATTGACAGGTGTATAATTGGAATGAGTACATATTTTCTGTGGCAGATAATTTCTTTAATATTAACACTAGATTTTCCTAACCTTTTTTTACAACCTCTGATAAAGATTAAAGTTTCTTGTAATGAACCATGCTGCAACTTCCTTCCATATACAAAACTGTTGTGTTACAATTAATTTCATACAAGTCATCTTAAACTTCTTATTTCTCTCATATACTTGGCATTATTCTGTTCAACTTTTCTGCTGCTGAATAAGTAACTGTTTTAAATTCCAATGTGTAAGGACTATTATACAATGCAGCACAAAATCAATATATTTTTGAGTCGAACTAGCACTCAATGCTCCACTTATTGCTAGTATTTACCTAGAACACATTTTCTTATGATCTTCCTAACATCATCAGCTGTTGTTGACTAATAGATGTTGGTTTGGTGAACTCCTTGGAGGTGACAGGTGCATCTCTGTTGGTATCTTGATGAACTTGAAGTTTGGATATTCTTCAAAGGTAGTGTCGAAATTAAAAAATTTTCTTTCATATTTCTTTATGAAGATTTTTTCCCACGTGGTTAATGCAGCTGGACCTTAAGTAGTTTTAATGCATCATCCACTTGTTTCTCATTTACTATTGCCCAAATGTCATCCACATTTCTATACCAATGTTTGAAAATTAGTGGGAATACCTTTGTGATATGGGTTTCCAAAAAACTCATGAAGGGGGCTGCCAAAAATAGAGACAATGGGTTGCCCATAGGTAGTCCTGCTTTTGTTTGAAAAACTTTTTATTGAATGTAAAAAAAGGACTGTTCAATGCAAATATTTGTTAAGCGAAGGTATTCCTCTATGATGTTTTGGTCTAATTGTAGGGGCTGAAGCCATATTTGCATGTATTCCATGAGTTTGTGTCTTGGCACACTTGGGAACAAAGAGATTACATCAAAAGATACAATTTGGTCGGTGAGAGAAAACAGGTTTTTAGTTTTGTTGATGAATTCCAATGAATGTTTAACACTGTGGCTTTCAAATTTTGGTAGCTAATTAAATTTGTTGTATAGCCATTTGGATAGTTTATAGCAGGGTGTGTTTATGTTGTTTATGATTGGGCGCATCTTGTTTCCTGTTTTATGAATTTTGGGTAATCCACATATGTTAACTACTGTAGGGTTGTCTGGTTTTAAACTTTAATTTCTTTTGGTATGATCATTTTATCCTTGATTGTTTCATGTAAGTGTTTTACACACATATTTAAAGGATCAGACTTTATTTCCTGGAATTCATCACTCGTCAATAAATCTGTCATTCTAGAAATGTAGTCTTGTTTGTCCATGGTGACCGTCTTATTTCCTTTCTCTGATTTCGTATAAACATCTTTTTTATTCAGAGATTTAAGTATTTTCAAGAATGGTTTGGGTTTATTGCTTTTCCTTTCTATTTTTTCTAAGATCTTCCCACATTTACTTCTAATTGCTGATTTCTGCCCAGTACTTAGACCTAGTGATAAATACTAGATAAAGGCTGTTACAACTTTTACTTTAGAAAAACTAAAAGGAACTTGTACATTAGGTTTAAAGAGCATTTTAGGAACATCAGGAACAAAGAAATAGATAAATCGGCAGTAGCGTACCATTTTGGCAAGGAGAATTATGATATAGAAAGAGAAATCCACTTATTGAAAAGTGTCCCAGGTCCAGCTGCATTAACCGCATGGGAAAAAAATCTTCATAAAGAAATATGAAAGAAAATTTTTTAATTTCGAAACTACCTTTGAAGAAAACCCTAACTTCAAGTTCATCAAGATACCGGCAGAGATGCACCTATCACCTCCAAGGAGTTCACCAAACCAACATCTATTAGTTGACAACAGCTGATGTTAGGAAGATCATAACGAAACGTGTTCTAGGTAAATACTAGCAATAAGTGGAGCTATTGAGTACTAGTTCGACTCAAAATTATATTAACTGTTTTAGTTATTTTTTTGAATGCTTCCAGTGGTACACTTAAATTTTACAATTCTTAAGGTCTTACAGCTATTTAGAACAATGCAGAATGATCTCTTGAGTTTATATGGATGACACTGCAGTAGCAAACATGGAATTAAATTATACGGAGATAAGGAACCTAATATTGGAAAATCCCTCTACTGGCACAGCCACCACTTTGTTCTTCAGATTATAATTTTGAGTAGCAAATATGGACTTAAATTATAGGCAGATAAGGAACCTAATAGCGGAAAATCCCTCTACTGGCACATCCACCACTTTGTTCTTCAGATTATAATTTTGAAAGACATTCAGCACAATGAATAAAGCAGCAGCAGTTCTAGTTTGGTTAACATGAAAATCAAGTAAATCTTTCTGAATCTCGCCATTGCAGTCCACCACACTCACAAAATATATCATTTTATCTTCTCTGAAATGTCTGTTGTTTTATTTTAGTTCAAATGTTGTGTATGTTGCATTTATGACAAATGATGTGCACTAAATTTAGTTATTACTGAGCTGATTTTTTACACTATATCACTTACTTGTATTTTTATTATTATGGAAAATATGTTTCAGGAGCTATTGCTCCCATACACAGTTCCTGTTTGACTGCCTGTCATTCTATCTGATGGTGGTTGGAGGAGCTTCTGCGTATGTATGGCAGGATTTCAAAATTAAAAGCATGTTTTCTATTTTTCCAAATGAACATATTGTGACTTTGTGGGTTCGCAGAATTAAAAGTCCGAGTTGCAGATCTTCCGAAATGTTCTTTATTTCCGTAGAAATACCTCTGTTCTATTCTCACGTAACATTACATCACATACACATCACAATTGACCAAGGTTGATGACAATAACAGTGTTCTCTATACATCAGCTCTGGTTACAACACTTCACAGCTGTTTACTGCTTACCATCTGAAGGTGAGCCGTCGCCTTCTTAAACACCTCATTGATCAATTTGAGAGATTTCCAGAACAATAAAGAAACCAAATAATCAAGATGCCACCAGAAATGTCCATTTATCTCAGTTTGTTTCGGCAGACCTTTATCTGCATGCTATTTTTCTCAGTTCCTTTGTGTAAACAAGCCTCGTTATCGCTCCGCGCGAACCTTTTATGTCCGTTGCCTCGACAATATTTTCTCACACTGTAAGTTCTATTTGTCTCAAAATGTGTTTAATACTCTCATATTTCTATTAATGTTGTGCTTGTCTCTCAAAAAATGCCAAGCTACTGCTCCTTTGTCTTCCTGCTTTTGTTTTATATGGCTGGTGTGTTTTTATTTATCTCTTTTATCTTACTGATGTAGATTTTCTCAAAATTGTAGCACCTAATTTGCTACATTCCTGGTTTGTTCTCCTGTGGGATGTCATGTTCTAATTTAGAATTTAAATCTGGTTTCTTTTAATATCTTTTTGGTCATGGCTCTATTAGTCTTCTTAGTTATTTTCCTTTACAGAATTCATTATCCGTATCTATAATATCTACTATGTTTTTTAGCTCTTGGTCATATTTGTATTTGTTCTATACTAATCTGTGTAGAAGGCTTTTGAGAACTGCTGTTGGTGGGGGACTGGATTTAGGTGCTTTGCTACAACGTAGTAGTTTTCCGTAGATGCAGAATGTTAGGTTTTCTTTCTTGATGATTTTAAGGCCAAGGAAATGTAGCTGTTCATATATTCTTTTGCCATGTTGAAATTTATAGATTTTTCTTGAAGGTTCAGTATTTTTGGAGCAGCTTTCTAGCATTTTTCTGGCACTAGTAATAACTAAAAAAGGCATGTTGTTTTGTCTACAATATAGACATAAAATGAGCTTCTCCCAAACTTGAATGTATATCGCAATTCCTTTATTGGAAGTGTTGAAAACAGTGTTGTTATGATAAATTAACTTTAAAGAGAGTCGATTAATGACGCTAAACAACACTTACTTTTAAATTTTTCTGGTACATGTTTCAGAGGCTTTGCTCTCTATCCTCAGCCGGCCATCGACTAGTTCTCATTGGTGTAGTTGACGATGTGTTGACCTGTGACAAAATATCGTCAACTACACCAATGAGAACTAGTCGATGGCCGGCTGAGGATAGAGGCAAAGCCTCTGAAACATGTACCGGAAAAATTTAAAAGTGTTGTTTAGTGTCATTAATCGACTCTCTTTAAAGTTAATTGAATGTATATATTTATAAATTTTTTTAATTTAGGTTATACAGTCAAAATTAAAAGTATTCATATATCACTAAACCTTTCATGAAAATTATATTTTAAAGAATAATTGAAGTATGTAGAAAAAATTTATTGGATTAAAGGATAGCAGCTTCAGTAAAATTCTATTTATTATAAGAAAACTGAAATAAGTTACAAACAAAATGAAACTTCTACAAAAATAAAATTAATTTGTGGATTTCCCAACCACAAAAAGTGGTTAAAACTATGTAAAAACAGTGGTAGCCCTTCTTTCTGAGTATCCTGCATTTATTTGTCTCATAGTAAATGACCTGCAGTCACCAGACTGATATTAACCAGTGTCTCATTATAGTAAAGTAAAATGGGCTGAAGAAGGAATGAAACATTGTCAAAGAGAGAACTAAAAATTAGACAGCACAATGATCTCAAACTTGCTTCAAGATTTTGCAGATAGGAGATCATACAAACCATTCAGACCATCACTGCCAGGGTAGAAGCTAGAAAATCTTACCTAAACAAACCTAAAACTGGTTAACCTAAAATCCTGGCAGCTAGAGTTACGAGCAGTATTGTTTGCTACATTAAAATGAATCTCTGAATGAGGGCTCCACACTGTTGCTGAGTTGCAAAGAGCAGGCATTACAGTTTCAACATGCACCATACAATCTGTTTGCAATAACAAAGGTAACAACAGCTCAGGGTAGGACATAAAAAGTTCTGTCAGTTCACAGAAGAGAAAAAGTCTTATATTCGCTTGTTAATATCATAAAAAGGCCACAGACATTTGGGAACTAGTACACAACTTGGTTAAACGTTCCTCAGCAGCTTCGTGCCCCTCTCTGTCGCCATATATTAATCCTAACAAGCATATGAGGAATATCTGTGTAACACAAAAAAGAACAATTTCCAACAAAGAAGCACTAAAAACCACTTGTTGAAGAATGGAACCAAATACCAGACACAGAGATTTAAAAAACTTGCCTATTCTCTACCAAGAATATTAAAGGCTATAATTAAGATTAAAGAGTACCTTGTGAAATACCGAATGCCAATACAGTTGTAATAATTTACATTATTTTGGGATGTACGATTATTTTGGTCTCACATATGTGCGAATCAGCTTTATTTTTATAGCAGTGACATTTCATTTATAACATTTTTTTTTCATACAAAAAATTAAATTTTATTGAAGCTGCCATTTGTTAATCCAATAAATTTTGCTAGGTCCCTTTAGGTAATTTTCAATACAGACGTTTTGTTTAATATTTAGTAGTGTACGAATGCTTTCTGTTCTGACTGTACATGAATTGATTTGTTCTGGAGTTTCTTTCAAAACCCGCAGAAATAACTAATTTTCTTCCAATTTGCAAATCCACTTAACTGATTTTGATAATTCTTAGACATGGTGTGCAAAAATATATAATTTCATTTGATAAATTACTAAAAGTTTAAAAAGTATTTACAAACATCATGTATTTCAGTACACACATGTTGGAGCTATATGCTTGTAAAGAGGGCTTTAACTTTTAATTAAGAATGCCATGGTTATGACATGTCATGTCTTCACTGTTACTCCACAGAAAATACAGATAAAATAAAACAAATGCAGTGGACATTTTCTTCCTCGCAATGTACATTTAAATGAATATGATTTAGCAATTAGTAGCAAAATAAGAGAGAAGAGAATTGAATTGAATTGAATTGAATTAAATAAAATCTGCTATAACAATACAATGCACATGTGATATGAATGCCAAAATATTTTAATAACTTTTAAGAAAGTATGTTTTGCTCTGTTTCCTTTGTATGTTATAGTGAAGATCTTAGCATAGTATGTTGAATAGTTACAGAAAAAAAATTGTATCCAGCTAACATCAGAAATTAGTCAACCAGTATTTTATAACTAACAACCCAGAGCAGTATTTTTCTCTGATGGTCTCACATTGTGTCTCTTTGAAAGTAATAACTTGGTGGTTTGGGTGTGCAGAACTTTTATATTCTCCTGCTTCACTTCTATTTCCTTGTATATGTTAAGGACCTATGAATTATGTGAAAACTATGTTGCTTTCATAATATTAGCTATGGAACCAAAGAAAAGATACACAGGTTTAAAATGTTACCTTCTGTTTTTATACAAAAACAAAATCATTTCACCATTCCAAATAATTGCACCAATACCAAAATTTACTTATAGGCTATGCATCATTTACGAATTCAGAAGACTGTTGGGGAAGGTTATTTAGTCATGACATTCCACCAATGTTTTGCATTCTTTACTACGGATATCAAGATTTTTCATCCATTACTAGGAATAGCGTACTCTGTATGAAATTACAATTATAAACAATAAAGGGAGGCACTGTTTTACATTATTGTACAGTGATTTTGTAAAGAATGGGATAAATAAATGAATCTAATTAAAATGCCTTTCAGTTTATGAAGCTACCCATGCAGCATCAAGCAGCCAACTAATCTAAGTAATAAAATGGTTACTTGTTTGAATTTCCTGCTTTATTTTCATTTAATGTGACCGTTTAGTGACAATTTCATGCTTACCAATTAGTACAATGTTCACAAAATACATATTTTAATACTTCAACAAATATAATTATGTACTTTTACACTGATGACAACATTGTAAAATAGAGAAACATCTGTACAACAGAATATATTTGTATTTCAACAGTTATGGATTAAATATTGTATTTCAATGGTTATAATTACACTACACTTTATAAACATCATGATCACATTCCAAGTTACAAAACAGTGCCCTTTACTTTGCCATTAGTATGCACAATTTATGATAAATTATGCTTTTCCTCCTTTTAGTATGCCTTAAAGTAAATAATTTGAACACACTTAGATACTTCCTAAGCAGGAAAAAAAAAAGGTTTTATTTTTAAGTATACATAATTCACTTACATCAAGAAAGATATTGTAGGTAAAAAATGCTACCTTATAAGTTTGCAATTCAGCTCTTATAATGTTCAAGATTTCAGATATCTTGTTTATTTACAAAGATACCTGCTGACAAAGCAAAGTAAATCATCTGTTTATTTGACAATGACAGCTTCAGCTATTTAACAAAGTGAACTTTGTTCTACTTTAACATTAACGAAAAGTATACAAAGAAAATCACATTTACCGCATTTTGTAACAACTCTATTATAATAGCTTTAAACTTTAATTTCTGAGCAGTGATATAACAGAACTTTTTCAAGAATTGGTAATATAATTCAGTTAAAAGCACATTCAACACACTTGGATCTTAAATGGAAAATCATTAGAAGTATCACTACAGCAATTGAATATAAACATGCAATATTTTCATTTCATTAATATGCAGATCACCCAGAAACTGTTTTGAATACTATTTCTTCTACAACATTCTGCTTCTTGTATAGCTTTGAAAACTTAGTAACATGGTAAAAATACACTTTATATATATATAAATTATTTTTCTGAAAAAGATTCTTAGATATTCCCAAAATTCAAAAGATTCCATTCTAGCAGTGCTAGAAACAATTACAGACATTTTACTTGCATTTCATATCACCTTACTTTACAGCTTTGCTTTCATTTCATAGAGTATAAATTGATTTTCTGATCTTCATTACATTATTAACAGAAACGTTTACTATTTATGGATTTATTTCACTTTTTAAAGCATAATCATACAATAATTTCCTAGATTGCTGCATAAGATGAAACATGATCACAGCCATATTTTCTACATTCTCTATTGTTAAACTTAAGATAGAGGAGGTATTCCATTGGACCCAAAAACTCAACACTGGGTTTCATCAGTAATGCTTACTTTAAAACCCCTGAATCCTAAATACAGCACTTGAGAAAGGTTTATGGAAATGTTTGTGAACAGTGCAAGTTAAAATTGAAAACTGAATGTACATCAAATTTTATATATATGTCAGACACTGCACAATGATGCAGGATTAAGAAGTGGGGCTGTTCAGGGTTAATTTGAATGGATGAGGTGTAGTATGCGAGATTTAAGTTTTGCAGTTTGTAAGACTCGGGAGCAGGTAGGCAGCGAGATTCTTATCTCAGTGTTACAGCTGAGAGGAAGGTAGACTCTGGACAATGACACATAGTTGAGTGTTCCTTTACTCCTTTATTTTTTAGAAAATTACAATACCTAAATTGCTTCCTTTGGTATCGACTTATTCAAAAACTGACACCTATTCGGATTGCTGAAATAACTCTGCATGTTTATCCTTTTTTACAATTCGTGCACATAGTGAAATATACACGTAACTATTTCTTACTAAATTGCGAAGGACTTACAATATAACACATTCCATTTTGCTCTACCCATTTCCACATCACTGGTCGAAATTAAGTTAAGCAAATGTTTGTCTCTTCCTTCGAATTTCTCCCCCCTTGTCTCCAGGATGCTTTATCTATTCACACCCATTTTCTAGGCTGGTCCTCTTTCAAAACCTTCACATGATCAAGGATACGTTTTATTTGATACTTAGTTTTCTCTCATAGAAGCTCATTGGCTCCTCATCCTAGCAAAATTCTAAGGGGCTGGTTTCTTCATCCCCAAAGGTGTATAACCTTTGAAGTGTCAGAGCAGGACCTTATCATTCACAAATGCACATCCACAGGATACAGTGCATTCCATATGGCGCCTGGTTGTCAGAGAAATTTTGGGTGAGCATTGTCCTTTTGTAAGCCTTTCCTGTGAGCCCGGTTACCTTGCCACAACTTCTAACTTTGCTACAATTTTAATTCTGAGCTCATATTTCATTCTCATATATAAGTATGTTATTTAGATATATATTATTACATTCCATATCTATGCTGTAATATTATTTATGGTATCTACTTGTCTTTATTATATATATCTACTCGTATTATGTCTCTTTATTACATATTGCCAATTTATTCTCTTAGGAACACATGGTTTCTGCTTCAGCCAAGTGCCTTATCTGCAATGATAGGGTGAGGGGAATGGCAGTGGAATGAGAAGAGGTATAGCTTTTATTCTGTGAACTCCGAAACATGGTGGACCTTGTGTATACCTCATATGAACTAGTCAGAGGTGAAGGCCTATAATTTGTTAAAATACAAGCAAAGCATTTATATAAAATCTATTGTGGCATTACCATTTCCAAAATATCCATTCCTATTTGTTTAAATTTTCCTGCATTTTAAGGGATCCACTTTGAAGCATTAAGTTGCTATTGTCTTGATTCTCATAGTTCATTGTTATGAAAAGTTTGTAAACACATTTCAAACATACCAATGTGACAAAGCTAAAGAAATTTGAACTGATACTCCAGATATTCTAAAATGTGAGTTATTGCACACCAGTTCAATTGAGATTTTCTTTAACATTCTCTCAATATTTAACATCAGCTGTGAACAAAATAATATACAATGCTTTAATTTGTTTGGAATAGCTTTTGTTCTGGAGTAAAATAAATGTGTTATATAAAAGAATTTATATGATGTCATATTTTCTTATCAAAGGCATTCAAACTTATATTGCAATGGTACCTACCGCCTAGTCCTATGTGAAATGGGACTTTGATTTTGTCATTTTTGCATCATTCAGTTTCATTAAGGGTGCTCGAGTTTGTTTGAAGTAATTGTTTACACTTAAGTCCTATATATTTATTAGTGCTTACAAGCTTTTTGTGCTTTGCTAGAGCTTTCAAAATGCTTCTCATATGTACACAGTAACACATGAAAGATTTATATTTGGGTCATACATGTAAGTTAAACTTGCAGGGAAGTTAAAGACAATGTTAATGGAACTTTTCTATATAGCTGCTTACTGAAGAAAAGAAAAACTAGATCAAGTTGAACAGACCCCCTATGTATTAAAACACTGAAAGAAAATGACAAACAAGAAGTTGATATACTTTATGAAAATGAACTGATGCCTGCAAAAGATAATATTATACAAAGTCTGGCAGAAATATGCATATTTTAAAAGAATTTCTAACATCTTCTATCAATAAGATAACTGCACATTTTAATTAATTTCCCAAGAGACCATTCTCAACTGCCAAGCTACCAATCACTATGTAGCAAGCAAAATAACAAGATCAAGTATCTCAAAAACTCTGCATAGTTAAAATATATTAATTTCTTTTAATCAGCTGTCTTTAACTCAGTCTTAAGTATTAACTGAAATGCTGGCATGCATATATATATATATATAATTAACTTCTACTAATTAAGCTTTAATATGAGTCCATAAGAAATTGATGAAATGACAGTGGGTAAAGAAAGTTGTGGGGTTGTTGCACATCAGACAGAATTAGTCCACTTCTTAAAGCTCCCATCTCTAAATCCAGATCTGGGAAACTATCTAAGATATCACAGTAATAGAGCAGTTTGATTCAGTCACACTTCTCAAGAATCATCTTCCCTCAAGGAAATAATCTAATGACACTCAAGCAGCAGTCCTTAAGGGACCTTCTAGTGCTCAACAGGTTATGCACATCGTCTATGCTTCTAGATAATACTGAGAGGAGAGAAAAAAAAAAAAAGAAAAAAAAAACCTAAACATATGAGCAGTGTCATAATGTGAGCATCAATTGAATACAAACTTGACCCCCTTTCCTGCCAGGTAAGCCTTAACATTAACATGGCGGTAAGGATATAAGACTCTACTGGCATTAAGGACAGAATTACAAACACTAAGCGAAAGGTTGAAAAAGACATTTGAAATGACATTTCCCTGTTTCCATTATGGTACAGTTAACTTTCATAACAGCTGAACTTTTCTCCACGTGATAAGGTATGTTATCATTTATGTGCCTTGCACAAATAAACACCCCCATCAAAATGGATCACAAACAAGAATACCATAATACAAGCTGTATCATTTTTGTCGCCAATTATATTTTGTGCATCCTACACATGGCTAGTGTGAAAGAACAATTAATTTCCATTAATTGTACCTAATAGTGGTCCGAACTATAAAGCCCGGACCTTAAAGTACTTACAGCATAGTAAGATGCCATTAAGGTAGTTGTCTCATGTGTTTATGAGAACTCCTAGTGGTTTACCGGGAGAAACACGAGTCAGTTGGAGAGTTTAATGCCATGTTGGCATGTTGGCCATAGTAGCTCAAATGGTTAGAGCGGCTGGACGGAAAACAGAAGATCCGTGGTTCAAATCCCGGCTATGGCATTGAAGTTTTCACTCTGGTTCTACGTTTTCATAGTGCGTCCTACACACGGCTAGTGTGAAAGAACAATTAATTTCCAATTATATTTTGGTCAATCTATATTAAAGGTTGGTATACAGAGATGTCAAGTCTTAAGAGTAAAAAGAGTTGAGGTGCATGTACAAAAATTTAATAATTACATTTTTAACATATTTAGGTTGTATCAATTTTGTATGTGTTTGGGCAAGTTAAAGTAGGACTAAATGATCAGTACCTTAAGGATATCACAACAGCTTATCTTCAGACATCTCTTGGCAATAGGAAAGTATGTAGAGAATGTGTTGCATTTGCATTGTAACTTCATAAATACAAAATATAAGGTCTTGATTTCCCTCATGTCAAAGTCTAGTTATACAATAAATGTTGATATAAGTGTTTTGTAGGTTTCAGAATATAATTTTAGGCTAATTACTAGACATGTCAGTGTATAAAGTAACTAAATGCCACTTGAATGTCACTGAAAATTTAGGGATTCAGTTAAAACTGTATTGTAGTAGTGTGTAGTATTGTACTAGTGTGTGGCGACTCAATGATAAAAAACGTAGTGTTGAGCAGAAATGATACAACAGTGAAAGTGTTTAGGGGTGTGAAAGTTGAATACATTACAAACCTACTTGACAGAGAAGAAAGCAAGGACAAAATAAAAACATTAGTGCTACATGTAGACACAAATGACAGCTACAAGTCTTCGGGACCAGATGATGTCATGGGTGAAGTGTATAGTGTGATAAGACATGCAAAAAAGTGCTTCCCATCTACAACTATAGTTGTAAATGGTATAGTAAGAAGAAGAGATGTAGGTAAGAGATACATAGATGACATAAATGAGGGAATACGTTGGGCATGTGATGCACTCAAAGCAGTTTTTGTAGATGTAATAAATTTTTGGATGATAGTTGCCTAGGAAGGGATCTCTTATATCAGGAAAAGTAATACACGATACTATAAACATAATATTCTCATGTAAGGGAAACTGAAAGTGGTTTTAGGTGCTGACAAAAGGGACCCCTTAAGAAATATTGAACAAAGGGAATCTTTTGGCAAGAGGGAAACAAAACCCTGAAAATTTTATTGCAGGACATAATGATCACAAAAATGTAAAGATAAACAAAGGTGGGCTAAAACAAAAGAACAGTGATATAAAAATATTACATCAAAACTGTCAGTATATAAGTAATAAATGAACGTCTATAGAACTAAATATCATAGATATAGAACCAGACATTATGATATTAACTGAACATGGCCTAAAGTCAAGATGAAATTTTAGCAAATAATTACCATGGGTATGTATTAGCATCACACTGTTGTAGGCAACATCACAAAGGTGGAGGTGTAGCCATATATGTAGAAAACAGTATAAATTTCAAAGAGATAGACTGCAGTAATTTTGGGGATGAAATATTATGCGAACTAGCAGCTGTAGAGATTTTCCTAAGAGAAACCAACATAGTGTTAATTGGGGTGTATAGATCTCCAGGTGGAAGTAAAGACTTGTTTCTAAAAAGAATAGAAAATCTTTCAAATAAATTATACAACAGAAAAACTAAAATACTAATGGGGGACTTTAATATTGATATGCTTGGGGGACTTTAATATTGATATGCTTAAAGAAAGTAAATATAAATTATCACTTAAAGAAATTTTAGATAGGCATAATTTAAAAATTGGTATAGAAAAACCCACAAGAATTACTAAATACTCTGAATCTTGCATTGACAATATTTTTATAAATTTACCAGAGACAAAATGGAAAACATCAATTAAAATAACAGGGATAGGAGATCACTTTGGTCACCTTCTAGAGCTAAATTTAAAAATAGATAGCTCTGTTCAAACTATTTCTGAGTACAGGACACAAATAACTGCAGAAAACTTACACAATTTTAGAAAATATCTTAAAGATGTATGTTGGGAAAAGGTGTATGATTTGGATGACGTAAACATAAAGCATGAAATTTTCAATGAAACAATACAAAATGGGTTAGAAATAACAATGCCCTTTAAAAAATTCAAAATAAATGCAAGGGGAAAGGGTAATGAACTTACAAATTGGATGACAAAAGGAATAAAAAAATCTTGCAGGAGAATGAGATTTTTAAATTCAATAAAACATCCAAATATGAATGAAAAATCACTAAATTATATTGAAAATTACAGTAAAATATTAAATGCAACAATTGCGCAAGCAAAAATGAACTATAACAAAGAACAAATTGAAAACGCAGAAAACAAAACAAAAATGATATGGAAAATTATAAATCAAATGCACAAAATCTGTGGCACGAAAAAAAAAAAAGAGAGAAAATATTGATATATGTTCTAGACGTTCTCGGGCTTCGAGCCAGGTACGCAGATGTTGAGACATTGACGTTTCTGGAGCGTACATCTCTCCCATCTTCAGGATGTTGAATGACTTAGGGCTGGGGTGACCCATATATATACTGGTCGCCAAGAAAATGACGCGGACCAATCAGCGAGCGGGTTTGCGTTGGTAAATATGACAACCTCTCAGAAAACACTGCTGCTCTGGTCGCTGCTCAGTTGAAATAAATCATAAAAATAATAAAATAACAGATCCAAAAAAAATATGTAATCTTCTCAATTACTATTACATAAATGTTGCAAAACAGCTAAGTTCATGTCAAACGGCAACGGCGGTAAATTCAAAATTTGTGACAGACTCAAATCAAATTAATTCCATGGCAGTTTTTGAAGTTGCGGAAGATGATGTTTTAAGAGAAATAAATCAACTAAAATCAAATAAATCTGCAGGTCTGGATGAAATTTCAAACGAAATGCTAAAACACATAAAATATGAAATCATTGAGATTATAACCCATGTAATAAATACTTCATTAATGCATGGAATATTTCCAAATATACTGAAAAAAGTTGTTGTCAGGCCAATATACAAACAAAAAGGAAGTAAATTTAACACAGAAAACTATAGACCAATTACATTATGCTCTGTAATATCAAAAGTGATAGAGGGAGTGTATTTGAAGCAGTTGCAGAAATACTTTGAAACACAAAACATTTTATCAGAGTTACAATATGGGTTTCAAAAACATAAATCAGCAACCAAAGCAATAGATAAAGCAAATAATATAATCATAAATGCCCTACATAATCATGAAACTGTGATTGCTATTTTTCTAGATTTATCAAAAGCATTTGACTGTGTAAATATAAACATCCTTGTAAATGAATTAGAAAAATATTGTATACGAGGCATTGCACAAAACTGCATTAAATCACATTTAGAAAATAGACAGCAGTGTGTGGAAATAAACGATAAAAATAAGGGTAGGATACAAAAAATCCGATCAAAACTTGAATCTGTCAAACATGGAGTTGCTCAAAACTGGGTCCGTTTTTGTTTCTAGTATATATAAAAGATGTTTGAAGTTGTAGCAAGAAACGGGGGCACAGCAATTGGATATGCAGATGATACAACAATAATAATTAGAGATCATACTATCAAAGGTGCAGAAAATAAAGCAAATCACATTCTAAAAGTACTAAAGGAATACTTTTTGAATTGAGATTTAGTATTAAACATAAAAAAAAATGCTACTCATTTGCTTTTGAAAATGGCAAATTCTACTATATCCGAAGAGAATTATGAATTGTTAGTATCAGAATCTCTTGAAGAAGCTAACTCATCTTGTATGTATGGTACATGATAGGTGTGTTAAATGGGGCAGAACAGAACTGAATGACTGGCCACCCAAAAAAATTCTGGGCCTCCCTTCCCAATATTCATCAGCTATCAGAAATTCAAAGTAGTTAATCATTGCTTCATTCTTGTTTAAGATATAAATAATTTCCCCGTTCAGCAGTGTTATATTTTATTGGGTGAAATGGACAAATTGCAACAATGATCTAACTTCACACATGTCTTTTCAAAAGGTCAATCTAAGTGTCTCTCTCTCTCTCTCTCTCTCTCTCTCTCTCTCTCTCTCTCTCTCTCTCTCTCTCTCTCTCTCTCTCTCTCTCTCTCTATTGTTCCATATATACCCTGTCTTTAACTGCAATGGTCATATTGGCAGCCGTTCACCTTTGGAACATTACACCTATTGGTAATGGTGTCAACTCGTAGAGAGTTGAATTGCTGGTACTTTGGAATTTTTTTAATCATTAAATCATGCAAACATTCACACTCTCATTCATACTTCCACACTCTGGGGAAGATGGACAATCATCTTGGTTGGACAAAAAAATCCCACCCCAGCCAGGAATCAAACCTGGGACCCCTTTCTATTATTGTTAGCTGTTATAGATGATAAAACCTATCTAAATCAAAAATATCAGGTACAGGTTGTTTGAAGAGATTAATTGAACGGAGATAAGTGTTTCCGAAGCCTCCATATATTCTCTTGAGTGTATCCATACTATGGGTTCAATCACTATAAACAGTGATGTGCATGTGAACTGAAGTAAAATATATTTCTAAACAGAAAAATGTTTTAATTCCAAGCATACATTGCCTTTGTTGCTTTAGGGCACTAACTTCTAAACAAATGAGTGATTTTATTATTTGAGGCAAAAGGTTAGAAACAGTGATGTATTTAACATTTGAAAGTAATGAGTGATTATTTAAGCAATGGGGAAATTTCACACACTTGTGTGTAACTGCTTCCTTAATAGTCATGGAATTTTCTTCTTTGCAGTATGCTTCTCAATAATACATGCTAAAAATCGATAGTTATGGTTTTATCAGCTAGTCATAGCATATCTCCAATTCTCAGCTTCAGCTCTGAATGACCTGAGCACATATACTTGTAATAAAACACAAGAATAATTTATGCTGAGTGAGTAATTATACTATATATGTCACATCTATAAGCAAATCAGCAGTCATCTGACTCATTTCTTTTCAAAATGTCCATGTACTGATGTTACATTTCTAAGATAGAAAGGGGATACTAAGAAATATTAAGCCTGCAAATGCATTCATGCACAATTCTTTTCACTGGAAAAGGGCTATAACACCCTAGCATTTAAGCTAGCTACTCTTTATGGGTGCTGCTATTTACTATGGTATGACATCCATTATCAAAGCAACTTTCTGTGATTACACAGTGCCATTTTAGGCAAGGCAAAATACATTTTATTCATGCATTCATAAAATTTTGACAAATTAATCTGAATTAACACTTGTAATTATTCATAATTTTATTTATATGTTCTTTTAAGTGCCATTAGTTGTGTAACTGAAGTATTATGTGTTATATGAAGGTGATTAAAGAAATAACAGCAAACAGTATAACATACAGTTAACAATATGAAGATGGCTGCATTAGCAAGAAAAGAGAATACAAGTGGTAGATGCATTTAAAAATGGATTATGTCAGTCAACATGAATAATGCTCTGATCATTCCAGCATGCTGTTTCTAATGAGAATGCAAGATGTTCCAGGATTTATAAAAAACGGAATATTTTAGTTAAAGTTCTGGGCCAAGGAAATGAATCTAGCATCTTATCTCCTCATACCATTACTGCGGAAGTTCTGAAGTACCATTATTTGTGTACACAGTGAGTGCTTAAGATGCTCACTAATGAACAGACCTCTACATAATTTCTGGTATGATGCCAAATGAGATGACTGATAGGTATTATCACAGGGCACAAAACCTGGTGCATCACTATGCATCAGAAAGCAAAACGCAGCACACACCTGCTCTGGGCAAGAAATTATGTCTCAACCATCTGTCAGAAAGGTCCTTTTTCACCCTCTTCTGTGATATGAATGGGCCACTATAAAGCAATAGTGGCCAGTACACTGCCATGTTGTAGAATGAGCAAAAGCCAGCAGAGGACATTGTCTACAGAGGAATTCTCATCCTTAATGAAAATGTGTGGCTCCACACAACTATTGCGACTCTTGATGCCATTTGGATATTGGGATTTCAGCTCTTAGAGCACTCCCCATACTGTCCTGATCTTGTTCCTTCAGATTACCATGTGTTTGGACACCTGAAGAATGCTCTCAAAGGACAACAATTTGGAAGTGATGAAAGTTAAAAAGGCAGTGCATCCTTGGATGTAGACACAAGGCAATTTTTTTTTTATGGAATAAAAAGTTGGTGCAATGTGAGAGAAATGTATAGAAAAGCAGAGTGATTATGTTGAAAAACATCCAATTAGTAATTAAAATATATACATATTTTAGCCTGCACATAGCTAGTGTGGAAGAATAATTAAATTATATATATATATATATATATATATATATATATATATATATATCACAAAAACTAGTTTGCTGTTACATTTTGAATTACTTCCTACAAACTTAGTAGAAGATGGGAGCATCTGATGTCACTATCATAATCCTATTTTTCCTTCCTATTAAAGTTACTTATCCCTCAATTAAAAGGGGGGGAGGGTCATGAAAGGTGAGGTAAACCTGAATGACATCTGTAATGGACTGATATAAACATGCACCAGACATAAAAAGACAGAGATTGAATCAAATGTGCAAAATATTTTACATCTTTCAGAAAACTCTGTTCGAACTACTGCTTCCAGTATTTCAATACAGCAGGGAAACATATGAGTTGTAAACAACATTTACATTGGACATTTTTATAACTCAGCATTCTCTCAATCTGCAATAAGTTGAGTTCCTGGATCTCTACTGCACATCTGCATTCCTTCCTCTATCTTTCACAGAAACAAACCTGTCTTTTTAACCAGATGGTATTTATTTAAGATTACTAATTGACAAATTGCGCATGATTATGCTCAGATTACCTTCCTTTTGGTGGAGGCAACTGGAACTGTCTAATCACAAAAATTAACCGTATCCCCTCATGTAAGGCTGGTTGTAATTTGCTACATAGTTCCTCTATTGATAATTGCTTAAAACATAATTTTAATTATTACAGTTAAAACTTTGGCTACCATCCTTAATATCTTTCTTGAGCACTTCTTTAGATACAAGATGTACAAAATGTGAGCTTTAAGTAGACATCTGCTGTACCCAGTTCAACAAAAGTTCATAAAGAGGATAATAATGTCACACATAGCCTAAATGCTGAAGTTAGTTATCATTTACACAGATATAGATTACTTTCTTTGCTGGCATTCCAAGCATTGGCCTTAATGTTCCCCAAATTAATGAGGTATTATAAACAGACCTTTATTATAAGCTCCACTCTAACAGCCAGAACATTAAAAGCTTACTTAAACAATAATACATTAAGACAAAAAGAAAACATGGTTAAGAATATCACAATAATTAGTTATGACAATCATGTTACAGATCTCAAGAGTACACATCCAAATTCTTTCATTAGTAAAAACAAAACTCAGCACTATTTTAAAACTATTAAGCACGTTTTTTGGCATTAAAACTTCCTATGCTATTCTTAATGAAGCATACATTGCTGGCTCACTTTGGCATACACAAAAATAAATGTAATAAATGTTCAAATAAATACTTATGAATAGAAACATCAATAAATCTGTACACAAGTAAATAAATTATAAGACATTTACAAATACTGTTGGAAAATATAGGCATTAATACATATTCACTTCATTTACATTCACAGGCAAAAAACGTGAAACTCTCATAACTTTTGTTAGCTTAGAAATACAGTCAAAAACTAACTTTAAATACAACTTAAAACAAAATAAAAATAAGATAAAATTTTCAGTTGTGTACAATGACAAATGCTCAAACGGGTGATTTATGCAGTGATGAAGGTAATAAATCACTAATGTAATACTGGCAAATGTTTTGTGTTATTTTCACCATGACCTGAAGTGGAAACAATGTTACAATAACTCAAAACTCCAATGTTGGATAACTGCAGCATTACAAAAATCCTACTTTAAGTAACAACCTGAATGAACTGAGAACACTGCAATTTTACTGAAATGCTGGAAACTGTAAAAAGGAAAAATCTATGAGATCTGTGCTTGTAGCTAATTGAGCATATCTGCATGAATAATGTGATTAATTTATTAATTTGCATTACAAGCCTATTACCACATCCACAGCTCATCCATTTATTGAAATAAACTATCAATTCTCATTCCAATGTGTAAGGGCTATGGTACAATAAAGCACAAAACTATATCAATTCACAGTTGTTTGAAGTTCCTTCCGTTAAGGCTTGTGGCATTGTCAAAAGAATATTTCATCTACAATGTGCAGACTCATAAGTCATCCTTGTAGGAGGTGGTGGGGTTTAAGGGTTCATTGACAGCTAGGTTATTTGGGTAGCATCTTTGTATTCCACTACTATGCATACATCCAATTCAGCCATATATTTTGGGACTACTGGTAAATTCCCTGGAGAATGTATTGTGTTATTAAAAACATTCTGTGCTATAAAACTGATTTCCAACAAAGGAGTATTACATTAATTTTCCAAGTATGTCTGTTAATTCAAGAAAAACATGTATGATGCTTTAACTTATAAGTCAAAACAAATTTATCAACTTCACCACTGCTGTGGTATATGTCATTTATGCATAGGAACAAAGTATATAAATACAACAGATTTCTGATTACACCTGAGAATAGTCTTTCAAATATATGAACATAGTCTGATAAGAAAAGAAAAATATCACAGCAAAGCCTTCAATAGCTAAAGAAGAAACCTATAAAAGTCTCTTGATTTTAATTCATGGGATTTCCTTTCTAAGGAGTTCCAGTACGACATTCAAAGCATAAATATGGAATTAATCCCAGACAGCAATGTGTAACGTGTTAATCCTAAGATTTTAACTTCCATCATACAGAAGTGTTTAATATCACGGGAGCAAAACTGTATAACAATCATATGGAAAGCCAACTTGCCAGTGATTGCTATGGTGACATTTCTAGCTATAGATACACAACACAATATTTGGTTTTGGAGAAGACAAGAGAGAGAGAGAGAGAGAGAGAGAGAGAGAGAGAGAGAGAGAGAGAGAGAGAGAGAGAGAGAGTTTAATTATATTTTCACAGTGAAATGAACTACTTGAAGCTTTCATTCTGTTTTTCACTTCTCCACATGTTTACAGGAAATTACAGAAATCTACATATAAATGCATATATTATTTTGCAGGCGTATTTCCTGCTGTAATTTTTTTGAAATTAAGTTTTATTTTTCAACAACCAAATATGCATATATTGCTATTGATAATTTGGATATCCAGCAATAATCTGCCACCAAAGCTTACAGCAAAGTGTTTATCTGTCAGAAATGTTGAGAAAGCAGGCTGCAGTATATTTTAAAAGGAATTGCACTAGACAAATTTGAGTAGCACTGAAGGTGCATATGATGCATATTGTTGCTTTGATGATATTTTGCATTCAAGATATTATCAAAGACCTAAGCTCATAGAATTCATTGCTAACACAGATGTTACCCATTGCATATATCTTTGTATGCAGCTATGAGGAAGTGTACTTAGTGTACATAGAAGTTGTATTGGCAACTGACGGATATGCACAACTATAAAAATCGTGTATGACTATATCCATAAACCACTGGAGCTGACAATATCACACTTGGAGGAGTGCATATCAGGAATATTATTTTTTGTATGCCAATTCATGGCTTTCATACAGAACTGACAAATACACCACCATAAGATAATTTTAATAAAATAGAGGACTGAATAGTTAATTAAGAATGTAAATTATTTTATTTTTACATTATAAATACCAATCATCTATTTATCTGGCATTTTGTTAACAACCTAGAAGCCATTAAGTAAAATGCTTATCACTTATTGGAGAGCATCATTACTAAAGATCTCCAGAATCAACAACAAAAATATATATAGTGCATTTGTGCATTTTGATGATTGTATTTATCCTGAAAAATCAAGTTTCCAACCACACTCACTACAGCAATGCATTCATTTTCCCGCACTTGTGCTAATGTTTACTTTTTCTGGCCATCAAAAAGACATGCTTGTACATCCACTGCAATGTAACAAATATATTTTTTTGAGTTGAAATTTAGAAGACTAAAACAATTACTAAAAGGTAACTAACCTTACATAGACATATTTTGAAGCTTGTTCACCTCATCATCAGCATTTTCCAACTGATGCAGTATCTTTCCTGGTGATTTTGGAAAGTGTGGACTTTGATGTGACAGGTGCTTGTGTTATGTATTTCCAGAGGGTGCTGCATAAGACATACAGATAACACTAGGAAAGTCAATGCATTTTAATGGAAACATTACACTCATTTTAGACATCTTCTAGTTCTAACATCACAGTATCATAGCACTAGCACCAATAAATGCCACAAAAGGTAACACAACAAGTAGAACAACTATTATAAATGAGTAGCAAGACCCACTCCTACCAAATAGAACATTACGAACAAGGAAGCTTTCAATATTAAAAGTGATTTTAAAACAGTGGCAAATTTACAACAATTAAAATATGCTGTAAACCACTCATTGCCCGATTTGAGTTTGGCAAGTTCAATATGCACTTATGTTTATTTAATATTTTTCAGCATTGGTACTCATATATTGCAGGTTAATTGATGGTAGATCTTGTCAGAATAGGGAACTGAAAATGTTTTCCACTACTCACAGATGCTAAGTAGCTAAATTTGCCCCCTTGATAGTTTCAGGATTCTGTCATACCTTACAATTTTGTACAATTAAAAGTGATTCTATACAAATGATATAACACTAAAACCTACCATCTTTTTCAATCTGTGCACTTATTTCACTTCCACAATATATAATGCAAAATTGTCCTTAGAGTTTGTACAAATAGTATCAGACAAGTAATTACTAGGATGCCAATGCTATTCCCTTCATTGAAATAAGTTTCAGTTTTGTGACGATCACTTTTAACATCAGAGCCCAACAGTGCCAGCAAATAAAAAAAATTGAACTTAAGAGCTTGTTAAAACTTAAAAATGTGTTTTCAATTATAATTACACATGTTTAAGTTTAGCAATTAAATAAATCTTAAACTCTGTAAATGAACACTTATGGTTAATCAAGTTGAATAAAAAGTCTTTGTCAAGTACTTATAAATCTCTTTTCCTTTTATACAAAATGTAGTGTAAGATTAACAAAGATGTATGAAACAACAAGTCTAGCATACACTTTTCTTTGAATCAGTTCTAATTCAACACACATATAAAAGAAATCAAGTCTTTAAACAAATATTTAATTTTACATCAAGTTTAAAACAACACAATTTACTCTTTGGTGTCACTTAAGCTAAGCTCTGAAATAAAATTACTATAAAAGTATTCCTTATCAAGTCAAATTCAGTTTTCATTTGAAAAGAATTCTCAGCTGTAGCATGTAATGATTTGTGTGTTATGCTTAAAAGCATTAATTGTCTTACTGTAACTAAAGAACTATAACCGTGGAATCAAAAGATTCATGGCCTGACAATACTAAATGCATGATATTTGTGAGTATTTAGAGCTCAAAGACTTTATTTGTGTGAAGAATTTGCTAAAGGTCGCAAACATAGAATATTATTATTAATTTTTAGATGAGTCGTATAAAAATTAATAACGAAAGTGAAGCAGATATGTAATAAATACGACTCATCTAAAAATTAATACTTATTTCGCTTCACTGTGGTGTTCCAATGCAGTTAAATCTCGATATAGAATATTATGTTTCATAAAATATTATATTGAATGTCTTTGTAGATAATTATATTAGACACCTAACAATTTCATGGATTTCTTTCTCTACGTCACTATCCAATGCTTATGCTACTAAATACTATTCTGCATCAAGTAGAAATTGTAGAAAACATTATTTCTTCTGTTATGACATAACTAGGGACGATTATTCAAAATAAATGCTAATCCATTACCACTTGAAATATTGGTTATGTATTCTTTGCCACTCATAACAGCAACAAATATGTATGAAGTTTTGTACTTGTATTTGTCCTCTCATTCCAAACAACCTTTATAAGAAAATAATCTTCCTTTCCTTTAATTTCTCAACAAATGGCTCAACAGACAGTGAGATACTTTTCATTTTTTATGATTTTTTTTCAAATCTGTATGCTATAAAAGGTTCACAATAGAAACAGTATTATTTATTTAAATTAGCTTTGTTTCACATATTAAAATTTACCTTCAAACTAATAACATTATTGAAAATGAAATGCAAGGAGACTAATACTTGAATTAACTGAAGCACTCTAATCAATTTGAAACCTTTGCTACTTTATATTTTACTTTTTTTAGATGTACTTGGAAAAGCTCAAGCTCCATTCTTTTGTTTGAGCTTATGGCCATTGGTATATCTCAACTTCAACAGTTGGTTGACTCAGCCTCTGAACGAGCACAAAATGTTTATCATTTGGTACTGACACACCATTTCTGTATCAAGTTTTTTTTTTGTAGCCTTTTTCCCCTAATTATCTTTTCAATGTTTGCATTATTGTCTTTGTTATACAAAGGCAAAGACACATTTCAAGTTGTCAGATAACGGTTTCTATGACTAGGTTTACAGTGTTTCATTAGGCTAAAAACTGCTCACAGAGGTAAGTACAGTCAAACATTAATATAATTTTGTGCTTCATTGTATCATAGTCCTTACACATTGGAACAGTCAAACATGCTTAACTTGTGAGCAGCGTGTCTCTGTAGTCATGGAAATCTGGACTGAGGAAAGTTTAAATAAAAATAAGTCAGTTTGTTTTATGAAGAAAGGAATCCTTCATTTTCCAATCAAACTGCAGATCAATAAGTTCCAACTGAAACTAAGTAGGTATGTTCTCAACGTCCACAGTGAAAGGAGTGACAAATAATGGAAAATATCAGATTCCATATCTTGTAGATCTTAGAATAGCACTCCAAATTTGCTGTGTAGATCATTTACGCTTGCATATTCCTCAAGCTCCGCAAATTTAAATAACTCAAAATTAATCTCAAAAACTATTTGTAGTTGGTTTATTGATACTCGTCACTCATCAATAAGCCAACTACAAATAGTTTTTGAGATTAATTTTGACGTCACTGTTACTAAATTCCTCCAAGCACATATAACTCAAAATTAATTCAAACTACTTAATGGACAATGTATTGGAGAATCAAAATGTAAGGCTAATCGGTACACATTAACTTCATCAATAATAAGTTAAACTATGTACTGATTTTCCTCAATGATAAGATAATTCTTCATGCAAATGAAGCAAAATATCTGTGAATAATATTTGAGGCGAAACTGTGAAGCATAGCACATGTTAAAAGAAAATAGCACAAATTTCAACTAAAATTCCATAGAATGTTCATGGGGAACAGAATTCAGGCCTAACAATTGAGAGCAATAATTAAATTATAGATGAGTCGTATTTTTAACACATAAGCTTCACTTACGTATACAAAGCTTATGTATAAAACATACGACTCATCTATAATTTAATTATGTTTCGCTTCACTGTGGTGTTCCAATACAGTACAATTTCGATAAATTGAGAGCAAGTTTATGCCCTACAAACTGTAAACCAATACAGATCTACAACAGTTCACTTTGGGGTACTGCAAAGAGTGATGGTGCTGGGATTTCAAAATGAAGTATTGAGGAACATTAGAAAGATTTTCTTCTGATGACACTCGCTGGAAGCCATGATAAGAGTAACAATGACATAAATATGTAGTATGCATCACCAAGCTGTTACACTAGAGGTGCTGATCAGCAATTGTCACCGACACTATGCTGTGCCCAAAAAGATCAGTCTGTGTGCAATGCTCAAGTAGAGTAGCATGTGTCAAGTTGCAGTAAGGTTGTCATGCTGAGCTGACTTAACAGTGACATGAGAGTAAGTATTCCTTCATTAGTACTGAATTGTACAAATTAATGCAGCAAAATTTGGGATGTAGGCTCGAAGCTATATGAGCCTCAGCAGTGCTTTTCCTTGGTCAAAAATGCATTTCTTTACATAGAAAAACATTATGATGTGGTATAGCCAAAGTATGAGGCTGTGCTTACAGTATTTGAATGAGCCCAGTGTGGGCATTTGGAAAGAATGTTCATCCAAGCATTATATAGTAAGTCTATGTGTCTTCATATTGGAGTATTGTCATATTGTCTTCAAAATGTACATCACTTCACAATATACAGAATGATTATGAAAAATATGGGAATGCAAGGAGACTAATAACTTCATTGTCAACCGTCAGGTATTAGAAAACAACATGTGTAAGAAATACGACTCATCTAAAATTTAATAACATGTGTGTGTTTGTACTAAAGATCATTTTCATCACAAAACTTCTGGGTTCTGGTGGTTTTTGACAGAGTTTAATGCAGAGTCGAGTGCTACTTAGCAGACTGCTTACTGTTAAGGCAACAGGGAAGGCAACATTTCTGTATCACTGATTGCAGATAAATGGATTTGCATAAAGTTGTATGTATTACATTAATAAAGTAGTGAATACAGTTCAATAAATTACAATAATTAATGACTAAACTTCACTTATCTTTGACATTATGATAACAGAATTAGTTTTGCAAATTCGTTCTTTGCATCATCATCCAACTTGTTTATTATTGTGGTGGATAGTGTCTACAGAAGTAGCATGAAGGTAGGTAATGTGATTTTGAGTATTAATGGTACCAGGTCAGAATATAGTAGTTAAGCAGAAAAGTACAAGAATATGATCTGAAGCTTTCCTGGTGACATATATGTTCTAGACGTTCTCAGGCTTCGAGCCAGTTATAGTGATGTATAGCCATCGACGTTTCGGGAGTGTGCATCGCTCCCATCATCAGGATGATAAATGATAAGCAAATTGGAAGGGCCAGTATATATAGCTTCCGCCGGACGATGGAGTGCCAACCTCGTGGAAAACACCTCTATGCTGGGGGCTTTGAGTAGCGGCGGAATCTGTGTTTTCTGAGCCGGTCGATTTCCAACTTCAAGGTAGGTTTCCAAGCAGAACTGAACTGCATTCCGGCATCCCGGTTTAGTGTTCTCCTCTCAGAAGAGATGGCTGAGCTTCTTTGACTTTTCGATCCCAGAGGCTGCTGCATTTGGCTACGATGGTTGTTTGCTTGAAGTTGACTCTGTGGTCTTTCTCAAAGCAGTGTTCAGACAGTGCAGACTTTTCCGGCTGCAGTAGACGTATTGATCGTTCATGTTCTTTGATTCTAGTAGTGATGGTTCTGCCAGTTTGTCCTATGTACGGGGTCCCACACTCACAGGGGATGTGGTATACACCTGGTACATTGAGGTTAAGTTTGTCTTTCACCAGTCTCACCATATGTCTGATTTTTAGAGGCAGTTTGTGGATAATCCTGATGTTGTGTTTGGCTAGAATTCTACTAATTCTGCCAGAGAGAGATTGCCAGTGTAAGGAATGCAGGCAGTGGCGGTCACCAATTAGTAGAATTCTAGCCAAACACAACATCAGAACTATCCACAAACCGAGAAGTCAAAGAAGCTCTGGCCATCTCTTCTGAGAGGAGAACACTGAACCGGGATGCCGGAATGCAGTTCAGTTCTGCTTGGAAACCTACCTTGAAGTTGGAAATCGACCGGCTCAGAAAACACAGATTCTGCCGCTACACAGAGCCCCCAGAATAGAGGTGTTTTCGACTAGGTTGGCACTCCATTGTCCGGCGGAAGCTATATATACTGGCCCTTCCAATTTGCTAATCATTCATCATCCTGATGATGGGAGCAATGCACACTCCCGAAATTTCGATGGCTCTACATCACTATATCTGGCTTGAAGCCCGAGAATGTCTAGAACATAGTACAAGAATGTATATAATATTGAAGTTTCAGTATAAGTGCACTGATTTTTTCTAAGGTGGACTGTTATTTTTTAAAAGAATTCAATTGTAAGCGAGATATAGTAATACAAATATTGTTCACAGATGCTCTATGTTTCACCTCCATAATTTATGAGCTTTATTTTTTATTCAATTTTTATTCCCTTTATAATTACATTTTTACCTGTGGCTGTAAACAGCTTGGCAAAGCCTTTATTATTTATTTTAGTGAATGAATGAATTCCTGTATTTGCTTAAGTGGAACATAGGGCCTTCTGAACCATGCAACCTCGAGGCCCGTTGAGGATCACAGATTTCCTTATCAGAGAGGTTCCAGGATGTGTGATCAGTCCAAAACCAGAAGAGAAAGTACGAGAGAGATGAGGTGATAGAAAAGATGGAGCAATCGGTGGAATGCAGGTGGGGGGAACTGGAGTACCTGGAGAAAATCTGCCCCAGTGTCATGTTGTCCACTACAAATCTCACTTTGCAGTCACCTGGGATCGAACCCAGGCTGCCTTGGTGAGAGCCAAGCAGTCTAACCACTCAGCCATGGTGTGGCCATTTATTTAAGTAGTTTTAGTAAAATTCAACATATACCTAGCAGTGCACCTCAAGTGTGGAAAGTGATGTTCCCTAACTTCCCCCTACCGCAAAGCTAGGAATGTATTACCTATGAGTAATACTACCAACTGAAGCGTACTACATTACCAAAGAGATAACCAGCAATGGTTTTGTTTAATTTTAGGTTTCTGGTTAATTGTAACATTGGGAAGTGACCTTTTGCTCTTTATAACCCTATACCAAGTTAATCGCGCACTAAGATGTCCATCTTTACAATCCTGATTATGCTCTTACATGAAAACATCACTTTTGCCAAAAATGAGTTCTTTTGCAGCTACATATTAATTCATTTCTATGCAGAACCTGCTTAGCAGGTTGCAAAATTTAATAGCTAAGTAGAGTTTGGTTTACTTAGTATCTAGATGTAGTTATTTACTTTTAAGAAATAAACACTTAACTTCCTGTTTTTAAAGAAATTCTGCCATAGTTGAGTATTTATAAAAAATGTGAAGTTTATCATGTATGTCACTTCTGGAACATCCAAGCAGTGTAACACAATTAACTGATAACTTACAAAGATAAACTAAGTTTATATAACAACTCTTTTGGGCCTCAAGTATGGAATGAACAATCTTTGGTGGGACCAGTTTTGTTACATGTGACCATTCTTCAAGGCTGAGGCTAGTGCTGTGTCAGCACTGTGGGTAGCAGGAAATCTACAGTAAATATAATACAGTTTGTCGCATAAGTTACTTTTAATACATTAAAAAACACTATGAATATGGTATATTACAGTTCGCCGTTTCCTCTGAGAAATGGCAGCAATTTCTTGACCAATGTTATTTTTCAGTTCACCTAAAGTGTGTGGTTTATTTCGTAAGGGATGAAATTGGAGGGATGAGGAAGCATTAAGAGAGAAAGTTTACAAAACAAACCCACACAATTAGATAAACTTAAAAATAACATTCATCAAGAGTGATGCAGTTGCAGCACCATTCATTGAAGATGGCCAGAGGTTAGGTTGAAACATGTCAGAGTATTCAACATCAAAATCTGAGTGAGTAATCTCTAACACAAAATGTCCTCTACTCATAAAAAACTATATTCATCAAGAAACTTGTCACATTTCTCAGGAAAAACTGCAGTATGTAATGGGTCATTTCCTAAGCCGGTGCCAGAAATTATTTGAGCAATGAAGATAAGCAGTTCCAGCATCTCCTTGCTGGCAATCCGCGAGTATTTAAATTTCTTATGAAACTTATTAATTTTTAGATGAGTCGTATTTATTACACATCTGCTTCACTTTCGTGAAAGTGAAGCAGATGTGTAATAAATACGACTCATCTAAAAATTAATAATTATTTCGCTTCACTGTGGTGTTCCAATACAGTTAAATCTCGATTCTTATGAAACATGTATGTATGTATGTATGTATGTATGTATGTATGTATGTATGTATGTATGTATGTATGTATGTATGTATGTATGTATGTATGTATGTATGTATGTATGTATGTATGTATGTATGTATGTATGTATGTATGTATGTATGTATGTATGTATGTATGTATGTATGTATGTATGTATGTATGTATGTATGTATGTATGTATGTATGTATGTATGTATGTATGTATGTATGTATGTATGTATGTATGTATGTATGTATGTATGTATGTATGTATGTATGTATGTATGTATGTATGTATGTATGTATGTATGTATGTATGTATGTATGTATGTATGTATGTATGTATGTATGTATGTATGTATGTATGTATGTATGTATGTATGTATGTATGTATGTATGTATGTATGTATGTATGTATGTATGTATGTATGTATGTATGTATGTATGTATGTATGTATGTATGTATGTATGTATGTATGTATGTATGTATGTATGTATGTATGTATGTATGTATGTATGTATGTATGTATGTATGTATGTATGTATGTATGTATGTATGTATGTATGTTAGAAATAAATTATGCAACAAATTGTATTATATTTATAAGGACTTTCTGTCATCTGTACCTCTGATGCAGCAACCAGCCTCACCTAGCTGGACACATGGCGCAAAACCGGTGTTATCAAGAATTATTCACCAGATCTTATCTCATAAGAGGGTAACAGTGATATTTTCACAAACAAACTGGAAGTCCCTTGAGCAAATTCTTCCTTAATACTTAGATTTCACAGTAATTAAGATAAATATGATAGATATTTAATAAAGTACTTTGTTCATGCATGCTCTTATTTCAAGAATTTCAAATGCAACACTACATATTAAATAATAATTCACCTAATTATTCATATACTAATTCAGTAACAATAATTAAGTAACTGGCCTACTTCAGCTTCTCTGTTCTGGTACTCAAGATGATTACCGCTAACAAGTCAAGAGAATTCTTGAGAATAAAAACTTGAATACTGAATGGTAACATTTGCTGAAAGCTCTAAATAAACTAATAACAAAAATTATGATTTGCAGCCAAACAGGAATAAATTAACATTTTGTACCAGCACAGCAAATTACAAAAATGGGTTCAATTGAATTATTGCACTTCTGACATTTTCAATTCCTATATAACTTTTGTAATTAGTACATACACTTTCAAATTACACTTTTCAGTGGAATTTGTATGATATTGTGTTTCACCTTCCTTTAAAATTTTCTTAATAATGATGTTCAACATATGTAAACTATGAAAAGAAAATAAGCAGGCTTTCCACTTAGCTTCATTTATCTGGCGACAAGATTGATGAAAGTGATCATCACTACAGCTTTTTCAGTTGCTCGTAAGTGATGAAAAATATAATATTCCAAGGGCCCATTCTTAGCCATGTGGGTACAAAGCCCTTATACAGAGCTGATATACCCTCATGTTTCACAGTCTGAAATAGAAATTAACAGTTTAGTTTCTTTGATCTTACAGATATAATTTAAGCATTGCATTAAAGGAAGTGCTTGTATGTCTGTTAATATAAGCTGGACACACACAGGAAGAGATGAGACAGTTTCAAGTGAATGCTTTGTCAGAAACTTGACTCCACAATGAATTTAACATTATTCATTACAAGTTGGCCATAAAGGCAGACGTTCATCTTAGGTAGCAAATGGCTGTATGAGGCAACACAACAACATTGTCTGGATTTCTGGTAAACTGGAGACTTTACAATTTCTGTATATCAGTAATTTTGCTTTGTATAATTCTGGCATGTCTTTAAGATTTCACTGGCAGATGAAATCCCACCAATTATCAGATCCGGAATATCCTAAATAAATTGTAAGACTTGTGAAAAATGCTACATATATCAAACTAAAAAAAACTAAAAACCACAGTCAAGGAGCACTTTAGAAACATCAAAATGAAACAAGAAGATAAGTCAGCAATAGCATTTCATTTTTTAATGAAAACTATGACATTAATACAAATCCAAAATAACTAAAAGTAGTGATAAACCAAAATAAACTAACATGGGAGAAAATATTCATATGGAAAAATAAGGACCGAGTAATGAACTTTGAAATCTCATCAGTAGATAATTTGACAAAGAAGTTCATAGTTTCACTGTCAGAGAGAATAGAGCAGATGATAATAGAGAGTTGGAAATAGGCTGAAAATGGAGGCGACAGCTTCTGAAACTAGTCCCTCAATAAATATAAAATTGTAAGTGATGGAAGAGTAAAAAAAAAACCAAATACACATAGTTTTTTCAATCAAGTTCTTCTTTTATTTTATTAATGGTTGATTTGTATTTTACTCTGAGTGATTCTTCCGCTTCTGTTCCTACTCATGATTTGATAATGGCTGCTTCTATATTGGTTATATAGTTATCTGAAGCCGCCAACATATACTCCTTTCTTGGGCACTCACTTTTATCACTGCCACAATTACACCATTTTGCTACTAATGTCTGCTCTCTTGTTCATGTTCAACTGCTCATGGTTGCAAAAGTGTATGTTTAGTCAACAGATCTTTTGTTTGTTTTTGAACAAAATTATACATATGCAATGATGACAGTAAGTATTTAGTATTCCATTAATACACTCTAGACAAAAGTAATATCAAGAAATGGCAGAACTATTTTTCCATCCTCATGATGAGTGTTTCGATTAGAACCAATTAAAGCATTACAGTGAACATGTGCTGCTGAATTACCTTCCATTTATATATAGCAAATGTGCTTATTTTGTATGGAATATAGTTCTGTATTACCTATAATCTAAGTTTTATTAAGCCTTAAAATACGCTGGAATAAAATCTATTGTGGTATAATTAACTCAGTAAAATGTAAAAGTGAACTGCAAATAGCCTAAATCTTTGAGCTGTTAAGACAGCCATGATTTGTCCTGCTTTATATTCATTACGAATTATTTTTGGTGTTTCTTTTATATTCAGTTGTTTCTTCCAATAATTCTGCTGTTCTTTTCTTAACTGTGGGCCAGATTACTGTAGCACACCCATATTTCAATGAAACTTAGTGCCTATGATACAATGAAGCACAAAATTAAAATAATTTTGAGTTGAACTAGTACTTCATGCTCTACACATTGCTGGTGTTTATCTAGAATGCATTTCATTAGAGCCTTCCTGACATCCTCAGTTAATGTCAACTGTTTCATTTTGATTTGGTGATCTCCTTGGAGACGATACGGGCATCTGTTGATATCTTGATGAACTTGAAGTTTGGGTTCTCTTCAAAGGTGATGTCGAAATTGAAGAGTTTTCTTTCATATTTCTTTATAAATATCTTTTCCCATGTGGTTAATGCAGTTGGACCCTGAATACTGTGGATTTCCTGTTCTATATCATGATTTTCATTCTAAAAATGGTACATTACTGCCAATTTGTTTATTTCTTTGTTCTTGATGTTCCTAAAATGCTCGTTAAGTCTAATGTTCAAATTCCTTTTTGTTTTGCCAATGTAAAAGTTGTCACAGCCTTTGCAATTTAACTCGTACACACCTGAGTTTTTATCTGAGGGTTTCTCTTTTTGTATTATGTGACTTCAAAAGGTATTGTATACTGAAACTGTTCTGTGGACTCTTAAGTAATGTGTTCTCTGAAGACCTTTTGGAAAAGGTATGTAGCTCTGGGATGGTATGTAAATATTCTGTATGAAGTTTTACTAATCATTGGGGAAAGAGTAGTTATTTGTCTGCATCTCTGTTGTGTTTTGAATTTATCACCTATTCTTTTTCACCAATTCAGCACTGAATCCATTGTATTCTGCAATGTGAACTATATTATTGTACTCTTTGATATATTCTACCTTGTTTAAGGAGACATTGATCAGCCTCTAAGTTAAACTGTTGATAAAATCATGCTTGTGTGTTCTTAAGACTGTAACCATCTGATTTTATGAAATTTTCTGTGTGCATTTCTTTATTATATATGCCATTCTACTTTTATCTGTTTTTTGATTAGTTTCAAGTATAAGAAAGAGATTTCATTGTTTTTCTCTTTTTCTGAGGAAAATTGTACTACAGCATTGTGTAAATTAAGTAGTCCTAACACATCATCCACCTGTTTCTCATTTACTATCACCCAGATGTCCTCCACTTATCTATACCAATGTTTGAAAATTAGTGGGAATGCCTTTGTGATATGGGTTTCCAAGTAGCTCATGAAAAGGTCTGACAGGAATGGGGACAATGAGTTGCACACTGATAGTCCTGCTTTCTGTTTGAAAAACAGAATTCAAAAAAGGACCATTCAATGCAGATGTTTGTTGACAAAAGTTATTCTTCTATGATGTTCTGGTCTAACTGTAGGGGCTGAAGCCATAACTGCATGAAGTCCATGAGTTTGTCTCTTGGCACATTTAGAAACAGTCACCAGTCAGCGGAAGAAAATTCTAGGTCTTCAGTTTTTTTTTTCCCCCCCTCCAATGAAATCCAACAAATTTTTAATACAACAGCGATCAAATTTTGGTAGCTCCTTAAATTTCTTGTTTAGCCATTTGGACAATTTGTAGCAGGGAGTGTTTATGTTAATGACTGAATGCATCTTATTTTCTGTTTAAAGAATTTTGGGTGGTCCATGTATGTTTGGAGATGTTATATTTTGGAGATTTTAATCATATGAATTTCATTTATTTTTTCCATTTTAGTCAGTTGAAATAACAGTCTGAGTAACTGCTTTGGAATCTAATAAGTAAACTATATTGGCAAGTTTATTTGTCAAGTGAATATATTTTGTAAGGAAGTATAATTATTTCCAGGATGTTTATATGCGGGTTGTAACAAAAATAGTGGAAACTATTTATTACTAGTGTACAAGTGATACCTGTGTGAAAGTCCACAATCCTTCAATGTAATACCTAGCATTGTCTACAACTCATTGCCAGTGATGTGGAAATTGTAGTATTCCTCTAGCAGCTCCTGTTCAGCTGATGTTTCTGATGGACCGCCCTAATGCCTGCAGAACCTCAGGAACAGTTCAGAATTGAAAGTCACGAAACGGTTCCTTCAACTTTGAGACCAAATCATATTCGCAGGGGTTTTTAAGTCCGGTGAATTCACTAGATGGAAAAGCACTTCCCACCCCCAGCAGTGGTACAAATCAACTACAGAATGTGCCATGTATGCCTGAGCATTATCCTGCAAAATGATAAGAGGTGTCTGTAAAACAGGCGGGCATTTCCTTCGCAATACTAGTCTCAGGTTATGCTCCAAAATAGCAGAAATATCGTGGAATAACATTCTGTCCTTGTTGGACGGTATATGTTAGGATGATACCATCACAGTTTTATGCCAGAATGACCATAACTTCCACATTTGTAGGGGCACAACGCACTATTGTTTTGCTAGGTGACCCATGATGGTGCACTTAAGTAGGAGTTCGTACAATCTAGCCCATGTTTCAATAATTGCAATAATGCACCACAAGAAGGCACCTCTATCATGACCATAACACTTCAGGTGAGTTTGAGCAGAATTGTAGCCATCGTTGCAGCTCTGTCAAATCCCAGGGAACTCACAGAGGGGATTTTTCACATTCTCAGGTGATTGTTGAGAATACGAAACAGTCATATGCAATAATCGTATCTCTAGGGCTAATTCACATACTGTCTGTCATTGATCGGTATCTAGCACTGCAGAAACAGCTTGCATGTCCACTTCACTAACACTTGGACAACCTGGCAGACGCATGCATCCCATGAAGTTACGCCTGTCCATGAAGGCTCTAATCCATCTCGCCACAGTCCTGTAGAGTAATGTTATCTCCCCACATGCTTCAACAGGACCTTCATGGCACTGTCAAGCCATACAGCCACATGCACACAGAGTTTTCCGCCAAGATTGCCGTTCCTGCTTTGTAAAACATAGTGCAACACTAGGCTTAGACTGGTAACTAACAGGAGACTAACTTCCTCTCTTCACAGCGCATGCACGGAGAGTCTGACAGAAGAGTCCATGTGCTGGAGGGGAGGTTGGGCATAGGAAAACATGTGGTAAAGCTAGCAACAAATAATTCCCTCTGGTTGTGCTTCCATGGCAGTGTTGCTGCTATTTTTGTTACACCCCTCGTAGAAAGAAAAGAATTTTTAGGTAGCTTTAGCTTCTGCTCCTCTCCATCTTCTTTGTCCTCTGTATAGAGCGAGTCCATTTGTCATCTGGATATCTTACATTTATGGTTTCAAGGACATATGCTTTAGCTTCTATAGCTGAATTTTCTTTCTTTTTAAAATCTGTGATGAAATAAGGTTGTATTTCAATGATATTCAATGAGTTAGGTTCTATTTTGGATGGGTAATCTAGATTACTTCTTAGATGTGAACTTTCAGTGTAAAGCCTAACTGGGTTTTCAAACTGAAAACCTGAAAATTTGTGGTGTTTTACCCATTTTTTATTCATGTTCAAACGGCTTGCATTTTCAAATCTGTCATTATATATCTATTACATGTACATACTCGTAAGGTCATAATAGGAATAGTTTTAGTGATTCTAGTAATTAACCTAGGAGCTTGATTTTGTCAGGACTCAACTATCATTTAACATAAACATTGAACAACCCCACTTAGTTCCTGCAAGTCTCTATATTACATTAAACCAGTTGGTTGCTTTACCTTTGACTTTTTTTCAAAACATTTTTTCCTCCCCATAGTGAGCTCCACATTCACTGGAAAACATTTGGAAGCATCTGTGTAAGATTGCACCATAAACATACATGATGACTAGAGAACAGGAAAACAGTAGTGAAATACTCTTACATTACAAATGGTTTGTATGGGGTCTTTAAATGGTAACTCAATCACAGCCTTTCTCATTTTTGCTGTTCCCTCTACATCTCGTAGGAATTCAGACTGTCAACTCCTTCTTAAAAGAGCATTGGCGTAATGTCTCACTGTTATTGTTGCATTAGGTCTAGTCAGTCGTGTCTTTGTTGCTACAGTAAACATCATGCTTCACCTATCTGTGGAAGAACATGTGTTTATTTCCAAAGTTTACTTTAAACATTAATCTGGTTGCCCTATGCATTGGGAGCTTATTGAAAGGCTTCCAAATTCTTACTATCTCCAAGAAAACCTATACATACAATCCTGAATAAATTTGAAGTTTCAGGTTCCCTGTTAAGATATGAAACATTCTACAGTGTCTTATTTTTCACTGGTGGCAGGCTGGTGGGCTGTTAGTGCTGCAGCAGAAGGCACGCTGCCACCACAGTAGGCCAGCCAGCCAGCCACCACTGAAAAATAAAGCACTGTAGAAGATCAGGTTTAATATAAAGTAAGACGGTACTGGTGCCCATTTGAAACAATCCCCAAACAAATTAGCTTAACAAATAAATGAAATGCTACCTGTTAAAACTGAAACCCTATGCCATGCATACAATGTAACATTAAGGATGAAATAAGATGGAGACGAGAGAGAATATGGGAGAGAATATACATAGAAAAACATAAAACCAACTAATGAACTTTGAAATCCCGCCAGAAGAGAATCCCACATTTAAGTTCATCACTAAATCAACAGATGGCAGCAGCAATTCCAGAATTACCCACACCACTGGATCAAGCTTTAGTCGCATAAGAGCCGAAGATGCAAATGATGATTTGCGAAACATGTCCTCAAAGTAGGTACGTAAGTGAAGCAGATGTGTAATAAATACGACTCATCTATAAATTAATAATTATTTCACTTCACTGTGGTGTTCCAATACAGTTAAATCTCAATACAATACCTTTGTTTTATGACAAGGCCAAAGACCATGTGTTTGCAGGCTTTGCATGCTGCAGTGCCAGCAGACCATGCATACATACAGTTTGTGACCTTGCCATAAAATGAAGGCACTGAACATGCAGAACAGTGCTAACCCAATCATTTATACAGTGAGAAGAGAACTGGTGCACACCCTTGCTATATACTTTTCTCATGCACTCTAGCAATTAGCATGTGTGATGGCATTTCAATGGTCCTTACTCACCTTAACCAGACAGTCAGTACTGCCTTGATAAAGAACTTCAGTATAGGTACAGGGCTTCTTTATCAGTTTTTTCTGATTCATCACACGTGTCTAAAACATATAAAAACATTTCCGTTTTATTCTCTTATTTAAATACGAAAAGAGTGGAAGGAAAGTACATTTTTAAAGGCTAAAGATTAACAATATGCATTAAATTAAATAAGCAGTTTAACCATTTAGGTTTCAGCAGAATGTTTGGACTTATTTTCTTAACGAAGCATGCATTTTGTCAGCATGTTTATTTGACTGTAATGGTAGAAAGGTAACAATCACATACAGTCTCTTCAAACATTTTTTAACACACAGCAATTTTGTGTAGAGCTGAAAGGTTGTGCATTTGCTTAAAATGATGTGCTGAAAGGCTTGCCAAAGTGGATCAATTGTTTCAACAGCATATTCACATAAATGGTTAGGTTTATAAACATGCACCTATATCACTAGTGTAACATTTACTGCATAACATCATGCAAAAGTGAGTGGCCTTCATTATCTGATTTTAGCAATAGATCCATAGCTAAAATGCTTATTAGCAAGTGCAGATCTTAAGAAAATATGAACAGTGGTATGTAAAATAACTTAACTCAAAGTTTAATTTCATGTGCTAAAAGAAACTTTTAATGTAATAACTTAAGCACCATTTGTTCAAATTTATTGGAAGATGACTGAAATTACTGATGTAACCCTAAAAGGATATTGCCTCCACGAGAAGTGACTTAGCCTCCTCTAATATTTCTCTTATTCTATAACCTCCCAATAACCAGCAGTATATATTCTAAATTCTAATCCTGTGTGTGTTCTTATGATTTTCAAATCTAGAAAAGGTAGCCAGCCATCCATCCTGTTCTACTTCAATGGTGAAAACTATAGATTTTTCTTGTAGGTTTTGCATCATCGGTTAGTCTTTCAGAAACTATAGCAAACACATCGTTGACATATCATATAATAATGATACAAAACAGATTTGCACGCCTCAACAATGTGGAGGATACCGAGGCACAAAACCAACAACCACAGTGCAAGCGGACGTGTACAATATGAAGACCCAGACCGAAAAAGAACATAATCAAGATCTTTGCAAATAGCTATGGCAGAAGATTGAGCTGGTTACTTTCAGCCAAACTGCAAGAGTCTGCAGTAGAAAGTGTAGTGAAGCCTGGTGCATCAATACAAGAAGTGACCAGAAATATAGAAATCTCATGTGGAAACCTAACCTCAAAAGATCAGGTGATCATACTCGGGGGAACTAACGATATAGCAAAAAACAACGGCAACATTGTATGTAAAATTCTCTCTAGGTGCCTAATGAAACTGCAGCATATAAATGTAGTGAATGTTAACATACAAAAAAGACACAATCTTGACGAGAGCTCTTGTGTAAATATTGCTGGTGAAAAGTGTAAGGATAAAATAATGAACATTTGTAGTAAATTTAGGAATACAAGCTTGCTTAGTGCAAACGATATTGATAGGGAATATTATACAGGCCATGGGCTGCACCTAAACTGGAAAGGAAAGGAATTACTGGTAAGTAAATTAGTAAACTCAAGAGTAATAGCACAAAGATCCTGCCTGTTATCCCTCTAAGGTACACATCTAACTATTGTGGAAACAGTTAAAGGAAACGTGGTACAGGGACTGAGTCAGTAGGGGCTCAGTCTGCTGTACACTCCAACAGTAACATATACAGAAACAGAAAATTTAACATTATACACCAAAATGTACAATATCTTGCAAATAAAACTGAGGAAATCGCCATATTTTTGCATGCAAATAAACCGGATGTTCTAGGCATCTCTGAACATGGACTGAAGGAAAATGAACTAAAACTCTGCCAGTTAGAAGGTTACAAAAATGTAGCATTTTATAGTAGGCATAACTATAAAGGTGGCGGCACTGCAATTTTCGTTTCAAATAAAATATTATATGCAAAACCCAAAAACTGGATACAAAATAGCAGTATAGATAAAGTTTGTGAAATATCAGGTATAGAAATAACCCTAAATAAAGAAAAAGTGGTAATTATCTCATGCTATCGACCACCAAATGCTAACACTAACAAGTTTTTTGATATAATTAAACATTAGATAAACTGGATAGCCAGAACATGGCGACATTAACATAACTAAACACGAAAATAGAAGTAATAACAAAAAGCTGTTAGACAAAACAAATATGTATAAATTAAAGCTCACAATAAATGAGCCAACTCGGGTAACAGATACGACAGCTACTATAATACATCAGATTATCACAAACCTCCTCGACACCATGTATCAGACAAATATAATAAAAAGCCACCTATCTGATCATTATGCACAGTGTATAGAAATGCTATGTAAAAACCAGGGATATAAATGAAGCAAGTGTAACAGGTCTGTACTCCCTACTGGTTAATGAAACATGGGAGAACGTATTTCACGAGGCTGACATTCATGCTAAATGGGAAACATTTTATGATATCTTCAAATACAATTTAGATACTGCATGTCCTATAACCACCAAAGAAGTGAGAGGCCCCATTAATAAACCCTGGATAAATCAGGATGTTATGCAAGCCAAAGAAATACTAAATCAATGTTACAACATATATAAAATCAAAAAATATTAAAAAAGTAAGGTAGCATACCTTAGACACAAATCATATTAAAAGCAGGCTAAGTACTAGTAACAATATAGTCAAAAAATCCTAGAGCATTATTAACAATGAGTGTGGGAAAAACAAAGGCGAATATACCAACATTCATCTAAATAAAGGCCAACTAAGAATTGAGGATCCAGCAGAAATAAGTAATTCACTTAATCTCTATTTTTTTTAACGTGTGAATCAGCTGATATTAAATGAAGGCAGGGATAAATTATATCAATACAAAACAAGGCTACTTAGCAATTCTATGTATCTCAGGGAAATACCAAAAGAAGAACTACTTGAATCCATAAAAAAAACTGAAAAACAAAAATTCTTCTGGGCTTGATGCTATCTCTAATGCTTTACTGAAGCAATGCACCCCTTACATGATAGAACCGTTATTAAACATAGTTAACTCGGTCACTGCGTCAAGTATATTTCCTAACTGTTTGAAAAAATCTATTGTCATTCCTATACATAAAATAGGAGACAAGGGTGAAATAAGTAACTTATCCGCCAGTAGCGCTTACCTCGTCCCTTTCCAAATTAGTGGAAAGAATAAAAGCCGACCAAATCATATCATTTCTAGACAAATATTAAATTCTGGTCAATTTTCAATACGGTTTCAGAAAATGTAAATCAACAAAAAATGCCATATCAGAAATAATTGATCATATAATAGATAAGCTAGATAACAATGAAAGCAATAGCTGTATATTTCTGGATCTCTCAAAAGTGTTTGATTGTGTCGAACATGAACTCCTACTAGATAAACTAAACCATTATGGAATACGTGGAATTCCGAACAATTTAATTAGAACATATCTGAGCCAAAGATCCCAACAGGTAAAACTTACACATGCTAGGAATCAACATATCATGGAATACTATTCAAATAGTAAACTGGTGACACATGGAGTGCCTCAAGGTTCCGTCCTCGGCCCCCTAATTTTTATAATATATGTCAATGACCTTCCAAATATCAGTGAAGAGAAAATATTTATGTATGCTGATGACACATCAATAGTAAATACAGGTATAAGTTCGCAAGCTTTGGAAAATACAACAGTAAGTAATACAACACAAGTTATACAGTACTTTAGGTCCAAAAACTTATACATAAACTTAAATAAGACAAATTACAGTCATGGAAATTAATTGTTCTTTCACTCTAGCCGTGTGTAAATTTTTTTTTTTTTTTTTTGTAATTTACGTCCTCCAACGTTAAGTCATATCGGACAGTGAATGAATTGGATGAAATGATGCTCAAATGATTCCAGGGTCCTTGGAACTTAGAGTTACCCGACATTCGTCTTGAAGGATAAGGGAAAAACCCGGAAAAAATCTTATCCAGATAACTCACCCTGACCGAGATTCGAACTCGGGACCTCTAGACTTGGACGTCATATGACGTCCATATCGGTGAAAGGGTTAATGATAATTCTTTTAAACTTTGTTTTACAGTAAATTTAAATAAGTTCTGTAAGAAGTAAAAGCTTACCTTTAAAAGTTTCTTCTTGAATGGTACGCCTCAAAACAGTGATAAACACACAAGGGCAGAACTCCACATTTACGGCAAATCGTACTAGTTTCCTTTCATACACCTTTTTTTTTGCGGCACACCAGATATTTTCTAAAGGGACGCGACTTTTTTGCTGTGGGTTGTACCCTTTTAGGAAAATGTTTTCCTTCAAGTCTGAGGGGTGCTGGGGTGGTGGATTTCCTACCCCCAGTATGGAGAGGCCTCTGAATTTTATACTGCTCAATTAGGCTGCGAGCTATTGATATGCAAAAGTCCAGGTACGTCATTGTCTTCCGTGGGTTTAGAGCTCTCCAAATTACTAAACAATTGTATAAGGTTATATCCAGCTGGTGCAAAAATACTTTTTTATACCATTTGATTGTTTTTCGCAAAGGGGTATATGCGTGTAATACCTGATCTACTAGATCCACTCCACCCATATGCCTATTGTATTCCTGGGTAATATCGGGCTTGAAAATTGACATTTTGTTACGAGCATCAATTTTTCCAGTATCAATCATCAAAATCTTAGAGCTGCAATTGGATAATGCTGTAACAACCCTCCTGTCTTGCCAAGCAACATAGGTCAAGGGTGGGAGCTGATGCAGCTGCATTTCTCCTCTTCTTAGAGCCTTTGTATTCACATCTTTTGGCATACCAATACGATTTGAGTGTACTTTTCCAATTGCATTTGTTTTTCTTTTGTGTAAGGCCATGGATAATTTAGCGGAACTGTACCAATTATCTAAATATACAGTCCTACCCTGATCAAGTACAGATTCCATCAGGTGCATTACTATGGAACCAGATAACCCCAAATCTTTTTCTCCGGTGTTATCAGTTCCTTGGCCAATGTATATGCAGCTATTGTAAAGATATCCTGTTTTACTTTCATGTACATCAAAACTCTTTATGCCAAATCTGGCCCTCTTTGTTTTGATGTATTGTTTCCAACCTAAGCGGCCCTTCCAAAGCATCCGGCTTTCATCAACAGTGATCTTTTCACTAGGCACATAATTTTCTTTGAATTTTGAAATAATGTAATCAAAAACTGGTTGATTTTGTGTAGTTTATCATTTACATTTTCTGTGCAGGTGAAATGAAGGAAGCGCAAAATAGAAGTAAACCTGTTATTTGACATGCATTTCACCATCAAATACAAAGATAATAATTGAAAATAGGAAAGTAAATGCAGTCGATAGCGCAAATATTCTAGGACTAATTGTGGATAAAAACCTAACATGGAACAAACACATTGATCATAGAGGCAATAAAATGAGGTCAGGGTTATTCGTAATGAAAAAAATGATGAACATAGTGGATGTTAATATGCATACAATGTTATATTATGGATCGATATACCCGCATATAGCATATGGGTTAACAGTGTGGGGACATTGTGCTAAAATACACACTAATCGAGTATTCCTTCTCCAAAAAAGAGCAATAAGACTAATAATGGGAATGAAACAGACTCTTGTAAGCAAACCTTCAAAGACCTAAATATTTTAAATGTATATTCACTTTACATATATAAAGTAATAATAGAATTATTTAACAGGCGAGGTAAAGGTAAAACAAACAAATACATGAGCACTACACCAGAGGAAATACAAATTTTCATATACAGTCACACAGATTAGAAATGTATAAAACCAGACCTACTGCTGCAGCTCATGAACTGTATAATAAACTCCCTACCTATCTGAAAAATATTCATAATCTTAAAATATTCAAGAAAAAATTAAAAGAAATTTTGTATGGAAAGTTGCTATTATTCAATTGACAAATATCTTAGATAATATTGACTAAATAAATAGTATTTGTATAATATAAGTGTAATAGTATATAGTTAATGATTTATTATTTTAGAACTTGTTTATGTAGATATTAAACTATGTGACTTTTTGGTTGCACATATTTATCTTGACGATGCTTTGAATATGTTTTGTATTCTTTTAAGCAGATAATAAATGAATGAATGAATATCTATGCAAACAGGATTAGAATTTGGAATATACAGAAAAGCAACACATCTTGAGAATTACATTAAACATAACCTATATAACCCATCAAGACATCAATATGCAATCTTCTACAGCTTGGTTCACAGATTAATCAACATACCGCTAAAAAAAATCAGAATATGAACAGGAATACACACACATGCACCAGGTTGCCAAATTTAACAACAATACATATTTCATCAACAAACTGATCTAAAGACACAAAAGAAACAAACACTTAAAGGAAATTACTACATTAAAAAATCTAGAAAACCCAACATCAGATATGGCAAGTTCATCCAAAATACTTCAAGAAGTTTGAAAAGATATTTAAAAACTTCAACATAAAATTAACCCCTCAGAACAAACACAACATCTGCAACTAAACCATCCTCTGAAAAATAGCACACCAAAAACTCAATTATCTGGCATTTACCAAATGAGCTGCCATGATTACGACAAGATATACATTGGGAAGACAAAAAGAAATCTAGAAACAGGAGTGAAAGAACGCTTCAGAAATATTAAATTCAAACACATGGACAAATCTGCCATAGCACATCACTTTTGGTCTGAGACTCACAACATAAGCAAGAAATAGAATTTATCAAAGAAATCTCTAGAACTGCATATTTGGGAAAACATATTCATTACTAAGAAACAGAACCTCCTGATGAATTTTGAAATTCCCACCGTGAATGACATCATCAAAATTACCAGATTATCCGATGGCAGCACAACACCAAGCCACAACACCAACCAGTTGCACCATCAGTCGACCACAGAACTGAGGATAGGGAAGAAGTTCCCAGAAACTAGTCTTCATAAAAAACTAAGTGGAAAAAAGCCAACATCAGATATGGCAAATTTATCGTCCGTCCAAAATACTTGAAGAAATTTGAAAAGATATTTAAGAACTTCAGCATAAAATTAATCCCTCAGAACACAGCATCTGCAACTTACTAAATCATCCTCTGAAAAATAGCACACCAAAAGCTCAATTATCTGGCATTCACCAAATGAGCTGCCAGGATTGCGACAAGATTGCGACATTGGGAAGACAAAAAGAAATCTAGAAACAGGAACGAAAGAACACTTTAGAAATATTAAATTCAAACAATGTGGACAAGTCTGCCATAGCACATCACTTTTGGTCTGAGACTCACAACATAAGCATGAAATAGAATTTATCAGACAAAGAAACCTCTAGAACTGCATATTTGGGAAAACATATTCATTACTATGAAACAGAACCTCCTGATGAATTTTGAAATTCCCACCGTGAATGACATCATCAAAATTACCAGATTATCTGATGGCAGCACAACACCAAGCCACAACACCAACCAGTTGCACCATCAGTCGACCACAGAACTGAGGATAGGGAAGAAATTCCCAGAAACTAGTTTTCATAAAAAACTTGTAAATGGAGAAAACTGTATACAAGGTTGACTCATTTGCCTAATTTTAATAACAATGTCAAGATTGTTTTTAGATTTGGTGAAGATGTATTTGTGAAAGATGGTAAGAAAGTACTTTGTAAAGTATGTGGAATTTAACTGAAAATAAACAATTCTAGGTCACATAGCATATTGGATGTAAAAGCACCTTCACACTGCTTGGAAACACTATCAAAAGGAAACTGGCAATATCATTATACAAATAAATCATCTATCCTCTTAATAAATACTACAGACAGGCATATGTCATTCAGAGTTTATATTTTTTGATTTACCTATTTACTAATAGTGCTTTTAAACAAGACCAAAAAACTGTTCAGTATGCTTGTAGATGCCATTTTTGATACTCTTTTATTAATTCATGCAGATGATAATCAACAAAAATAAATAAAAATGCAACTTTTAAATAACAGAAGGAAGAAAGAAAAGACTGTGCTACTAGTTGATGTAAATCTAGCCCCTTTTGGTGAAAAAATGGTGTGGAATTAATTCAAAATAAATATAACACTTACTCTAATAACATCAATTGGAGTTGATGCGATAGCACTTGCAAGACTGGCGATGAAACTCGAACTGAAACACCACAATTTTAATAAAAGACCTGCAATTCAATACCTTTTATATGAGCCAATACAATTTTTAAAATGTGTGTCTAACATAAGTTTTAGTAATTTGTCAAATTGTGGATTACATTACTGGATAATTTGGATGTGGACTTGTATCTGGAAATATTGGAAGTCACAATAATAACTCTAGTAACAATAAATGAAAATGAGGAATCCCCTCAATAATTTGTAATTTGAAATTTTAGTAATTTAAATATGTATATTTAATAATTTGTGTACATACATACCCCGGTCGCTGAAACATTGTACTAGCAATTAAGTTGGTACTCTCACAAAAATAAAAAACAAAATGAAAAAAGTCACCCGCCACACTTCCTAAATCAATCACAAGTCAGCATTCCGGGTGATAGATGACAAAGTGAACGCAGAACTGCAATTAGCTCTGTTGCTGGATGTGGCTATTTCAGCCATGAATCTCTAGCACGCGCGTCGAGTTGTTCTTTGCAGTCCATTATATTTGAAGTGCAACAATGTTTTAAAACTGACGTTGATCACCGAATAATAATTCACAAAGTGAAAATTCTTTGCAGCGAGGTGTGACATAATACAGCACTGGAAATGTTAAGGACAACCCAGGAATTCTTTGAAAAGGAAGAGTACGTGAAGGTCCATGGGCATCCATGGTCATTTATTCTACATACATAGCAATGTGTGTGCTGAGTTATTATTCCTCTAAGTTCACTACTTACTTACATTTTTTATACATGTTGAACACAAGAGTACAATCAGCTGTTGTTTACTAGCCACTCTAAACATCACAACCACAATACCAACATTATGCAAAGCCATAAGAACTGTCAAGGTGCAATGTTTCAGTGGCCAGGGTATAGGTTTTGTATATTAATTTATTATCTTTTGTTTAGTTTAATGTAGATAGTATATTATTTGTGATTTGTGAGCCAGAATGGCATGTACCTTCAAAAAATGCATGAGGTGGGAGAGCGACCACTACTCAATGCTAGCCAGTTGATTGTCATAATCTGCAACAGATACATGACATGTGTAGCAGCTGTAGGCTCAGCTTAGCTCATCTCAGCTCATATATTCAACAAATAATACAACATATGTCATAGTGAAAAATTTCATCTTGGCTTAGAAAAAGATGTATCTGTGAATAGCATTTATTCATAATAGAAAGGTCAGAGAAACACAGAATGTTGTATTTAAATATAATTCTTACATATATGAAAATTTTTGTAGAAATGGGTAACATTAAATTATTTTCACCATTTCTTTATTTCTCAAACATTCTGATTTGATTTGATTTGATTTTGATTAAAATATGCTTGAAATACTTGCAGGACATACCATCTTCAGTTTTCTGTAAATAGTCCTAGATCTTCTTCATTCACATAAATTGATTTTAGTATTACAACTTGGAAGCCATAAATATTAATGAAAGCTAAAATTTAAATTTAATTAAAACTGAGAATTTATTAGAAGGTTAGAATCAGAACTGAAAAGTTCAATGCCATAGCCAGGATTTGAACTACTCTACCACTGAGCAAGTAAAATCATATTTCCCTATGTGAAGAGAGTTTTGGAACAGTCATTACATTAAATTCAGGCTTCTACTTTCTCTACCTCGTACATAGTTGGCTGAGAAGGTACTGCATTCTAACAAACAAATTTAGTATCAAGATTTCACTGGAAATACACTTTTTGAGACACCCTGAATTAAAAAAGGAAAAGCATTTTTAGAAAAAGGGCTGTGCATGTTTGGGGGAAGGGGGTTAAACACCAAACTTGGAAATCTCCCACCTTCAACTATCATTAATGTGGAACAATTTTCCAAAATGTTGATTTTGTCAAAAAATGGCTCTAACAATTTTGATTAAAATACCATATTTTAAAGCATTTTCAAGAAAAATAAAATGTGTATTTTGAAACACCTGAGAATAACCATTTAAGTCCTCTTCATTCTGGAGGAATCTCCACAATTGATAAACAGCAAAATATGGACAAAATCTTATTACAGAAAAACCTTCATCTCATTAAAGCAGTCAAATTTTTTAAATTTGTTTTTATTTTTATTTGCGGGATTAATCATTAAGATATTTCTTGTTACTAGTTTCAATGTTAAAACACTTACTTTTCTTATATGGAAGTTATCTACTTTTCTGTTTGCTTCCCCCACCCACCCCACATGCTAAGCATAGAGAGAAAATGGAATTTCACAGCCATCACATAGCACTCAGCTCTTAATAGATTTGACTATCAAGTAATCTAATGCATTCTCCTAACCCCAATGCATCTAAGAAATATTATAAAATAAAAACATTTTTACAAATGCTTATCTCAATTCAACGCAGGTAAGAGAATAAACATTTCTAAAGAATAGTTTGTGAAAAATAGGTAGAGAAAGTCATATAACAAGTGAATATAACAATAGATTTTAACTTTATGTATGTGTCACTCCATGCCAAATCACTTCAATGCCAATTTCAACTCTGATCTCAATTACATTTCAAACATTTAGATTCTGTGGATAAAAGCATTTGCACCAAATTATAGTTGCCTATGTATAATGCTTTATTAAATACAGGGATTTCAAGAACTGAAAAATAATATTTTTCACAAATAGTGCTCCTATTCACTGGTGTAAACTCCATTCATTATACACTTGTAAGAGCTCCGAGTAGTATAATCAACAGCTGATGAGATTGCCCTGTAATTGACATATAACATAGTTACGTTGGCAGATTTTCGGCTTTCTAGGTCATACGATTTAATCTTTGACCTAAAATTACACAAACCACATCATTTTAAAACTGTTTGAAAAACAAATATATTATTCATATGATGTGTCATTGCCAGAATATCAACAGGGATAGAAAATTTAACTTCAATCTACCAGAAGTAATGGAAAAGCTGATCATTCTACTGTCTGAGGATGTGATGAAAACATCATGAAACCGATCCCAGTGAATTTCGACAATTTTAAACAGATAAGTGGAGTTAGTTACCAAGTGTTGTAGTTTATTTATAACATTTGATGAAATAATTTTATATTACAGAATACAACAGTATGTAACAACACAATTTTACAACTTATTACCAAAAACAAGTTTGATATGCCTTTGGTACAAATAAAGAAGAAATATGAAAGGGTAGAGCCAGAATGAAAAATTCAATGCCATAGCCGAGATTTGAACCATGGATCTTCTGGTTTCCGTCCAGCCGCTCTAACCATTTGAGCTACTATGGCCAACGTGCCAACATGGCATTAAATTGTCCAACTGACTCGTGCTTCTCCCGGTAAACCACTAGGAGTTCTCATAAACACATGAGATAACTACCTTAATGGTGACTTACTATGCTGTAAGTACTTTAAGGCCCGGGCTTTATAGTTCGGACCACTATTAGGTACAATTAATGGAAATTAATTGTTCTTTCACACTAGCCCTGTGTAAGACGCACTATGAAAGGGTAGAGCCAGAATGAAAAATTCAATGCCATAGCCAGGATTTGAACCACGGATCTTCTGGTTTCCGTCCAGTTGCTCTAACCATTTGAGCTACTATGGCCAACGTGCCAACATGGCATTAAATTGTCCAACTGACTCGTGCTTCTCCCGGTAAACCACTAGGAGTTCTCATAAACACATGAGATAACTACCTTAATGGCGACTTACTATGCTGTAAGTACTTTAAGGCCCGGGCTTTATAGTTCGGACCACTATTAGGTACAATTAATGGAAATTAATTGTTCTTTCACACTAGCCCTGTGTAAGACGCACTATGAAAGGGTAGAGACAGAATGAAAAATTCAATGCCATAGCCGAGATTTGAACCATGGATCTTCTGGTTTCCGTCCAGCCGCTCTAACCATTTGAGCTACTATGGCCAACGTGCCAACATGGCATTAAATTGTCCAACTGACTCGTGCTTCTCCCGGTAAACCACTAGGAGTTCTCATAAACACATGAGATAACTACCTTAATGGTGACTTACTATGCTGTAAGTACTTTAAGGCCCGGGCTTTATAGTTCGGACCACTATTAGGTACAATTAATGGAAATTAATTGTTCTTTCACACTAGCCCTGTGTAAGACGCACTATGAAAGGGTAGAGCCAGAATGAAAAATTCAATGCCATAGCCAGGATTTGAACCACGGATCTTCTGGTTTCCGTCCAGTTGCTCTAACCATTTGAGCTACTATGGCCAACGTGCCAACATGGCATTAAATTGTCCAACTGACTCGTGCTTCTCCCGGTAAACCACTAGGAGTTCTCATAAACACATGAGATAACTACCTTAATGGCGACTTACTATGCTGTAAGTACTTTAAGGCCCGGGCTTTATAGTTCGGACCACTATTAGGTACAATTAATGGAAATTAATTGTTCTTTCACACTAGCCCTGTGTAAGACGCACTATGAAAGGGTAGAGACAGAATGAAAAATTCAATGCCATAGCCAGGATTTGAACCACGGATCTTCTGGTTTCCGTCCAGTTGCTCTAACCATTTGAGCTACTATGGCCAACGTGCCAACATGGCATTAAATTGTCCAACTGACTCGTGCTTCTCCCGGTAAACCACTAGGAGTTCTCATAAACACATGAGATAACTACCTTAATGGCGACTTACTATGCTGTAAGTACTTTAAGGCCCGGGCTTTATAGTTCGGACCACTATTAGGTACAATTAATGGAAATTAATTGTTCTTTCACACTAGCCCTGTGTAAGACGCACTATGAAAGGATAGAGCCAGAATGAAAAATTCAATGCCATAGCCAGAATTTGAACCACGGATCTTCTGGTTTCCGTCCAGTTGCTCTAACCATTTGAGCTACTATGGCCAACGTGCCAACATGACATTAAACTCTCCAACTGACTCGTGGTTTTCCCGGTAAACCACTAGGAGTTCTCAATAACACATGAGACAACTACCTTAATGGTGACTTACTATGCTGTAAGTACTTTAAGGCCCGGGCTTTATAGTTCGGACCACTATTAGGTACAATTAATGGAAATTAATTGTTCTTTCACACTAGCCATGTGTAGGACGCACTATGAAAGGGTACAGCCAGAATGAAAATTCAATGCCATAGCCAGGATTTGAACCATGGATCTTCTGGTTTCCGTCCAGCCGCTCTAATCATTTGAGCTACTATGGCCAACGTGCCAACATAGCATTAAATTCTCCAACTGACTCGTGTTCATTCTGGCTCTACCCTTTCATAGTCGTCCTACACAGGGCTAGTGTGAAACAACAATTAATTTCCATTAATTGTACCTAATAGTGGTCCGAACTATAAAGCCCGGGCCTTAAAGTACTTACAGCATAGTAAGTCGCCATTAAGGTAGTTATCTCAAGTGTTTATGAGAACTCCTAGTGGTTTACCAGGAGAAACACAAGTCAGTTGGAGAATTTAATGCCATGTGCCATAGTAGCTCAAATGTTTAGAGCGGCTGGACGGAAACCAGAAGATCTGTGGTTCAAATCCCGGCTATGGCATTGAATTTTTCATTTCGGCTCTACCCTTTCATAGTGCGTCCTACACACGGCTAGTGTGAAAGAACAATTAATTTCCAAAGTAAGAAATAGTCAGAGCTCTTACAAGATCTATCACTAAGGCTAAGTTGTTTATGCCATAACTTTTTTTTCTTTTTGATTGAAACATGCGTATATTGTATTATGTGTAGGAAATAATGCCTCCAGAGTCTGAAATATAAATTTTATAGTGCATTGAAAAAACTATTTGTAGTCAGTTTTTTGACACTTCATCACTTACATTTTTATATTATTTTACTTCACTATATAAAAATGTAAGTGACAAAGTGTCAAAAAATTTTTAAAAACTACAACAAATAGTTTTTTCCATTAATTTTGACATCACTGTTACTAAATTTCTCCAATCATGCATAATTTACAGTGTGTGTTTTTGCATATTCTGGATATTTTCATAATTACATAATATTCAGAGGGTTTTGTTACAATTGAACATATTTTTACACAATTTTGATTTTTACACGAAAATATTTAAAATTTGTAATTCCCACAATAGACCTTAATCTGTTTTGCTGCAAAGTTAAGATATGTGGGTTTAGTAGCACTTGAGAATATTAAGAGTGCCCAACATGTATATACATTACTCTTGTATATATTATTGCATATCCTGAGGTCTTGTTCCATCACAGTGACAGAGCTGTAAGCTTTAATTATTCAATCCATCTATGTTCCAGTACTTTTTTTTTTTTTTTTTTTTTGTAATTTACGTCCTCCAACATTGTCATATCTAGGGGGCAGATTTTGCCCTATTTGTCTACTTTATTCCTTTGTTCAGAAATGTAGTCTTTTAAGTTATAAGTACGTTTACTACAATTATTAGCCTAATTTCTTAGTTTTATAGTGTCTATAAATGCCTATTTCATACATTTGTGCCTATTCTGCTTATTAGTGCCCAAAACTGTCCTTTAGCCAATTTATTTTGCATGTAATTTGTGAAAACTGCTTTTGCATTTGTTGGTTTCAACCTGAAGTTTTCGGGAAAGAAAAATTTCTTACTGCTGCACATTGGATATACAAAAAGGAGTTTAGCCAGGTAGGTATCTGCCTTACAGACGTGTCACAATGCACTAATGACGTCATGGAAAAATCTTAGAATTTGCTCAAGGACGAGTAGCAAAGACCAGCTAAATGATATTTCAATGGATTGACAACTGACCAGTCTATATGTGGGGAGTGGAAAGCCCATTGTGTAAGCAGTGTTTCAAGTGTACACATAGATCAGTTTCCTATGCAAATATGCCAAAAGAGAGAAGCAACAGAAGTGTACTTCTTAAACAGTGGATAAATGGTGATTCATCGTTCAGCACAGATGGGAAAGTAATTTGTTGTAAGCCTTGTGTGAAACAGGTGAGTTTAATCATTCATGTTTGTATTAATACTATATTATCCTAGTTTCAAAAACCTTGTAAAAATCAGCCCCTGTAGCAACATAATGCTGAACACAAATTAGTATGCTGAGGAGAGCCAAAAGAAGAGAAACTGAATGTTTTCAGTTTTCCAAAATAAAGCACAAATTTGCCTATTGTGAAAACTTTTTTCATCACATGATACAACTTTACATTGAGATCTAGCTTAAAACATGTCTGAATTGTTAAACAAGCCCGTCTAATGCATTTCGTGATTAAAATATTATTTATTTGAAACTTATAGGTATAGTTTTGCAAACTCAGTGTACTGACAGGATTTCACAATTTTGTTATGAATATTATCTTTCGGCGGTTTCAATGCAGTAGCATGATATTTTTGTGCTTGTGTAAAGGCTTATTTCTTGAGCTAATAGTAATACTTGGGGGAGGGATTATTAATTAAATTATTGATTGTGTCAATTGTTAACAATCATATCAGAGCACAATCAGTACCACTGGTAAGCAGGAATTTACTCCCATAAGACTTCTTTTACATGTGTGTAAATCTACTGACATGAAGCTGTTGTTTTACCCACTCTTAAAATCACCACTTTGGGACTCTGTTAAGGTTACAACTTAAACTTGTAAAGTCAGCGCTTAATTTGCTAGGCTACACAGACTAAGATTATATATATATATATATATATATATATATATATATATATATATATATATATATATATATATATATGAAAAACATTGTGATTTTCTTGAGCTTATGTTTTTCTACAAGTATCTCAAGGAATCATGAAATAGATTGCTTGGAGACTTTCGGTGTTGTTTCCAACATTGAAAATGAAACTGCAGACCAATAAATCTTAATGGTTTGTGTAAAAATTTACAGAAATGCCTTTATAAAAGTAGGTACAAGAATTCATTTCACGATGCCATAATTCCTGTAATTCTATTTGAATGAACGGGAAATGCTTACTAAAACGCTGTGCTTTATTATTAAATTATAGATGAGTCGCATTAAAGCCGACAATGCGAATGATAGTTCGCAAAACATGTCCTCAATATAGGCACATAAGTTAAGTTGATATGTAATAAATACGACTCATCTATAATTTAATAATTATTTCGCTTCACTGTGGTGTTCCATACAGTTAAATTTCGAGCTACTGTGCTTCAATATTTGTTCTTAGTCAACAATGGGACATTTAAGGTGTTTATTACAAAAACTAGGATTCTTTAGCTTTTAATTAATTTTTTATCTGTGCTTTGTATCTTTCTGACACATTGTGACATCATTGTAAGTGATATTATGATTGCAGTGATGAACTTTTGAATTTCTTATCTTTCCAACAATTGTTTCTATTAAGGAGATACATCTGTGAAAATTGGCCCAAAAGTTACAACAATCTCAAATTTAGTTATTTTTTTGTCTTAAAATTAAATATAGACATACTTCAATAATACAAAGTTTTTTTTTTTCTTTTCTAGAGGCACTACAGAAAATGTACATGACTATTTAAATAACCTTACATCTGTATTGTAGCTGTTATTACGTAATTTTAACCTGAGATTTCTCAGGTTCCATATTTTCTACATTTTCCTAACTTCAAAATGTTCCACAGGATGCACTTTTCTATTAATCTGTATGAAATTCTAAACATGCCTGTAAGGGCAACTCCATATTAAGTGTACCCATTTACATTTGTTGTGTTTTTGTTATTTGTATTGAAAAGGATTATAATGCTTACTTCTTACTGAAAACGCTTAAGAAAATAAAAATTGTTAAATAGGTATGATTATTTTTTCCCTTCGTTGATATGGCAAAGACAAATATTTCACATAGGTACAGGTAATTAATAGGTTAAAATGGGTGCAGTATTATACCCCAAGCATTAATTTTTAAAAATACAATATGTGGAACATTTTGAAAATCACCTGTAATTTAGACATAAACTGTTAATTCCTTAGGCTAGAAAGCTGAAACTTGGTATTATTCCATTCTTGATCGACCACAAAAATAAATGGTATAAATTTGAAACAAATCTAACAAAAGCTTCAGATATTTCAATTTTCACCCTTAAGCCCCCCCCCCCCCTGCCAAACCCATATTTTTGTTTTTTGATATAGTTAATTACTTCACACCTCTCTGCACATTATGATTCTTACTTAGTGAAGCAGAGTTATATGAATTTTAATTGTACGACAATATCTTTTATTTTAACTTGCTGTGGAGCCATTTATGAAATTTGGAATATATGTAGAACTATTTCGCCTAGGGAACCGCAAAATAGTATGTGTTCAGTGAATTTGTTGCAGCATATGTTGCAATGATTGTCACTTTGTTATAGTTTATAATTTTATAGTTTATACTTTGTTATAGTGCTTTTAAGAGCCATTTTACTAAAATTGTGTACTTCTAACTGTTTACTTAACAAATGTTTAGTGCCTATTTAAGTATCTATTTTGTTCATTTTTAGGGCCTTTTTGCCTGCCTATTTCACACATTTTTAGTGCCTATAAATCTGCTCCCTAGTCATATTGGACGATGAATGAAATGGGTGAAATGAATGCTCAAATGAGTCCAGGGTCCATGAAGCTTAGCGTTACCCGACATTCGTCTTTCAGGATAAGGGAAAACCCTGGAAAAACCTTATCCAGGTAACTCACCCTGACTGAGATTCAAACTCGGGACCTCTTGAACATGAGGCAGACATGCTACCATCTACGCTACCAAGGCGGACTTCAATTTTGATAGTGAATGTTGAATACCCGGATGTTATGTTCCAGTCCCCATACTTATTGTAGTTAAAATTAAATGTTCACTTGCAGAAAAATGCCACCAATGAAATTATGGTTATCTACTCAACTCAGTAAATATATGTGCTCACAACAAATGGGCTTATGTTGTGTTTGTGTTTTGGTTGTCTTTGAAAGAGGAAATGCAGGCACAAATTTTCAAGTGATATGACATTTGAAAACAGTAAAACATTTAAGAAATATTTCGCTGAAGAGAAGTTCTAAACAAGATATGCTGAACTCGTCTCCCATATGACGAGTTCACTATGTTTTTGTATGTATTTTAGTAATTCGGTACTATCTTCAATTTCATGATTTTCAGACCAGAAATGAGCTGCTATTGCGGACTTATTTACATAGGGAGGACAAAAAGAAACATAGGCACTAGAAAGAAAGAACACTTCAGGCACTTAAGATACAAAAATATTGATAAGTCCGCAATAGCAGCTCATTTCTGGTCTGAAAATCATGAAATTGAAGATAGCACCGAATTACTAAAATACGTACAAAAACATAGTGAACTCGTCATATGGGAGAGAATATACATAGAAAAACATAAAAACCAATTAATGAACTTTGAAATCCCGACAGAAGAGAATCCCACATTTAAGTTCATCACTAAATCAACAGATGGCAGCAACAACTCCAGAATTACCCACACCACTGGATCAAGCTTTAGTCGCATAAGAGCCGAAGATGCAAACGATGATTTGTGAAACATGTCCTCAAAATAGGTACGAAAGTGAAGCAGATGTGTAATAAATACGACTCATCTAAAAATTAATAAATATTTCGCTTCACTGTGGTGTTCCAATACAGTTAAATCTCGATATATCTGTAAAATGAGTTTAAACATAAGATATTATTACTAGAGGAAAAAATTAAGGTTTATTGAAGAACACAAAAAGAATTAACTGTGTTGTTTAAAGGCGGCAAAACTCAGATTTATGAGATTTGGAAAAAATAAAAATTAAAGACCGGTGGTTAAAGGGGACAGCAGGGTATGTGAAACATATCATAAAATCTACAGAGTATGACAAGCTAAATTGTTCTGTGTTCGAGTAATTTGTTAGTGTGTGCACTAAAGGAATTCCCGCTTCTGGACCATTGGTTCAGACTCGAGCTTTAGAGACAGCAAGTAAATTAAGCAAGGACAATTTCAGAGCTTCCAATGGATGCCTTGAGAGTTTCAGACATCACCATAACATTGTTTTGAATGCTGTATGTGGTAAAGCAAATGATGTTGATAGGCAGACTGCTGCAGATTGAAAAAAGAAAATATTGTAAGCTGAAAATGCAGTACACAATACATATCAGCCTATTATTTACACTTCATTCTATATTATACCTTCACTGCAAACCTGTGTAACTATTTCGTAATTTCTTTTTATTCAAATGCAACCCTCTGTATGACAAACCTGTGTAAATGGAAAATAAATGCTGGAACGTTTTTTAATCCATTTTAGAGAGGTTTTGCTGTATTAGGTCTCTCAGAGCTTCAATAACAACTCTGTGTGTGTGTGTGTGTGCGTGCGTGCGTGCGTAGGTAGAATCAACATGAAGGTAGAATCAAGCCTTGTTTGTGGAAAAATATGTCCATGAAAAATATCTTTGGGAAGTTAAAGTGTACAAGACAAACCCACACAATTAAAATAAAATATCTGACATGAAACTGTCAACATTTTACAACATGAAGTACAGCAAGTGATGGATAGTTTCCTACAGAGGTGCCAAAAGTGTATGGACAACGGTGGCCAGTTTCAGCAACTCTTTTCATAAAGGTGGTAACTAAAAGCCTATAAAAATATTTTTATTTTATATGGCTTCATCTACATCTGTGAAGAGACAGTAGGCGACGAGCAGAAAGAATACAGACAGGCAAAATTGTGTGGCCAGTTCAGAGATTTTTGACTCTCCTGTTATGAAATGATGTGATTCTTTTTAAATTGAGTAAGTAAACTTTGATCTGCAGAAGTAAGCAAGCAAATTATTTAACTTTAACTAACTGTTTATGCACTTATTAAAAATAATTACAATCTGGATACTATGACCCCTCAAATGGCAGCAAATTCTCACTTCAGTATACATTTCATTTGCATCAGCAACAGCTATGGCTATGTAACTAATTAACACAACTCAAAAAGCTGAATTAGAAGGAAAGCAACTTAAATAGTTCTTCAGTAAACAATTACTATAGAAAGTATGGGTCATCCTGTATAATAAATTTAGAAGCATTCTACAAGCAAGCACCAGTGATCATTAAAATTAATAAATGCAATGAGATTCTTATGTCACATAAGAGAAGTTCATGAGAACACCAGTAAATATTAATTTTATCTTCCAAACTGTAATAACCTATTTAAAACACATTTGTTGTAATTGAATACTATTAGTTGATATAATTAGCTATCTTGAGTATCTCATATTTATTTTTTATACATTTAAACTCTCAGAGATTATTATTTGTGTGTTAGGGCATAATAATTTAGAATTGTTGGTTTAACAATGAAGCTAACTAAATATCTGTAAATGCTTACTTAGTTTTTGTGCCACACACCAATGAAATCCCCCTCTTGAATCAGCTGGTCATTACAAGCATTTCTGGTCATACAGATACAATAAAGGAATCGACATGAAAAATTCAATGCCATGGCCATGATAGCTCAATGGATAAGAGTGACTGGAGGGAAACCAGGAGATCCATGGTTAAAATCCCGGCCACGGCATTGAATTTTTCATGTCGACTCTATCCAAAACCTTAGCCTATATATGGCTAGTGTGAATATATGATTAATTTCCGTCAATTAACTTAATAAAGGAAGTTCTGACTTCTACATCACTCTAGTATTTGGGAAAATAATGGAAAATATTCTGATGCTGCATGTAAGGGATCTGTCCAATTTTGTTCTTCAGCAAATGTTTAAATGAAATATGCTTCAAAACTTAGTCACGTTATCTTAATTTCTATAAAAAAGTGAAATTTTCTATTTTGAACATACCACTCAATTACTCCTAGAAGCTTCTTATCTTACTGGCACACGGCACAAAGAACCTCAATGAAGTGGATCAAAATGTGATTTCTTACTTATGAAACACTGTCAATATATTACTGCAAGCAAGCACCAAGCATTCTGTTAATTGCTTCTTAACTCTCATATAGAACTAGAAAATTTATACCAAATCCATGTTTTTTAACAAATTTGGGCAAACTCAAATAAATCATATAACAAAGAGTAGCACAGCCTATCCACTGAACAATGAAAAGAGCCACAATCTTAAGATCTGATTTTTTTCTAGATTTGATTCCTAACTCTATTAGCGTCATGAATACCATTCTACACTATCCAGCCTTAAAGTGTGTACAGATGTCAACATTACGCTGTTGCACAACTTTTAGTACAAGTGAAATAGTTAAGCTTGAGTGGAAACTGTTTGTTACTACATATTATTACTTGCATTTAAGTGATACACAGAGTGGATAAATACTGTGATTAACTTCCAGAACATTAAAACATAAGCTGCTGTGAAAGATATCAGTTAGAATAAGAGTAAGACATAAACAGCTGACTGGAGAGAATGTTAACATGTGTTTATTGGCAGAGTGATACAATCGCACTGTTTATGTGCATTCCCACTTTAAGCCCCGAGGGACTGCAGTATAACACCTTATAGCATGGAAAGTTTCTCTGTTTAAAGCTATAAAAGATTTCCATACATCAGCTTTGTATGTGCTGTATACTGCTGCTTTGTATACATAAGTAATCATTTTGTGAAGTGTTTGTGTTTATCGCATTGCCTTCAACTTACAGAATGTAAATTTTAAAGTGTGATAAACAGTGTTACATGGTTTCAAGAATTTGGCACTTGCTTACAGTATATTACAGCTAAAAGACAACTATTTATTAAAGTAAAATACTGAACATTTATCAATTCTTTGTTAAAACTTAATACTATGCAGTAGTACTCAAATAACATTAAACAGATTGCAAAATGACATTTCCAGCTGCAGAGTTAGCACAAGTATGACTTACATAAAATGATTTGAGATCCCATTACCAAGAGAGCTCATCAAGTAATGTTTACAGAAGTCATAAACAGGAAGCTCCACTGCAGCAACAACAGCTGCACGCTGGGCAGTTGGCCCCACACCCTGGAATATGAAAATAAATAACTAAATAAATAAATGGAATAAATAAATAAATAATATACCTACATACATACAGAAAGAGACTAATATGCTTGATCATAAATGTTTCATTGTCTACAGTAAACTCCTTTGGAACAGTCTCTGGTTAAACTAAAAGGAACTCATTCCTGTTGAACTTCTAAACATGTAGCTGTGATTAAATTAATTAGGAGTCGATTAATGACATAAAACAACACTTACTTTTAAATTTTCCCGGAACCGGTTTCTGAGGCCTTCCCTCTATCTTCAGCCGGACATCGACTTGTACTCATTGGTGTAGCTGGCAATATTTTGTCATCGGTCTCCTCTGGTGGTGGTTCGAGGAACTTGCTGAACAAATCTTTCTGGGGGATGTCGAAATTGAATACTTTGTTCCTATTTTTTGAAATAAAGATTTGTTCCCATGTGGACCTTTCTTCTTTTCCTGTTGTATGTTTTAGTAATTTTGGTTCTGGATTTATGTTGTGGTATCTTTGCCAGAGTTTGAACATCCATGGAAAAGATATGTAGATGACATATTTGCCATAGTGCCAAAAAAACACATCAGTGATGCACTAAAACTTTTAAATATTCAAGAAAAAAGCATCAAGTTCACTGTAGAAGTTGAAAAAGACGAGTATTTACCATTTTTAGATCTAAAAATAATCAGAAATAAAAATAGAATAAACTTTGGCATTTACAGAAAACCAACACAGACAGACAACTACATAAAAGCTAATGGCTACAATCCAAGATCCCACAAACAGGCAATCTTTAATAGTTTAGCACACAGACTGGTCAACATCCCTCTCACAGCAGAAGAATACAAAATAGAATACAACAAAATTATTGAAATAGCACAGAAAAATTACTTTCCCAAATCACTAGTAGACAAAAAAGTGAACTTAGCAAAAAAGAAGAAACTACTAAAGGAAATCACAACCCTCTCAGCTACAGAAACTAAAATGATCTTCAAAAAATTCACTTACCATCCATGGGCCTTTGATAAATTCAAAAAAGTCTTCAAAAAACAAAACATTCAACTAGCTCCAGTGAACCATTACTCCTTAAAAAACCTAATTTGCTCAAACATCAAAGATGCCATTCCATCTAACAAAAAATCTGGTATATATCAAATTGAATGCTGTGACTGTAGTCAAATTTATATTGGAAAAACCAAAAGAAATTTAGAAACAAGAGCAAAGGAACACTTTAGGAACATAAAATACAAACAATTAGAAAAATCAGCAGTTGCCACGCATTTTTGGGACAAAAAACCACAACATAAATCCAGAACCAAAATTACTAAAACATACAACAGGAAAAGAAGAACTGTCCACATGGGAACAAATCTTTATTTCAAAAAATAGGAACAAAGTATTCAATTTCGACATCCCCCAGAAAGATTTGTTCAGCAAGTTCCTCGAACCACCACCAGAGGAGACCGATGACAAAATATTGCCAGCTACACCAATGAGAACAAGTCGATGTCCGGCTGAAGATAGAGGGAAGGCCTCAGAAACCGGTTCCAGGAAAATTTAAAAGTAAGTGTTGTTTTGTGTCATTAATCGACTCCTAATTAATTTAATTTATACAACACTGTTTTCAACACTTCCATGAAAGGATTTATGTAGCTGTGAATTGAAGTGGTGTCATGAAAAATATATTTACACTTCAGCCTCATTTTACTTTCTTTACCACACACTTATTAGATAGTGAAAGTATTGTATTCCACCCAAATATTAAAATACAAAGTTCTACAAGAAATGCAGGCTTTGAGCACCATCAGACAGACAAAAATAAATAAATAGAAATAAAATAAAAACATAAAAGCCTTTTTAAGCATTTTTTGTAAACAATAGTATGTGGCTGTGTCAAGAGCAGAACTCGAATATTTTAAGTCCAATAAACATCCAACTTCTATTTTACAGTTTCCAAAGATGCAACATGAAGATTTTCAAGAAAATTCCCCTGCATCAAATCACGACATACGAGGGTACTTCAATAAATAACCAAACTAATTTAATTGTATTTAAATAAACCGTCCTGGAGCGCCATGACTGCTAGTGGTGGATAGTTGAATCCTTCCTCTAGCAGTGCTGTGAGTGCCAGTCATGCAGAGTCAATCAGTTGGGAGTTAGAGCCCGATACGTGTTTACTGCACCCACCATGGAACTGAAGTTGCAGCAACGCGCATCAATAAAGGTTTGTGTACTGTTAGACAAAACTACTACAGAAACGTTTGAAATGGTGCAGCAAGCATACAAGGACCAAGTTTTAGGCAAAACATAAGTCTCTGAGTGATATAAACATTTCTAAGTGGGTCATGAAGACCTTCAAGATTCTCCGCGCCCTGTAAGACTCGTAACAGCAAAAATGGAAGTCAACATTAACACAATTGACGCAATTGTGCGAGAAGATTGTCGCATAATAATTTCAAAAGTTGCAGACATAGTGCATTTGTCTGTTGGAACTGTAGACGACATAATTCGCAATGATCTTGACTATCGAAAAGTTGCAGCAAAATGGGTACCGCACGTGCTACAGGACGAACAGAAGGCTCACTGCATCATGACATGTCAAGAATGGCTCCGAAGGTTACGACGGAAGCTAGACTTTCTGAATAGGGTCATCACTTGTGACGAGAGTTGGTTCCACCATTACGACCCGTTAACAATACAGGAGAGTTTTCAGTGGAAACATTCATCGAGCCCTAAGCCTAGGAAAGCAAAAGTTCAGAAAAGTACAGGAAAGATGATGCATCTTGTATTCTTTGACAAACAAGGCATTCTGTATGATCATGTTGTAACTAATCAACGCACAGTAACTGCTGCTTACTATTGTGACGTACTGAAGGGGCCTGTGAAGAAAAAAATCACCGAAAAGCGACCAGATCTCACAAGGGGAGGATGGATAATGCCCCTGCTCATCGAGCTCGTGCAACTGAAGATGTCATCACAGAAATAGGCACTGAGATCATGTCTCAAACACCTTATTCTCCGGATCTTGCACCATGCTATTTTCACCTTTCTCTAAAGTGAAACAGGAGTTTTGTGGTCGCCATTTTCAAAATGAGAAGCAGTTGAACAATTTTGTCATGAGTATCCTGAACAGACTGTCCAAAAATAGGTTCAATGAGTGCTTCGAACAATGGGTAAATCATTGGAATAATTGTACTTCATCAGAGGGAGAATACTTCGAAAATGTGTAGGTAAATGTTAGTGAAATAAAGTCATTATGTGTTAATTAAAAAATTAGTTTGGTTATTTATTGAACGACCCTCGTACAAAACTATTTGTTTAATTACTTTTTATTTTCCCAATAATACCTAAGTACCAATATATTTAAGATATTTTAATGGAAAATAAAATGTATACTTTTGAATGTTCTGTGAGGCTATTCATAAGGTAAGTAATGAATTTTGTGTATCTGGAGATGGATAAAAGCTGACTACACAAAAAATGCAGATGTCTTTCAAAAGACAAAATTTCTTTTTTTCTTTTGGCAGCTTTTAAAAATGCAGTTACTAACTATTTAGTTGATTGTGATGTCACAGAAAGAGTATGTAATTTTATATTTACCCAATCTTAAAAATTTATCACTCCTTTAGTTTTCTACATCACCCTAGTAACTGCAACAATATGTATAATGAAACTATTTCTGAAACTATAAGGAGGCTTTTGCATTAATAGTTTGTAAGAAATTTATATATATATATATATATATATATATATATATATATATATATATATATATATATATAAACACTAATAGTAAGAACTTAATGTGTGTATAATGTGCAATGTTTGTAGAAGTACTTAAATGGCATACCCCAAACTACCCTTACTGGAAAAATGATCCATATGTCTTAATTTTCTCAAAAATGGCTCTAAATGGTTTTGATTAAAATAACATATATTTCATGACAAACAAAATGGGTTGAATTTCTAGGAATAGTGCTGGCAAGTAAAGACATTGTACACTCTCAAATACTCAGTTACTGAATGTTGTGTCTGCCCGCCACCGTAGTATAGATGGTAGCGTGTCTGCCTCACGTTCAACAGGTCCTGAGTTTGAATCTCGGTCAGGGAAGTTACCTGGAAAGGTTTTTCCAGGGTTTTCCCTTATCCTGAAAGATGAATGCCGGGTAACTCTATGGACCCTGGGCTTATTAGAGCATCACTTCACCCATTTCATTCATTGTCCGATATGACTTAACACTGGAGGACGTAAATTAAAAAACCAAGTTGTGCAACCTATTTTGTAGTGAATAATTGCTTTTTGTGTTTTAACAAGCTTTTTATGTTATCAAGTTGCACATACTAAAATTGTTGGCTTCCCCTCATCATGATTATTGTACCTTTGTATCCATGTAATTGAATACAATATGTAATTAATTACTAAATAAATACAACAGGTTATGGGCCCAGATCGTTCCCAGAATACATGAAGTGTAAAATACGTGCAACAAAAGCAGTAAATATTATTGTGAGGGAAAAAGTTGTCTTACCTTTTGTTCATCTGATTATGTAAGTATCCACCATTTTTAATTTGCAAAAATTTTATGTCCAAAAAGAAAAAGTTTTTAAAAAATGGCTACAAATATCAGTGTTTGTCGTAACATTCCTCTAAAGAAAGACAATTATGATACATGAAAAATGCAACCACAAGCCATGCTCACTTGCATTGGACTTTTTGCTTATATGACCAGAGAAAAAACAAAGCTGCCAAATGACGTCAAATCCGAAGACAAAATGAAATGAGAAATGAACGATTCAAATGCAAGTCAGAACTGATTCTTATAACTTCATCTCCAAAATTAAAACAAATAAAGCATTAAATTTAAAGGAAGTCGATTAATGACACTAAACAACACTTACTTTTAAATTTTTCCGGAACATGTTTCAGAGACTTTGCCTCTATCCTCAGCCGGCCATCGACTCATGCCGGCCGTCTGAGGATAGAGGCAAAGTCTCTGAAACATGTTCCGGAAAAATTTAAAAGTAAGTGTTGTTTAGTGTCATTAATCGACTCCCTTTAAATTTAATTTACCATAACAACACTGTTTTCAACACTTCCAAGAAAGGAATTGAAATAAAGCATTGCTTAACCTCGAAAGATGTATGGGATACGCTAAAGAAGAGTTTTAAAAGTTCAGGCTTTTCTGAGAAAGCTAAGCTTCTCAAGCAATTAACTGTACAGAAAATGTGCACCACACATAGTATATGTGATCTTCAACAAATTCTTGGACACTGTTGACAAACTAAAAGAAATGGATGTCGTGATAAATAAAGACTTATTGGTCATAATTAGGAGCGTTTTTTCAAAACTCAATGCAATATTTTACAAAATTGAGTTATAAATAGTATCGGCATAATTTTCACCTTCTGCATCGTTCTGTGAAGCCAGATTTTGCAAAATTTGATTCATTTCCTGCGTAGAAATTAGGGAATTTTAGCAGTTTTTTCAAAACTCAATAGATACACTTGCTCAAACTTAAAGCAAAAGTCGATAGATGCAATTTTATGATTTTATGATTCAGCATGTAGCAACCTCAATTCTATGAAACACATGTTGGCATTGACTGCCCTCTCACTATTGTGATTCTTGGAATTCTGAATCATTACTGCAAGCTTTGTACACTGCTGCAGATTCGCAATAACTGCAAACTCGGGTTGTACGCTTGGATTTCACATTCATTTCTGAAAGCTTTGTTATACTTACTTCTTGGCATTTTATTCTTATTTGAGACATTGCACAGTACTATGCACAATGGGCAGGAGCTCAGATTGTGAAACTGTACCAGTCGTAGAATTTGCAGGTGGTAGGAATTGCAACAAGGAAAGGAAATCAAAATGCAAGTCAAGGAAAGCTCATACTCCAGCAATTTAATGTTCACTTGGTCTTGAGTGCACTCCACAAAATCCTAAAAGTAAAGGGCATAAGCACTGTGATGTAGCTGATTTGACTTATAATGTTATAAGTGGATTTCATCAACATCTTTCCGTGCTCAACAAAATACATCAAGATAAGTTCCGTATGAAATATGAGTATTACATCTCCTAATCGCAGAGTGGTGAACAAAGAAGCTGCAAATATATATCTTAAATTTGTTCAACCAAAAAAAAAAAAAAAAAAAAAAAAAAAAAAAAAAAAAAAAAAAATCAATATTAAACATATTAAAGGAAAATAGAAAGCAGACTGTTAGCATTAAATACAGTGTGAGAACTCATGATGGCCAAGTATTGTCAGTATGTTTTGCAACCTTCCAAGGAATTACAGGGGTGTCAAAAGATAGATTATCTTTCCTGGCTAGAAAATTTCACTTATCTGGGAAAATGAACTAAGAACCATGTATAGACTGCACAAGTTGCATTCAAAATGGTTTTATCAGCTACTGAAAGAGGAAAATGCCGAGGCAATCACTATTTACTTTGATATGCAGCAGAATCAACTACTGCCTAGACTTTCTGTTAGCGAATTAATGTACTGCAATAGTAATAGTAATGCAAGGCAGGTGTGGCTGTATAATCTCTGCATAATAATTCCATCTAACACCCAGAACAAAGACGACATCTCTTTGTATACATGGTTGGAAACAATCTGCTAAAGGCTGCAACCAGATTGCCTCAGCTTTGCACCACTTCTTGTTGGAACTGGGAAAAAAGGATGTCCAGCAACGCTCCTTCTACCATTTGTTTATTTTCAGACTCTTGCTCTAGTCAAAACAAGAATAGTGTGATGATGTTCATACTTATTGCTTTCCTGGAGAAGAGTAAAACATTTTCCCACATTTATACTGGAATTCAAATCAAACTGGTAGGTTATGAACTAAACTTTGTTACTTCAACATTAATACTTCCCTGTTAATGGGGTGGAAAAAGGAAGAATATTTGCCCCACTGCGCAAAAACACGAGCATGGTAATCTGAGCCATAGGAATACATGGTTCAGTTCGTCATTCAGATGTCAGCCTGTTTATATTTACACTTGCCTTTTATCTATTTATTTCTTAATATATGTCCTCCAACATTAAAAACATATAAGATGATGAATGAAATGGGTGAAATGGAACTCAAATGTGCCCAAGGTCCATCAAGTTAGAGTTACCAGACATTCGTCTTTCAGGATAAGGAAAAACTCCAGAAAAAAGCTTATCTAGATAACTCACCCTGACAGAGATTCCAACTCAGGAGCTCGTGAACATGAGGCAGACACGTTACCATCTACACCAATGAAGCAGGCAGTACTTGCTGTCTAAGTGTTTCACTCACTGTAGTCTTCTGTTAAAATTGTGTGATGTATTTATTATGTGTTGTAGTAATTTTGAAAACTAAATGCAAAAGATCTGCACCCAATGTGAAACAAAAAAGAGAGAGGGTTCCAAAATTTTGATGAAGAAAACTTGAGTGTGTGGTTTAAAACTGACAAATATAAACCAGGCTTCCAAGAGCTAAGTGACCAGATTATATTAACAGAATCACTAAAGATAATTTTAAAGAAGATGGAGAAATGAAGAAGAAAGTGAAGTGGAAGAAGTAAATGATTCTGAATTTGCATTTCTTACATTGAAGATTTGCAAAATATCAATACTATGTTGGATTGTTATTTTGACATTGCTAAAGAATGTCAGACATGAATTGCATAAGAAAAAGAATTACAACATGTGTTGCATAAGAAAAAGAATTACAACATGTGTGTGTTTACATTTGTTACCCCCAAAGGAAGTTTACTACTCCAATATACAGAATTTATGCTGTCTCTTCATTTTTATTATATATGTTGGTTGTTTTACTGCAATCATTTTGTGTTTGTTGATTCCCAGTCTTGGGTTTTTATATATCAATTAAAATACATTCTTTCATAATGTTAGGTTCACACCACATTACAACTTACCCTCCACAGCCCTGCAATGCCTTCCTGATTGTATACATCCTGGAAACAACCAATGAGTCCTCTTTGGTTTTGAGCACCCAGTACTTGCATGCGCACTTTGAGCACATCAGTTGGATTTGCAATTGCACTAGAAACTGTTCCTGCCACAATGGCACAGAATATATTAATTGGCACATCTTCTTTCTTACAATCATCAGTTAAAAGTTGCTTTAATGAATAGTATGTTCCAAACTTGATTGTTCCATATATTGCCTGCCTCAGTACAGCTGGACCAATCCTGTAAATTTAAGATAATGAAAATATATGGAAAGCCATTGTGCAATACACAAATAAGTTAACACGGATAAAACCAACTCAAGGATACATTATTCTATGCTAAGCAGCAGCTTTGCTTGAATAAAATGATCTGCATTAAGCATCTGCATTTTGTTTGATAAATTAGGAAGAGCTATTACCAACAAAAAATGCCTTATTTATTCCTTCTGTTATGCAATGTACTGTATGATCCACAGCAGTAAAAGTTACTGTTCATCCATTAACATTGTACACTAACCAATGTCAAATCTGTTATAATTTAATTAACGAATTTCACTCCATACACCACATCTCCAACATATTTTCAAACTGCTATATGTTAATACAATTTTGAGTCGAACTAATACTCAATGCTCCATTTATTGCTAGTATTTACCTAGAACGCGTTTCGTTAGGATCTTCCTAACATCATCAGCTGTTAGGAAGATCCTAACGAAATGCGTTCTAGGTAAATACTAGCAATAAATGGAGCATTGAGTATTAGTTCGACTCAAAATTGTATTAATTTTGTGTTTCATTGTATCATAGTCCTTAAACAACAGAATGCTATATGTTGTTTCCTCATAATGTTACAAGGCTGAAAACATAGTAACTGTAAATATAATACAACTGAACATATCACCTTCACGAAAATGGGTTGATAAAACACTTTTTACAAGCTATAATAATTTAGATTTGACAATGCTCTCATCAAACGCGAAATAATGCAAATACTTAAAGGTAAGTCATTCTTTGATTGGCAGCAGATACAATTTAGCAATTAGGACTTCAAGTAAACCTTTAGATGTTTTCATTGTGACCACTTTAACATGTCCAACAGCACCCAGATGCACTTCTGCTACACCAAACTCTGATAAATTGGAGATTATCATCTTGGATTACTCTTTCAGATCAAATTGATATAAGGCAGTGATGAATCTATTAATAAGAAAACGATCTGGAGCAATGCATATGCATCTTCAGGATTATCAGATACTGAGATTAAGAATCAGGAGTTAAGACTAGCTTAAATCTGTGTGGTTAGTCATTAGTTCTAACAGCACTACCTGTAAACTAATTTACAGACACACAGTGAGGCCAAAACAGTTTTGCTGCACAGTTTGTTTTTTCCACCTGTTCATGTGAAGCTAAATTTAATGCCTGTTATAAATCATGAATCACCACTTTCAAAGATGCCGAGAGAGGAGAAATACAGACTTTTAGTTTTGCAGCCACAGATCTACTCAATACTATCAAGTTGTTGTTGTTGTTTTTATTGCAATTTACGTCCTCTGACGTTAAGTCATATCGGACGATGAATGAAATGGGTGAAATGATGCTCACATGAGCCCGGTGTCCATGGAGCTTAGAGTTACGCGACATTCGTCTATCAGGATAAGGGAAAACCCGAGAAAAAACCTTATCCAGGTAACTTACCCTGACCGAGATTCGAACTCGGGACCTCTTGAATGTGAGGCATACATGCTACCATCTACGCTACCGAGGCGGGCTCAAGTTGTTTAATTTCTGCTTTCTGCTGAATTTTCAAATTAGGTGCTGGTCAGCCCAAAGATTTTATCTTAATTTTATCCTCTTAATATCTCCTCAAAACAAGAGGTTTTAAGGGTACCACTTATGAATGTCTATTAAGGTAGAGGAGAACAGTTTTAACAATTTTCAGTATATCTGCCAAAATATTTAACTATGTGCATGCAAATTTTACTGCTTATTCTTTCAAATATTTAATAATATGTTGTATTTGAGCATTTATATTTTTTTATTTTCGTTTTCTACCTTTTTTCTTTTCGTTTTCTTACAGTAATAGGGGGAAGTATTGCACTCCACCCACAAACTTGATACATACATTTCAGTGGAAATACAAGTTTTGAAGTCCAATGAATAAAAAAAAAAACATTTGATGTGTAAGAGTCCAGAAAATACATTACAGATTACCCTTTACAAGAACACTTAATCAAAAATTGTCATTTTCTAAAGAATGGCTGTAACTATCATGATTAAAATACAATATGTTTAACATATTTTTATTAGGACATATATTGAGAACATGTTTTGCAAACTATCTTTTGCATCATCGGCTTTAATGCGACTCATCTATAATTTAATAATAAAGCACAGCGTTTTAGTAAGCATTTCCCGTTCATTCAAACAGAATTACAGGAATTATGGCATCGTGAAATGAATTCTCGTACCTACTTTTATAAAGGCATTTCTGTAAAATTTTACACAAACCATTAAGATTTATTGGTCTGCAGTTTCATTTTCAATGTTGGAAACAACACCGAAAGTCTCCAAGCAATCGATTTCATGATTCCTTGAGATACTTGTAGAAAAACATAAGCTCAAGAAAATCACAATGTTTTTCACATATATATATATATATATATAATCTTAGTCTGTGTAGCCTAGCTAATTAAGCGCTGACTTTACAAGTTTAACTTGTAACCTTAACAGAGTCCCAGAGTGGTGATTTTAAGAGTGGGTAAAACAACAGCTTCATGTCAGTAGATTTACACACATGTAAAAGAAGTCTTATGGGAGTATATTCCTGCTTACCAGTGGTACTGATTGTGATCTGATATGATTGTTAACAACTGACACAATCAATTTAATTAATAATGCCTCCCCCAAATATTACTATTAGCTCAAGAAATAAGCCTTTACACCAGCACAAAAATATCATGCTACTGCACTGAAACTGCCGAAAGATAATACTCGTAACAAAATTGTGAAATCCTGTCAGTACACTGAGTTTGCAAAACTATACCTATAAGTTTCAAATAAATAATATTCTAATCAAGATGAAATGCTTGGGCTTGTTTAATGATTCAGACATGTTTTAAGCTAGATCTCAATGTAACGTCATATCATGCGATGAAGAAAGTTTTCACATTAGGCAAATCTGTGCTTTACTTTGGAAAACTGAAAACATTCGGTTTCTCTTCTTTTGGCTCTCAACATACTAATTTGTCATAAATATTACTAATTACTAATTTGTATTCGGCATTATGTTGCTACAGGGGCTGATTTTTACAGGGTTTTTAAACCAGAATAATATATTATTAATACAAACATGAATGATAAAACTCACCTGTTTCACACAAGGCTGATAAAAAATTACTTTCCCATCTGTGCTGAATGATAGATCACCATTTATCCACTGTTTAAGAAGTACACTTCTGTTGCTTCTCTCTTTTGGCATATTTGCATAGGAAACTAATCTATGTGTGCACTTGAAATACTTACAGAATGGGCTTTCCATTCCCCACATAAAAAGTGATCATTTGTCAATCCATTGAAATATCATTTAGCTGGTCTTTGCTACTCTCCTTGAACGAATTTTAAGACTTTTCTATGACATCATTTGTGCATTGTGACATGTCTGTAAGGCAGATACCTACCTGGCTAAACTCCTTTTGTATATCCAATGTGCAGCAGTAAGAAATTTCTCTTCCCCGAAAACTTCACATTGAAACCAACAAATGTAAAAGCTGCTGTCACAAATTACAAGCACAAGAAATTGGCTAAAAGGGCAGTTTTGGTCACTAATAAGCAGAATAGGCATAAATGTATGAAACAGGCATTTATAGGCACTATAAAACTAAGAAATTAGGCTAACAATTGTAGGAAATGTGCTTCTAACTTAAAAGCCTACGTTTCTGAACAAAGGAATAAAATAGGCAAATAGGGCAAAATCTGCCCCCTAGTAATCACAAATTGAGATTTTTTCATTGTTTACCAGGAAAATGCAAGTCAGTTGGAGAACTTTAAGTTGTAGCGGCAGGTTGCCATGGTAGTTGTGCATAATGCAGAATTTTCATGGTTCAAATTCTGACTAAGGTATCAAATTTTTCAGTTCTTTATTATTTAACATCTTTCAACTTTTCCATTCGGATTTTACTTTTTATGGTATATTAAAATGTTTAACTCTGAAGGTCATTTTATCAACTTCCTTTTTAGAAATAAATACTGTTTTCTAGAAAGTATGAAAAGTTTGTATATGGAGCTTTAGAATAATACTGAGAGAGTAGATACTGTGAACCTACCCACTATACAGAGCTTTAACACCTTCTTGTTTTGTAATCTGAACGAAGGCATCTGTCATTCCTCTATACTTCAGCTCAGCATACTTATAATCAATCTTCTGACCTTGAATCTGGAGACGTGTTTTTGTTGTATCAATTGGAAAAGTACCTGAAACATAAATACTAAGAGTCAGCAGATAATTATGTTACAATAACTTAAAGATATAACAATGTCTAGAAGTGACATTTATTCTTCTCTCTCTCACTCTCTTTACTTTCTCTACTATGTATAGCAAGTAGGGGAAGTATATATTCTATTCGAAAATTGGATGTCAAGATTTTACTGAAAATGTTTTGAGAGGCTCTGAATCATCCTCATATTTTTAGAAATAGGTGTGTGTGTGTGTGTGTGTGTGTGTGTGTGTGTGTGTGTGTGTGTGTGTGTGTGTGTGTGTGTGTGTGTGTGTGTGTGTGTGTGTGTGTGTGTGTGTGTGTGTGTGTGTGTGTGTGTGTGTGTGTGTGTGTGTGTGTGTGTGTGTGTGTGTGTGTGTGTGTGTGTGTGTGTGTGTGTGTGTGTGTGTGTGTGTGTGTGTGTGTGTGTGTGTGTGTGTGTGTGTGTGTGTGTGTGTGTGTGTGTGTGTGTGTGTGTGTGTGTGTGTGTGTGTGTGTGTGTGTGTGTGTGTGTGTGTGTGTGTGTGTGTGTGTGTGTGTGTGTGTGTGTGTGTGTGTGTGTGTGTGTGTGTGTGTGTGTGTGTGTGTGTGTGTGTGTGTGTGTGTGTGTGTGTGTGTGTGTGTGTGTGTGTGTGTGTGTGTGTGTGTGTGTGTGTGTGTGTGTGTGTGTGTGTGTGTGTGTGTGTGTGTGTGTGTGTGTGTGTGTGTGTGTGTGTGTGTGTGTGTGTGTGTGTGTGTGTGTGTGTGTGTGTGTGTGTGTGTGTGTGTGTGTGTGTGTGTGTGTGTGTGTGTGTGTGTGTGTGTGTGTGTGTGTGTGTGTGTGTGTGTGTGTGTGTGTGTGTGTGTGTGTGTGTGTGTGTGTGTGTGTGTGTGTGTGTGTGTGTGTGTGTGTGTGTGTGTGTGTGTGTGTGTGTGTGTGTGTGTGTGTGTGTGTGTGTGTGTGTGTGTGTGTGTGTGTGTGTGTGTGTGTGTGTGTGTGTGTGTGTGTGTGTGTGTGTGTGTGTGTGTGTGTGTGTGTGTGTGTGTGTGTGTGTGTGTGTGTGTGTGTGTGTGTGTGTGTGTGTGTGTGTGTGTGTGTGTGTGTGTGTGTGTGTGTGTGTGTGTGTGTGTGTGTGTGTGTGTGTGTGTGTGTGTGTGTGTGTGTGTGTGTGTGTGTGTGTGTGTGTGTGTGTGTGTGTGTGTGTGTGTGTGTGTGTGTGTGTGTGTGTGTGTGTGTGTGTGTGTGTGTGTGTGTGTGTGTGTGTGTGTGTGTGTGTGTGTGTGTGTGTGTGTGTGTGTGTGTGTGTGTGTGTGTGTGTGTGTGTGTGTGTGTGTGTGTGTGTGTGTGTGTGTGTGTGTGTGTGTGTGTGTGTGTGTGTGTGTGTGTGTGTGTGTGTGTGTGTGTGTGTGTGTGTGTGTGTGTGTGTGTGTGTGTGTGTGTGTGTGTGTGTGTGTGTGTGTGTGTGTGTGTGTGTGTGTGTGTGTGTGTGTGTGTGTGTGTGTGTGTGTGTGTGTGTGTGTGTGTGTGTGTGTGTGTGTGTGTGTGTGTGTGTGTGTGTGTGTGTGTGTGTGTGTGTGTGTGTGTGTGTGTGTGTGTGTGTGTGTGTGTGTGTGTGTGTGTGTGTGTGTGTGTGTGTGTGTGTGTGTGTGTGTGTGTGTGTGTGTGTGTGTGTGTGTGTGTGTGTGTGTGTGTGTGTGTGTGTGTGTGTGTGTGTGTGTGTGTGTGTGTGTGTGTGTGTGTGTGTGTGTGTGTGTGTGTGTGTGTGTGTGTGTGTGTGTGTGTGTGTGTGTGTGTGTGTGTGTGTGTGTGTGTGTGTGTGTGTGTGTGTGTGTGTGTGTGTGTGTGTGTGTGTGTGTGTGTGTGTGTGTGTGTGTGTGTGTGTGTGTGTGTGTGTGTGTGTGTGTGTGTGTGTGTGTGTGTGTGTGTGTGTGTGTGTGTGTGTGTGTGTGTGTGTGTGTGTGTGTGTGTGTGTGTGTGTGTGTGTGTGTGTGTGTGTGTGTGTGTGTGTGTGTGTGTGTGTGTGTGTGTGTGTGTGTGTGTGTGTGTGTGTGTGTGTGTGTGTGTGTGTGTGTGTGTGTGTGTGTGTGTGTGTGTGTGTGTGTGTGTGTGTGTGTGTGTGTGTGTGTGTGTGTGTGTGTGTGTGTGTGTGTGTGTGTGTGTGTGTGTGTGTGTGTGTGTGTGTGTGTGTGTGTGTGTGTGTGTGTGTGTGTGTGTGTGTGTGTGTGTGTGTGTGTGTGTGTGTGTGTGTGTGTGTGTGTGTGTGTGTGTGTGTGTGTGTGTGTGTGTGTGTGTGTGTGTGTGTGTGTGTGTGTGTGTGTGTGTGTGTGTGTGTGTGTGTGTGTGTGTGTGTGTGTGTGTGTGTGTGTGTGTGTGTGTGTGTGTGTGTGTGTGTGTGTGTGTGTGTGTGTGTGTGTGTGTGTGTGTGTGTGTGTGTGTGTGTGTGTGTGTGTGTGTGTGTGTGTGTGTGTGTGTGTGTGTGTGTGTGTTTATAAGAGAGAGAGAACAGCATAATTCAAAAATGAAAAGTTGTTTAAATACCAAACTTTCAGCATCATCAAATGATGCCACATATACATTTTCAAGAAAATTCCCCTACCTCAGACTATCCTTCCAATTGAAATGTCCTCAGAAGTTATTTTCAGCCTGAATGACTTTTGGATACCTGGTAAACCGTAAGAAATAATCCTCTCCTTACTACTCTTGTAGCCAGGGGCAGATGCATTTGCTCGGGCTGCAAGAGTTTTAGATGGCAACATCTTGAAATTTACTCTGATTTCATCACAATTAAAAATAGCAAGAATTAATTCTTGGAATTCCTTTTTAAATTTCAAAACATTGTCAGATTTAGTGGGCCGTACCGTTTCTTCCAACGATCAAACCACCCAGCGCTGGCAGTAAAATTAGGTTCCCTTTCATTGAATGCCTTCCGGAAATACAGCGCCTTCTCTTGCAAGATGGGGCCTGTTATTTGTTAACCCTTTTCTTGTTTTTCAGTGAACCAAAGAAACAGTGCTTTGCTTAACTTTTTCATATTCACATTGTTTCATTGTTTTCCTGTGTTTTAGCACACCACTTTCTTCTCTCTTTTTTTTCCAGCTCCCCAATGTAACATGCCCAACACTATAATCTGAAGCTACTTTTTCTTTAATGCCATCAACTTGTATTTCATAGAAACAACCACTTTCTTCCTTTTACTTGCCATATTGTACTCACAAAAAATGAAAACAATATTGTCCACACCCAGCTATACCTGCACACTCACTGAAGGTTTGAGGATGCACATCCTGCTGACTAAGTACTGACAAGAGCACCATAACCACTCTCCACATGGCTCTCACAGAATTTAGGGCACCCTCAGCACAGACTGTCACAGAATTTAGTCACCGACAAAATAAACATTTTAGTAAGAGATTGTTATTTGAGAAATATGCTTTTTATTAATATGTGTTGGATAATACGGAATGTCGGATTACCAACGGTCGGATAATCAAGACTACTGTAAAAGATGTTATGTATCAGCTGCTAAACTGTAAGGTGTCTTAGTGCATCCACAGAATTGCAGAATCAAATATTTGAAGAAAAGTTGGATGAAACTGAAGTGAAGGCTTGGAAAAACTTCAAATGGCTGGTAAACTTCTTAGGGAAGGCAAAATCTCAGAACTATAGACAGAGAGTTCAGGAATTACTGGACGCATATAAAGAAATGGGTTGCTGTATGTCAGACTTAATTTCCGTCTTACATTTGCATTTATATTTTCTCACACTCTCCCTTGGTGATATCAGATGAGATAGGTGAAGAGTTTCGGGTTTCATCAAGACATTACATCAATGGAGAAACACTACAAAGGCTACTGGAACAAATCCATGTTGTCTAATTATTGTTGAATGCTATGTCCCATTGATTTTAAATAACAGCATAAAACACAGTCATCTGCTATGCACTTCTTTGCCTCTAGTTCAAGTGACTGAATATTCCCATGGTCACTTATCATTAAAAGTGTCATCATTAATAAATAATTATCAGAAGATTCTAACAGTATAAGAAGGAAACAATATAAAAATCTGTAACAAACTATTTGGGTAGATTTAAAGGAAACCAGACAGGAATGACTAAAAATAAAATGGAATTAAACACAAACTTAGAAGAACATAGGACAGCCAAATAAAACACAAAGAAAGAATAGTGTAGCAAGCAGTACAGGGGATCACCAATACACTATGAAACAAATAAAAATAAATAAAGAGTTGGGTCTATTGGGATTGTAAATATGGGCAAGCAATCAAATAAGTGTACAGACAGTGTTATAAATCAAATTAGTTTGATCAGGTACATACAGATACGTAGATGACATTTTTGCCATAGTTCCTGAAAGATATATAGATGAGGCTTTAAATATTCTAAATTCACAGGATAAAGCTATCAAGTTCACAATAGAAATTGAAAACAATGGCTACATCCCCTTTCTAGATCTAAAAATAATGAAAAATAACAATAAATTAAGTTTTGGCATCTATAGAAAGTCAACTCACACGGATAATTATATCAAAAATAAAAGTTTTAACCCTATGTCACACAAATTTGCTGTTTTTAATAGTTTGATTTACAGATTGATAAACATACCTCTAAATGAAGAAGAATTTAATGCGGAATATAAACATATTGTAAACACTGCTTTAATTAACGGCTTTAATAAAGATTTTATCATCAGAAGAATGGAAAAATTTAAATATCAAAAAAATGTTAATGATGTTTCCACTCTTAAAAAAGTAAAAGAGGACTATATTTTCAAAAAATTTACTTATCATCCGTGGGCAAATAAAAAGTTCCAAAAAATTTTCAAAGAAGTGGGTATAATACTAGCACCTCATAATAATTACAGTATAAAGAATTTGCTACAGTTTTCTAAAAAAGACAAAATTTCAGACAACAAAAAATCTGGTATTTATCAAGTTAACTGTTTAGAATGCGATAAGATCTATATTGGTAGAACCAAGCGTAATTTAGAAACCAGAGCGAAAGAACATTTTAGAAATATTAAATATAAACAGACCGAGAAATCGGCAGTGGCTGATCATTTTTGGTCATATAATCATGAAGTAAATCCAGAAGTTAAATTATTGAAACAATTGAAGGAACCGATAGATTTAATGGTTTGGGAGAAGATATTTATTTTGAAAAATAAGGATCGCGTAATGAATTTTGATATCCCTCCTATAGACATCATCAATAAGTTTGTGTTGTCCCCGATAGATGGCAGTTAGATAAGGAGCTATCCTTCAAACTCCGGTAGTGGTCAAGGTCAGTCCGTCAGTTAGTGGGTGAGTGTCAAGCTGAATGGCTGAGGATAAAGCAGATGTTTGCTTTGAAACCGGTCCCAAGAGTTAAATAAGATAAGTGAAGTTGTGTTACTAGTGTTTAGTTATTATTTATAGCCTATGTATTTTTAATATCGTAAAACAGTCAACTGCTTTACCTTTGATTTTTCCAAAGTTTTTCAAATATTCCAAGACACTGAGCATTTTCTCTTCTGGTTAACTGGGTATTATCATAACTTAAGGTAATATTGGGTTATTCCAAAAGTAACTGTAGGCTAAACTGAATGTAATACAATTATGTAACTCTTGAGAGAAAAAACATAAATATTCATTCAAAAATTAAACAATTATAATTAGGGCAGGAACTTTGGACACCAAAACATTGAAACGAGGCGGATTCAGGTTGCGAGACACTGACCTTGGAATCTCCCGATGCACTGCTGTCCTGATGTACAGTTACGTTCCGAGGGAGAGCCTGAGGTGATACTTCAAATATTGAAATGTGTGCTGCTTTAGGGGCAGTGGAAAAAGTTTGTGAAAAAATAAACGAAGTCCCTGATGATACTAATAGTAATTGTGTTAAACAAAAACTTTGTGTTCTTAAAAAGAACCTATCATATTCGAAACTATGTGAAGTGCAAAACTGTTTAAATAGCAACACAGATTCAAATATAAACTATTTCAAGTGTGCTCCAATCACATCATGTGATGTAGAGAGAACATTCTCTCAATACAAAAATATTTTGTCATACAACAGAACAAGTTTCAAATTTGAGAATTTACGAATGTAGTAGTTGTTCATTGCAATAAAATTAACGACTATAATTAAAATTTAAACAATGTTATTTCAATAGGCCTGTGTATCTGTTCACAAAAGAGAGAATGAGCTTTGGGACTTTCTCATATTCATATATAAACGCTTAAGTCAAGAGCCTCTGTTTGTTGTTGTCGACTGACTGCATACCCAAGGTCGGAATCAGGTGTAGCGTGCTCTACAAACATCCTTCTGCCACTCTCAGTTCTTTGTAAACAAATCTAATTCTATTGTCTCGGCGTAGCAAACTTATTAGGTTCGGTAAAAGTTCTTGCCCTGATTATAATACAATTTTAGTCATTGTATAGTAGGTGTATTACCGAATTGGTAACATTTATATATTGTATTTCCATTAATTTATTACATCATGTGCAACTTAAAATGTGTATGTAATATGGGGAAACTGTAGGTAGATCCATAATCTACATGAAAAATTGATCTAAAAAGACATTGTTTTACCTCTGGCAATTAAAAGTTTTTCCCCTCTCAACCAGTATAATAAGAACATCTTATCATAAGAGATGTAAATGTTTTCCTTCTTTATTCCCACATTGCTAACATCTTTTCAGAAAATATGCATTCACGCTGGAAAATTCAACATCTGTAATTGAGCAAACTGATCATTGAATTATTGAATGTTTACTTTATTGGAACACCACAGTGAAGTGAAACAATTAAATTATAGATGAGTCTTATTTTTTACACATAAGCTTCATTTAATAACTGTATTGAGGACATGTTTCGCAAACAATAGTTTGCTTATGTGTAAAAAATACGACTCGTATATAATTTAATGTTCATCTAATGTTTTCTTTTAGTCCCTTAATGTATGGAGTTTGTTGCATACACCTTTTTTCAAGTTCCTCTGTATGTAGAAATGAAGTTAAATTAGAGGATTGTGAGGGCCATAATTCTTTAGTAATTACTCCAGCTTCAAAAATTGTTCTACATTAAAAATTAGACTTCATCAGCTGTATGTGCGGTAGCAGTCTTGTTTGGAAAAATTTAGACAGACATTCAACATTGGTCAACTGTTCAAAAACTGATCTGAGAAAATAATTTCTCTACCTACCTCTCTGTTTTTATTATTTGTTCAAAAAACTACAGGTCCTGTCATTATGTAAGCATTTATTACAAACTAATTTTTGCTTAGTGCAAAGGAATATCACATCTAAAGTGGAGTTTCTCTATACTCCAATATTTGTAATTTTGCAATTATAAATGCAACCATGCTTCGTCAGAGAAAAATCTTAACAAGGGTCAATTATTCTATAACTCTGCAAACCCCAATTACAAAATTTAAGTTAATTGATGGAAATTAATTATGGCATTAAATTTTTCATGTCGACTATCAATCCAATTTCAAAGATTCACCCAGGTCTATATTCACATGAAAAATAAGGTATATGCAACAAATCCCATGCAGTAGAACTGAAAGAAAATGTCAGGTGAAACATTCACTCAATTTTACTCAATTGAAAATTTACTGAAAAGATGCCACAAATATGCAGAGAGAGAAGGATAACATTTCTAACATTTCTTACAATTAGTATGTGATTATTATAATTATAATAGTATGAGAATGTGAGACGGTTACAGGGATATCGTAGCTCTTTTGGCAGGAATCTGAGCTGCAGCAGCCCATGTGCAAGTAGCTGTGAAGTGGCCATAGAGTGAAGGAAAAGCACTGTATAAAGACAAACACTGACAGACAAATCAGGCAACTCATACGTGAGAAGCACTGAGCTTCCTTGACTGTTATTTCAGAAAACATTAAATTTAGCACTCAAGATGGTAAACATATTTTTTTTTCTTGCCTTGATGAGCAGTTTCTACCATTTAAATATTAAACTGTTCTCTTATCCTTTGTATACAACAGAAAATAGAACATCACACTCCTAGGTGCAAACTTTCAAACATTACAATCAATCTAATGAACAGGAAAGTAGCAGTAATACAAAGAAATTAAATTACCAAACTCAGCAGTAATTGAAGCCAATCCTCCATAAACAAAAAGCTTCCAACCACTATCTCCCATTCCAGTCGATTTGACCAGTGATGAAAAAAGATTATGTTGCAATGCTAATCCACGTTATATTCACTCAGCCCTGTGAAATAAAATAAGAGCAAATAAATGGCAGTGTGTTTCTTAAGCTCCACAAATGAATATTTAATAGCTCTATCTGGATATACTGGGGATCATCAAGTACACAACAAAATTTGCTTGCAAAACATCTATATTTTACCTTAGTATACTTAATTGAATACTATAAAGAAGGCATTAATGCTTAGCCTGAATGAAATACAAGGAAAATATACTGCATGTTCAGTGCAGAAATAGTTAAACTGCCTTATGAATAACCTTCTAATATTAGAGACCTTTCTTATGTTTATTACACACATATAGTTTCTTGTAATACAGATTCGCAGGAGTAATGTTGCAAGAGTCCTAAAATTCTAGTTGAACTACCAGAGGTACTTGTGTCAAATATTCTGAAATAATATTTTAAAATCGTGTTACCTTTTTCAACACATGTTAAGTATGTTTAAAACTTTTGAGGTAAGGCTTATTAATATAAGGTACATCCAGAAAGTAAGTTCTGTTTGCTAATAAAATTAAATTGTGTACAGACACAGAAAAATTATTTACTGCACAAAATTCTACAACTCTTAAACTGCTTTTCCACATAACTGCGGAAGTTTTGCAGGCATTTGTCATAGCAAGGCACAAGTTTCTGTATACCTTCCCCATAGAAGTTTGCCGCCTGTGTCTTCAACCAGTTGGAAACATTTTCTTTTAGCTCTTCGTCATTGTTTAAGTGTTGACCACCAAGGAGCGAGGTCAGGGCTGTACGGGGGGGGGGGGGGTCAAACATGTTCCAGCCAAATCCCTGTAGGATGTTTTTTGTAGCATTTGCAGTGTGTGGTAGCGCATTGTCGTGAAGAAACACAACACCTTTTGACATCGCAAATTTGTCGATAAATTTCAATTGGTTTCACTTTCCTAGCATTCAGAAAACGAATCACAGATCTGATTTCACAAGTGGCAGGATTTTCAATCAACGCCGACATTGTAAACAAGCACAACAAAGCGTACGTGGCTGACAGTGATCTCTCAATGGCGAATGTTTCTTCTCCTTGATACAGAGCGTCTAACGCACATGTGCAGAACTGTGATTGCAGCGCTGCAGCGGAGATAAATTGAAACAGAACTTACCTTCTGGATGCCCGTTGTATAAGGTGAGAAGGAAAGATATAAGTTCATAGATGTGAATATTATTAAATGTTCAGTTATAAATTGAATTATAATTCATTTGGGAAAAATCTCTTAGAACGGAGGTAAGCCACTTAAGAATAATATAGCAATGAATTATTTGAATCAAAAGGTTAGAAACAGTGATGAATTTAACATTTGAAAGTAATGAGTCGGTAATTCAAACACAAACATCACTTAAATTATCCTTACTTGGACATGTTTCGGACAACGGTTTGTCCCCATCATCAACAGTTATCCGACTGGTTGGATCCATCGTTTCCTGAAGTGAGCTGGTTGTCTGTGGTGGCATCTGTTGTCTGTGACATTAACTTCCAAAGAGAGTTTTCAGGCAGCAATTCGGAATTTAAAGTATACTGTTTGTTTTTTTATAATTAGCAACTTTTCCCAAACATCGAGTTCGGCTGCATTACTGGCTGGCTTTAATAGTTTTATATTCAGTACAATTTCATGATTGGTAGACCACAAATGGTGGGCTATTGCTGATTTTTCTATTTGTATTTCACACATCTCATACGTTCCTGTAATCTAATATGTAAACTTCTTTTGGTTTTTCCTATGTAGAACTTATTGCAGTCTGAGCGGTTGATTTTGTATATACCCGATTTCTTGTTTTCAGGTACTGGATCTTTCAGGTTGTTGCATAATAAGTTTTTTAAACTGAATTTATTTATTGGGGCTAGGGTGATGTACTTCTTGAATATCTTGTTGAATTTATGATGCACTCTGGGATGATATGTGAATTTCCTGAACTGTGTCTCGGTTTTTGATTCTGTTAATTTTGTGGTATTCAATATGTGTTTCTGTTTCTTGAATTTCCACATTTTCTTTTCTATTAATTGTTTACTGTATCCATTAATTGCAGCTATGTTAATCATGTGGTTATATTCTTTATTGTATTCATTCTGTTTCAATGGGATGTTGACTAGTCTATGTGCTAAGCTGTTCAAAACTGCATGTTTGTGGGGTATAGGGTATATACTCATGAGCTACTTCGAAACACATATTACATCATCCTTCCCATACATCTTCAAATACTGGTATAGATATGTTGATGATATTTTTGCCATTGTTCCACACAAATTCATACAAGATTCCTTAAAACTATTGAACATACAGAGTAGAGCAATAAAGTGCACAAGAGAGATAGAAAAAGATGGCTACCTACCTTTCTTAGATCTGAAGATAATCCATGAATTAAATAGCATATCTTTTGGCATCTACAGGAAGCCAACACAAACAGATAATTACATCAAGAACAAACATGCGGTTTTGAACAGCTTAGCACATAGACTAGTCAACATCCCATTGAAACAATAAATACAACAAAGAATATACCACATTATTAACATAGCTGCAATTAATGGATACAGTAAACAAGAGAAAAGAAAATTTGGAAATTCAAGAAACAGAAACACATATTGGATACCACAAAATTAACAGAATCAAAAACTGAGACACAGTTCGGGAAATTCACATATCATCCCAGAGTGCATCATAAATTCAACAAGATATTCAAGAAGTACAACATCACCCTAGCCCCAATAAATAAATTCAGTTTAAAAAACTTATTATGCAACAACCTGAAAGACCCAGTACCTGAAAAGAAGAAATCGGGTATATACAAAATCAACTGCTCAGACTGCAATAAGTTCTACATAGGAAAAACCAAAAAAAGTTTACATATTAGATTACAGGAACATATGAGATGTGTGAAATACAAACAAATAGAAAAATCAGCAATAGCCCACCATTTGTGGTCTACCAATCATGAAATTGTACCTAATATAAAACTATTAAAGCCAGCCAGTAATGCAGCCGAACTCGATGGTTGGGAAAAGTTACTAATTATAAAAAACAAACAGTATACTTTAAATTTCGAATTGCTGCCTGAAAACTCTCTTTGGAAGCTCATCTCACAGATAACAGATGCCACCACAGACAACCCGCTCACTTCAGGAAACCACAGATCCAAACAGTCGGATAACTGCTGATGATGGGGACAAACCATTCTCCAAAACATGTCCAGATAAGGATAATTTAAGTGGTTTGTTTTTGAATTACCAACTCATTACTTTCAAAGAGCAATGAATGTTTATTTTACTTTCTAAATACCCCAATTACATTTCATTATAACCAAAAATTAATTTTATTGCTTCAAATAGTTTTTTTTTTTTTTTTCACATTAGGAATTATAGTTGAAAGTGTAACTATGCTATATAATAAATAGTAGATCTAAAATATAAGTCTGTGAAAGTGTACTGTTATATTAAACACAACTTTTATCAGCTAATCCTTTACTATATTACTACAATGAATATATGGGAACATCATTTAAATAAGCAGACTACAGGAGTACAATGTGGGATGGATATTTAATGAAAGCTTCACTGAATTCATTGCTTTTAAAAATAGATAAAGATTGATCAACATTTTTACCACTTGTGGCAGTGAGAACCTGATATCACTTCCAAGTTTCCCAAAAGATGGCACTTGCTGCCACAGGCAGTTTTGTAAATGCACAGCTATCTCCATATAAGGATCCTAAACAACATGAGATTGAAGGTCCTTACTACAAAAGCATAGGTGAGGGATGTTTTTGATGAGAATTGTGGCCAAAGGCCACAACTGTGAAACAACAAAAGCACAGGTATAAAATCTGAGTAGTTAAACCAAGGCTGATGATAAATACAAGCTATAATGCGAGGTAAGTCATGTGACCAACTTAGTGCTAGCCTAGCACTTAAAGCATGAATGCTAGACTTGCTTGGAAGTTTGCATATTTCGGTACAATATAACGTTAATTATTGGTTTATGTAGTGAATGTGAAGCATGTTCATGTATGTAGTATTGCAATGAAGTTTTACAACGTAATGGCATAGACAGTATAATTTATATTATAGAAGAAGATTCCCTCAATGTGTGAAGAATAAAAGGTTGTATATATAGTTCTAGTTCATTATTTATGCCAAAAATACATTATCATAGAGTTAATGAAATACAACAGACTGCCCTTTAATCCATTTCTATTTTATCTTCCAGTATGACAATCCGTAAGTAGAATGCCTCACTGCTATACTGTGAAGAGCTGCAGGTTGAATTACAAAACAGAAACGAAGATCATTTCCACATTTTCACTCCCAAAGATGTTGAAGAGGAGCAGTTTAACAAGGTAATTGTGGAAAATTTAAATTCTCATCAAACTTAATTAAAGCAAACTAAATTACCTGTCTCATAGATGTGACATCTTATTACCATAAGGATTTGACTGGAAGTGGGTAGACTTTATAGGTACCATTCAGTGGTGATGTAGGGCATTTAATTCTCATTGAGAACTGATGTGCCATGGCATTACATTACAGCATCTATAATTATTCAATGTGGCCGTATGTATAGACAATGTAATGAATAACCGGATAGCAGTGAACAAAATTCCTGTAAAGTTACATGTCTTGCATATGCAAGAAGGATCATCATACAAAGAGAAAAGTTAGTGCCAAAAAGGGAATTTTCTTGGTAGCACACATCGCTCTCCACAGGAAATAACACATGTCAGTATAATGTGTTGCATACAAGAAATTCCTAGAAGTAATGCAATAAACAAGATCACAACCTCTTGGAAACACCATGGTGAAGTGGTTGAATTACTGCTGAGAAATTTGCATAAACTGAGCCCTAGAAAACTGCAGGTAAATTGGAGGAATCAGAACATTGGTTGAAACTGGCAACTCCAAATTAGACATAGTACCACTACAGGCATCAGAGAGAATGTCTGTGTGTGTTTGGAGGTGTGCAGCGAGATGCAAAGACTTGTTTCTTGTTCCAGTTAAAACCAGGGAAAAGGAAACACTACTTGCCATCATCCAGGAATGGATTTTAAAGTCATGATAAACTCTTAAGATGAAGGCTTCCAGCAGCTGCACAGTGGGGAAATTCAAGAAGTGAATACAGAAAGATTGGCAGGGCAGGCATTCTCAATACACAACAACATGATAGTGAGTAAGTGAAAAGACTGCAAGTATTCAATGCCTGTGTTTGTTCGCAAGATGCAGCACTTCATAGGATAGCTTACTGAATACCTATTTAAAAGCTAAATGCACTTTTAGTAGAAAACAGACAAACAGACCAACTCCTACTAGAAGCAGGATAAGACTTTCCAGCAAAAGTTTAACAAAATGGTAATAAACAAGTGCAATTATTTCAAACATGTTTTACCTTCAAAGTATAAAATTGAAAGAAGCGTAGACACAGTGAAACACAACTTAGCACAAAAGTGAATCAAGAAGATACTGACACACTGCTTCACTCACTTTTTTCCACAGAACATGTTTCAAGAGCTTTTGCTTTTATCATCAGCTGGAACTCGACTAGTGCAAATTGTAGTGGTTTCCTCTTTCTCCGTATCATCGATAGATGGCATGATGTACTTGTCAAAGATGTCCGGTGGTGGAGTTTCAAAATTCATGACTGACGATTTTTGTTAATGAAGATTTTTACCCATACGGAAAGGTCTATGGGGTGATTAAAGTATTTTATTAAAGATGTTTCCAAGTTGACATTTTTTTTTTTCTCTTTTGCTCCTGTAGGTTCCAGGGTGATGGTTTCTTTTATTTTCTTAGCTTTGTTGAGTCTGTTAACTGTTTTGTCCACTAAATTTGGGTTGAAACCGTTGGACATAGTTACTTTTTTTATGTATAGGTCTTCTTCTTGATAATCTTCTCTGTTTAGTGGAAAGTTGATCATCCGAAAGATTAAACTGTTGAAAATGGCATGTTGGTGTTGTTTTGGGTTGAAACTGTTGTTCTTAATATATTATCTGTGTGTGTCGGTTTCCTGTAAATACCAAAAGTGAGTTTGTTGTTATTTCTTTGCTCTTGATGTCCAAAAAGGGGAGCACACCATCCTCTTCAGTTTCCAATGTAAATTTTATAGCTGGATTTTGTATATTCAAAAGTCTAAGACCATTGTATGAGTTTTTTTTAGGTACTATTGCAAAAATGTGATCAACATAATGATACCAAACTTTGAAATAACTTGGAAAAGTTTTTGTGATATGTGTTTCAAAAGCACTCATAAATAAATCTGCTAAGAAGAGAGACAATGGGTTGCCCATAGCTAGGCCCGGTTTTTGTTTATAGATGTCCATTAAAGCTGAAAAAATTCTGATTGATACAAATTTCTGTAAGTTGTGAAAGTTCTTCTAGTTCTTCAGAGGTTACTTGTATTGATTCCAGCCATTTTTTGAGAAGTGGAATAAGCTCATTGGTAGGTATACTTGGGTATAAAGAAATGACGTCAAACGAAACTAAAGCATCTGTAGAGTTGATCTTTGCGTTCTTCAGAAAATTTATCAATTCAAACGAGTTTTTGATACTTCAATTTTCAAATTTTGTGAAGGACCTGAAGATTTGAACCAGCCATTTTGATAATTGGTAAGTGGGTGCACCAATGTTATTAATTATTGGTCTGAGGGTAATTTCAGGTTTATGTATTTTGGGTAAACCATATATGTACGGTATTTTTGGACTGTATTTTATTGTTCAATGTTTCTTTTTTAGTCATAATTTTACTATTTTTAATTGCTAATTCCACAGATTTACATGCTTTCTTTAATGGGTTGTTTTCTAGTTTAACAAATTCCTTTCCCTTTAAAAGGTTGTCTATTTTTTTGAGATAGTCTTCTTCGTCCATTAATATTTTGTTACCTTATTCTACTTTTGTGTAAACTTCCGGTTTTTCATTTAAATTTTGGGAGGGATTGTTTCCCAGTTTAAGTCCAAGAATGGAAATAATTTGCTGTTTTACAAAGAAATTAGAAAAAACAATTGCAAACAGAATTAACAACCTATAACAAATAGTTTCATACATAATATTGTAGTCTTAACAAGTAATGAGTCTTGATATATTCAAAACCAATGTCCCGAACACATTATTAGTAAAGTCACAAATTTTAGCACGCTTACCAAGTGCATCCAACATTTACTGCTTGGCCCTCATCCCGGTGAATACAATCATAATAACTTAACTTGTATCCAACCAAAGAATTGGGGCAATGTATTCTTGACTATGTAGTAAACAAGGACAAATTACATCATTTAGCCTTTTCCACACAACTAAATGAAATTCCTAAACATGATGTGGTGCTAATAATTGTAGCTTTATGACTTCTCATGGATTTTAAATTTCCACAAAATATAGCAACATTGTAACTGTTAATCAACTCCATCCAAAATTTAATGATTTTTCCACACAACTAAATGAAATTCCTAAACATGATGTGGTGCTAATAATTGTAGCTTTATGACTTCTCATGGATTTTAAATTTCCACAAAATATAGCAACATTGTAACTGTTAATCAACTCCATCCAAAATTTAATGATTGTGGATATAGAGTTGGCTCACACATGTTGCCTAAATCTTGTTCTCTATATAATACCATACGCTTTACATAATTTCATATTTCGAAACTGGATGATATATGTCTAAAGATTACCAATATCTGGTTTATGCAAAAGATCTCATTTTTAACATAATTACCCAGAAGGAATTAACAGTAGGTAACACAAAGTTTAAAAACATCTTGGACATAGTACATTAATTCTTTTTGGATAAAGGGCTTGGTTGAATGCATCTAAATCTAAATGAATCATATTAAAAACAGGCAAAACAATATGCATTACCGACATTAAAGTGGTAAAAGTTTCATACTTATCTATAAGGTGCAGAAGAAAGACAATGCAATATGTAAACAATAGTTTTTTAAAACTATTCAGAAGTAATCTAACCTTGCATTACCTAGAGTCTAGAGCAAGACAGTAGTATCTTGCTTTAAACAGCAGAGTGACAAAGTGCCCTCTACTGGTCAATAAGTTGAATAGTTATAAATAAAAGTGTTGTTAACAGTGAAACTAATTTCATGTATAAAGACTAAAATTGAGTCATAGCTTTTAAAACTTGTAACTTCACTCACGTCCTTTTAAAAACTCAGTAACATTTTCGAGACTGTTGGTGTCTCATCATCAGCTGTTTAGCGACTCATCACAATTGGTTGTTGTCTGGATCTCTTGTAATTGGCTCCCTTTCTCGGAAGATTCTTTACATAAGTTCAGTAGACCACTTGCTGATGGCACATCAAAATTTAGAATATGTGGAATGTTTTAATAACTGTGATGAGTCGCTAAACAGCTGATGAAGAGACTGCAACAGCCTCGAAAACATTCCTGATTTTTTAAAAGGACAGGAGTGAAGTTAAAAGTTTTAAAAGGTATGACTCAACTTTAGTCTTTATACAGCATTATAAGCATTAAACCATTTCCTAAAACAATTAACCATATAGCAATCGCCTATTCTAATGCAATAACTCTTTTAGACATTACCTTCAACTACAAATTGAATTGGGTAAGTCCTTTCAACAGATAATCTTGAAAATAAAAGGATTATCTAATATTTTCAGACACTTATTTGGACTTAGGTGGAGAGCTCTAACCTATAACCCTGTTATTTATAATGGGCTGATAATCTCCATTTTGATTGTAGTAGCGGAGACTTTCATAAAATTCCCAAATCAGTTTAATCAAAACTAATATCAGTGCAATATAGCATAGCAAAATTTATTTTAGGTATATATGTGAGACCCAATAAACTCTCACAGCAGAGAAAATTGGACGGAAACCTTATTAAGTAAGACAAATCAAATTAACAAGAAATTTCACTGGAAAATTATGACAAAAGTGAGTTATCCTATAATAAACCACATCATTTTCAATTCGATGTTAAACATCAACTTAAATCACATAATATCTCAAAATCTTTCATTGCAAGAATTTGAAAGAAGTTTAGAAATCATCCAAAGTATACTCCAACTCCCAGTCGCCTGAATATTTAGTGGACTGGGAACTCTTGTATACAGTACCTACTTGATACTGATCTTATATTTTTTTAACAAATAAGTACTAATGCATTTTACAAAACTTTAATGAACTGACAGAGCACCATTACAGCAACACTTTTATACTAATGGATCTAAGAATAAACAGGGAACAAGAGCATCAGTCTACCACATAAATAACAAATCATTTGAAATAATTAAAGTGGTTGCATTCTGGTCAACTTACTCTGCAGAATTGGTAGCCATAAGATCAGTGATCAAAATTATTCGGAGTAAGCACTCCCATAGTATCATGTTTTCTGATTCAAAAAGTGTTTTACAAAATGTAGGCAAATGTGGAAGCTCAAAGAGCTTACAGCTTTTAGAAATATTTTCTTTTGAAATCCAACATAAAAACATGAAAATAAAGACTGTTTGAACACATGATCCAGTAACATCTTTGGCAAAATTAAGACTAATTTGTTAGCAAAAACATACACAAAGTTCAGCAACTACTGCATATATCTAACTTCATTGTAAGTATGGTATGCAAGAAGATCATAAACAATTTTTTTATAAAGATTCACCTTTATGGGGATATACTAGCATAATATGCTGATTTAAAAAGCTGAACATCCAAAGAAATCACATTGTCCTGATGAACAAAAATAGACAAAGATGCAAACACACCAGTATATGAACTTAAAATCAGAAAAAGAAATCTGATTTTTGTGAATGTGTTGAATATGGAGATCTGGACCATATGTCTTTTGGTTTCCAATTACACCAGAAAGAAAATTAGTAATTAAAAATAATGTATATGAAGTAGGATTTACTGGTCCAATCAAAATAAATTACACCGCTACAAACAAGTTGTACTATTCACCATAAATTGTCACTAAATGCAAAATTAAACAATAAAAGCAAATAGATCCTTGCGTAAAACAAAATTTTAAAAATATATGGTTTGCTATTGACACCCAATAGTAACATATTCCTAGAGAGTTGTTAAATAAATATTTTTTGTAACACAAGCATTTACCGTTAAACAACACATAATTCTTCTAATACACGTATTTACGTTTATATAAAGTGCTATCTCAAACAGTGTAATCGTTTTAATACGGAAAAAATTATCACATTTGGTAACAATAGTTCTCAATATGAACAAACAGGTTGATTGTTAAGACAATGTAATGCTATGCCAACAACCGAACATCGCATTCGCAGTCCAAAAGAGATAATTGTCAGGTCATATAATTAGTAGTAAGGAACAACCTAGATAACCGGCATGAATGCAGTGCCTATTAAAAACGCAATTCTCTGTGACATGTGCACGGTATATATTTTGAGTTAAACTTCCTATTTATTTATGTGTATACCGTTTTCAAAAGGTCGCTGCCTGAACCTTACTATCTCTTAATTTAAGTATCTGAAATTAATCAAAACGATTTTCACTCGTTATATCTACCATTTCGTGCAGGTAGCCCATAATAGTGTCAATAAATTAAACTTACAGCTCAACAGATATATCAGCAATATTTATGGTCACATTCATAGATTACATCCCCTGCAAACAACGCAAAATTCACACAACTTCCATAACGACTATGTGCACTGTATCAAATTTCTCTTTCGGGCTAGAGCTTACAGAAACAAAAACAACGTAAACAAGTTAACTGAAAATACATAACACCAACTTAAGGAAACTAATCACCACAGTTAATCACAGAGTGGTAACCAGTTGCTAGTAGTGTTGTCAATTTAGCTTTTTTGTAGCTAAATCTACCGTTTTTTAAGAATTCAATGCTACACAATTTTGGTTTTGGCTTTCAGCTACATTTTTGACTCTGAAAATATGCCGTTTAGCTTTTTTCTAGCTTTTCTGCTGTATTAATGAATATTAGCTACAGTGCAATGATAAACCTAAATATTTAATTGCAGTTTATAAGATTGTTCAACAGGAACAGAAACTTTTTATAGGTCGTTACACAGGTGCTTTCAGTCCATCATACCCATGCACGTATTTAGAAGTCAGTTTCCGGGGGGGGGGTCCAAAAGGTCTATGTTGAAGAGGCACGTATTTAGAAGTCAATTTCTGGGGGGGGGGAGGTCCAAAAATCTATGTTGAATTATTTGTTTTTAATAAATAATTAATCAGGGATGTGTTTTTATCATGTTTGTAAAAAAATAAAAGCACGTGTAATATATTATATTCACATGACTTTCTCCACCGAAGCTTCCACAAATTGTTCTTAGAAAAGTTTGTTTTTGTCTTGTTTCTTTGGATAAAGTCTGCAGAAAGGCCTTGCACATTACACATTTTTTGTTCTTATACCTGGGATAAAGTGATATAAGCAGTAATCAGATATTTGAAAAGCGAACCACTAATTAATGCATTTGATCTATTAGTTCTCCTTGAATGAAAAAGGGGAATATGAACTTATAAGTTAAAAATTACATACCTTTAAGTAAGTATCTGGGAACTCTAATCAACAAATTATAATATATTGGAATTGGTTAACTTCGCAGTACATTATTGTAATTGACATTATTTGTGTATTTTAACGACTTCTACAGCTGCTGTGCAGTAGCTTTTCGTTTATCTCTTAAATAGCTTAATGTCTGCCTGACAGTGAATAGAGATGTTAAGATGAGAAGCTTGAATAAACTTTTTCGATTTATTTTAAACCAAGTTTTATTTCAACTATTTATTAAGCCCACCTCGGTAGCGTAGATGGTAGCATGTCTGCCTCACGTTCAAGAGGTCCCGAGTTCGAACTTCGGTCAGGATGAGTTAACAATATAAGGTTTTTCTGGGGTTTTCCCTTATCCTTCAAGACGAATGTTGGTAACTCTAAGCTTCATGGACCCTGGACTCATTTGAGCATCATTTCACCCAATTCATTCGCCGTCTGATATAACTTAACGTTGGGGTGGACATAAATTAAAAAAACTATTTATTAAAAGTTTGAAATGATAATTTATTTGGGGGAGTCCGGACCCCTTGGACACCCCCCTTAAATACGTCCCTGATCATACCCACAGATTAGTCACACAGTGGTCACACCCGAGCCCTAGCTGCGATAAACATGTGTGTCAAATTATAAACTCTAGGGGAAGTCCCTTTGCTGTGCTGATTCAGGTATATGTGGTAATCCATATCATAACCTCACACGTTATCAACTTATATAATGCACTGCCACTGGAACTGAAAGGCTGCAGGAACATAAAAGGTTTTAAAAGGAAAGTTGCAGAAAATTTATTGAAGGCATATATTGATAGCTGATAAAGTGTTACACATTTATAGCTGGTTTGAAAGCTGAACTGTTTAAAAATTAATATGGATTAATGTCCCATAGAATATGTAGCTTCTATTTTTCTGTAAGTTCTTTGTTACTATTATTTCTTGAGTTATAGTGAATGTCTGTATCTTTGTATGTTTCATATATGTTATTCTTGTACGGTAATTCATTCCTACTCTAAAAATGTAATATAAGTATTGTCAAGGGCTGTTTGCCATCATTTTATATATTTTTGTACTGTTCCCTAGCATGAGCTATGGCTCTGGGAACCTTTTCAGATAACAATAAATAAATAAATAAATAAATAAATAAATAAAATATTTCTGATTGCAATTGCACACGGCACTGACAACTAAGTGTTGCACTAACGGTGTAGCTAAGTGACATTCTTTTCTCAATTCAGTCAGTTGCTCTTGTTTGTTGTTATCGGACAACAGACATGCAGTTGCCTTAATGCCTTTGTGGATGCTAAAAGTTTGCGTGCTCTGTGCTAAGACAGTGAGTAGTATTGGTGCGAATATTTTTCCCAAGTGCTGAAGTGGCAAAATGCCGCCGAAATATACTCAGGGGTATAGACGGGAGTGGGAATCCATAGATGAATTTAAGGATTGGCTTTTGCTAATGACAAAACAAGAGTGTATTGCAAATATTTCAAATATGAAATTAATTCCAAGTTACGTGATTTGAAAACTCACGCTAAAAGAGATAAACATAAAATAATTGCAGATTTTTAAATGTAAACATCAGAAAACAACAGATTTCATTCCTGTTTCCACTTCATTAGAAATACAAGAAGTGGAAACCAAGCTGGCTATGTTTGCATGCGAACATTGTTCCGTGCTATAGTCCGACCATTTATCCTAACTTTATAAAAGTGCTTTTGCAGACGACTTACATCGTACCAAGTGTAGTGAAACAATAAAAAATGTGCTAGCACCTCAGTTCCTCAAAGAGCTAGTTAGCGATATTGGTGATCAAAGAGTTAGTATAATAATATATGAATCAACTGATGTGTCTCTAATTAAACTTCTAGCAGTTGTCATACGGTACTTTAGCCGTTGTCGAGGCAAAATTAATATCTACCTTGTTTGCGGTAGTGGAACTTCAATAAGGAGATGCTGATAGCATTATACACAGTATCAAGCAGTTACTGTCTGAAAATAATTTGAATCCTAAAAAAATGACTGGTATTGGAACTGACAATGCGAGTGTAATGACGGGGTATTACAACGGAGTGTTTGTTAAATTGAAAGAAGAGTTAGGATATCCCCATATGGTGTTGTTTCGATGTGTTTGTCACTCCTTACAATTAGCAGTAAACGCAGCATATGAGGAAGCGCTGCCGAGAACATTAGAGTTCTTAATTAAAGAAACTAACAATTGGTTTTCACATTCTACTGCTCGACAGTTTGCATAAAAAGATATTTTTCAGACCTTAAATGGCGGCATCGAGCCATTAAAAATTCCACACATGAGCAACACGCGTTGGATTTCAATAGTGCCAGCTGTAAGTCGAATTCTCGAACAATGGAATGAATTGAAGTTGTATTTTGAACTGTCTAGGCAAACGGAAAAATGCTATACGGCGGAAATACTTTTTTCGATGTATACAGATCCGCAAAACCTCTTGTATCTTCTTAACTTGAAATCTATTCTAGAAGAAGTACAGAAAACTAATAAAGCATTTGAATATGTGATCGTAGACGCAACTAGACTTATATATGATCTAATGGCGTTAGTGAAGTCTGTTATTAGAAGAGTGTTAATTTCCACTGCAAACGTTGATCCCTCAATAGATTCAATTGCGGATCATTTGGACCCTAGGCCTTAACTGGGTTTCAAATTTGAATCTGCTATACACGATCTAAGTATATCTCAAGATTTAGAACATAATATTTGGCGAAAGTGTATACGGTTCGCTGTAAAACTTACAGAGGAACTTCGATCTCGCCCTTCACATAATTTGTACGTGCTCAAAATGACAAATATGTTTTCTGTAGAGGAAACTTTGAACGTTTTGAAACCTCCTACAATGGAAATTGCACTTGAGTTAGGTTTTAAAGACATTGACTCTTTAATAACTCAGTGGAGAAATATAACGCACAATGAATGGCAACACACAAGAAACAAGACAAAGTTTTTGGCAGAAGTAGATAAATTTCGCAATGCAAACAATGAAAATCCATATAGTGAACTGGCATTTTCAGTTCTTAGTCCACCATACTCAAATACTGATATGGAACGTGTGTTTAGCCAGGTAAACATTGTGAAGTGTAAGCTGAGAAACCGAATGATGACAAAAACAGTAAATTCCATCCCTTTTGTGCGCTTTGGACTTAAAAAACCCAATGAATGTTGCTATTATAAGCTCCCTGATAGTGTACTCAAGATGATTGGCACCAAGGTTAATTAATCAACAGCGGCTACTTCTACTTCCTCAGTAGAAACTAGGACAGAGAATGACAACGAGGAAAAAGAAGACGAAATATTTGTTGAAAAATTATAGGTGAGTGTTTAAAAATGTTCCGCTTTAGTGCACATAATAAATTATATAACCTATCTTGCATTATGAGTAATATTCAGTTTACATGTTTTATAAATTACCTACATGAAAAAATCCACAATTAGTTAAATGCTCATTCTGACACACCCACTTTATAAAGAACAGTACCAGTCGCTAGGATTAAACTGCATTAAACTGCAATATACCAAAAGCTTGCTGTCACTCTAAACATTGCAAGAGAGAGAGAGAGAGAGAGAGAGAGAGAGAGAGAGAGAGAGAGAGAGAGAGAGAGAGAGATGTTTTACTAATCACCATTTATCAGACGATATTCCTATTACAAATCGTAGTAAGAGAACCTGCCCGCCGGCATTTTCTTTGCGTTTGAATGGCTAAACAATTAAGGTGGCACAGCATAACATTGGCCTCATGATTGCGAGCTTGGAGTGTGAAAATCAATGAAAGAATATTAGATTGATTATATGTATTATCAGTCTATACAGTTATCAGTTTTATTTGAGATTATTGTTGCTGAATGTTTACAATTTTAAGTTTAAATGTACCATGGTTTTAATAAAGCTAAGAAGAAAAACAGCATTTACATTTTTGGGCTCCATAGGTTAAAAGCTCAGGTGGAGGATACAAAAACCTCAACTTGATTGGAATAACAGCTTTATCAACGTGCCATATGAACACAATATTTTGCCTAGTTTCACTCCCTGTTGCTATATGAAATTATGTTATGAGTTAATTCAGCATATGGCAAGCGTTTATATTACAAAAAGGGACCATATATATTTTTTATGGTGTTGGGCTACGTCATTCCTGCAGATCCTTTTTTAAACCCCCCCCCCCCAAATCTTACACTTGCTGGTGAATAAATATTATATTCTCCGATAACCTACCTTACAGATAAATATAACTTCAACACAACGCTTGTTGTGCATGGTTCATGGTCCATTAAGGGGAAGCGTTCTGTGTTCAATATATGGTACAGATGGTATGGAATGATGCGATGGTGATTTATGTATGTACATTTTCAGTACAATCTGTTCCGGTTCTCCTCTGCGATCAGAGAAGTTTTATTGCAAAAATACGAACATCTTGTGCATCAGAACATACATAAGAGCTTATTATTAATTATTTAAGTGTACACAGTAACTGAGGTTCCAACATGACAAAAATCAGTTGAGAACTGGTTGTGAATTTCCAACAAGCTGTTCCAACATATTTAGGAGCTGAGTTCGAACCACTCGGAACTAGTGAAATCTGCATCCGGAACGGTCTGGGAAATGAAAATACCGGAGATGAGCTAATTCTATAGCCTATTGTGCAAGTTCAGATCATTCCGAATCTATTGAAACACGCGTCAAGAATCTATATAATCAATTGGCTTCCAGAGGTAACAAGATGGAGGGTGCAATTAAGTGAAAAGAAACCAAAATATTTCCAGCCTGGCTTTACTCATATAAACCTTAGCATACACACGGCTAGTGTGGAAGAAATTATTTCCATACTAAGGTATGTCTGAGAGAAAATGTATTTTACTCAACAAAAGAGTTCAACCCTGTCGGTTTCATAAGGTAATGCTTTATTAATTGGGTATTATTACAGCATTACACCAATATTCATTGTACTTGCCATTTTTGTATTGTATTACAAATATAATTTTGACATGCCTAATCAGTGTAATATTTGTAAAATAAGTGATTAAATGAGCCAATGAATGAGTATCGCCAGCCATCCTAGCTGTGGTCGTTGGAGTCTATATGTCTGGCATTCCGACAAGTACAGGGTTGCGGGTTCGAGTCCCGCCTTGACCATTGGTGTTTGTGTGTATTATGTACATCTGTAAAACAAAACAAGCAGTAAAACTTCGGATGCATAAAGCGGAGAAAAGGGAAGGATGAAATGTGAATGAACAGAATATGGGAAATGAAAGATACTCTATGTATTCAGAAATTCAGCAACGGCGGAAGCAAGAAAGCCTCCAAACAACGGTTCAAGTAGGTTCCAGCATCCAACAGAACGACATTGCGAACCAGTTCTGAGGGTGCACTCTTTTGGTGCCCGTGCATAACAAAATGTTGGTATTAGTTCGAAACGTTTTGGAATGCCTTCAGAATAACGTGTTAGAATAAGCCATTACTTAAGCATATGAGGGCGCTAATGAAACATTTTTCTTAATTACGAGGGGGCGCACTTCCATGCCTTACAGCTTCACAGGGTTGTGCCTCTTTGTCATGGTAATGTCTTAATAAAAAATACGTATATTGTTTATGTGCTCACCGGTTACATCGAAAATGTGGTCATATTCTTAAAGATGCAATAAAATGGCTCGTCTAAAATCCACAACTGCTGAAGGAAGCGACATGCACGTTACAAGTTCGCAACCTTATTATTTTACTATTCTAGGAATCCATATCATCTGAAGCTGAGCAAGAATTTACTGTAGTAATACCTATAGCATTCTCTCCCTTTCCAGGACCTCATCAGCTGCCCCAATGACACAATATTTAATCAAATAAACCGTCAGGTCTTCAGCGTTCCAATCGTATTCTGCTGCTTTCAACCTATCGTTCAACCTTTTCTTACATAGGTAATGCACACAATCTTACTGTAGTAAATGCACCATATATCTTGTATCATATGCAATACTTTATTATTCCAAATTTCTGTTTTCTAGATTTAACTTTCTTTGGGGATGTAAGTTTATATACAAGCATATGATGATCTAATCCAAATTCTGACTTTCTTCCCATTCTATCTTGTATTTTAATCGAACGTTCTCGTCTTACTATTCCATAGTCTATAATTAATCTCAGATTCCCGGAAGGGTTTACCCAAGTATAACTTTGTATTCATGATGACACATTCTTGCTCATTCCTGTGGATGACTACAAAAGCATTGGAAATTATTAAGTAAAATAAGATGCTGTATTAAGGATGGTGAATTGGCCTTAGTGAAGTAGACTTAAAACGGTATATAAAATGAAATAAACAGGCATAGAGGGTTATAAGAAAGAGCAAATCTGAAACGTGGGAAAAGGCTTGTGTCGAAATTAATCATTCACTAGTATACAGAAGATCTGAGTAGCTTAGAGGGCCATAAGGAGGATAAGGGACATTAATAATCCATCACCACCGTTAAACCTTGCAAGCATGGAACAATGGGAGAAACATTTTAAAAATCTTCTAGTGGAAAAAAAGGAGAACGAAAGTGAAAATATTAAACACGTGGATTATACATTGTTATATTTGGAAGCTATTTAAGAGAAAGAAGTAAATCAGGCACTGGAAAAAGCAAAAAATGTTAGAGATGGCGGTCGTAATGGAATAGTATTGGAATTATGGAAATGTGGACCATAGTTATTGAAAATGCATGTTTAAAATATTCAACCAGATTTCAGAGGGTAGTGAGATACTAAAAGATTGGTATAAGACATATATAACACACATTAACACCTATTAGTAGAATTCTCATTAGTCTTATTACAAACATACTTAAATACGCTATGGTAGGGAAAATGTTAGAAGACCAAGCAGGATTTACTAAAGCAAAATAATATATGGACCATATTTTTACTGTGAGACAGATTACAGAAAAATCTAATCAAAACGGTCAAAAGATACACTTGACATGCGTTGATTTAGAAAAGGCCTACGATTGTGTACCTATTAATCAACGGATGCAATAGTGGGCACTGGTATTGCGTTACCACTGATTTCACTTATTCGACAGATGTACCAACAATGCCAATCTTCTGTTCAAATAGGGATGGCGTTATCTTCTCCATTCAGAACCTCAAAAGGCCTAAGAGAGGCGTGTAGTATGCCCCCTATTTTATCCAAAATATACGAGGGTGAGTCAATAAAAAAGTCGCAAAAATAGATAGAGACAATAACAATCAAAGTAACTACCGGAAATTTATGTTACACTTGGACATAACCAACCGGTGCACTGAGACACATATCCTATCTCTTTGAACGCCGGCGGCAACAAAAGTACTGTCACCCAATTACCGGAACGCCAGACTAACCACAGCTGAGAAGGGACCAGAGGCATACGGGCCACACCCACTCATCAATCTCAGTCACTAACTGGGGGGTTGATTAGGGAATTGTCACTTGTCGCTGGCCGCCTCCTCCCCCTTCCACTGCCATCTGGAACCTTCGCGGTGATTCACTGAAACCAGAGACTTCTAGAAAACAGTGATATTCCTATAAAAAGGGCTGTAATGAGTGAGGTCAGTCAGTTCTTGGCGAGCAGCGTAAGAGTGCAGTGCTAGTGTACGGGCGAAAGAACTGCGTACGTGCATCGGAGGATTGTATGTAATTGCGAGAGCAAAGTGGAATTGTAACGGACGAACTGGTGAATCGTAATTGTGTGCATTACGTAATTCTGTGTAATTGGCAAACGTTTAACTGTAAGTCGGTGGAAATAAAGAACATTTTTGAGTGGTGTGTTGGACTCATTTCAAGAACCCACAAAGTCACACTGGTGTCAGAGAGCGGGACGACGACATCACCGAGCATTACAACCATGGACGCGGCATTGGAGAAGATTTTGGAGAAGATGATGGAAATGAAGGCCGAACTGCCATCGGAAATGAACACGACAATGACAACATCACCGAGAAAATGGAAAATAAGTTGGAGACGGCAAATAACAACTTGGCCGCGAAGATTAACGAGTTAACAACAAAAACAGAAGCGGCAAATAACAACCTCACCACCGAGTTGAAACAAATGAAGAGGGCCAACGACAACATCACCGAGAAGATGAAAGAAATAAAGACCGAATTGACCACAGAAATGAGGGCAGCGAACGAGAGTCTGGCCACGGAAATGAAGGAGGCGAACGAGGTCCTCGCCGCCAAATTTGAGGAACGTTTGGCCGGCGTGAGGGATGACGTCGCGAAGCTGGGCAAGCGGATGGGTCAAGTAGACGACCACCTTAATGATTTAGAGGAAAAGGCCGACAATAACGCCAAGACCCTGAACGCCATGGTGGAAGACGTCGAAGACCTTGCGAACCGCGTAAACAACCTGGAGGGAAAGGCCGACAGCAGCGTCAAGTCCCTGAACGCCATGGTGGAGGACGTCGTCGGCAGGAAGCTGAAGGATTTGAAGGCCGACGCGCCGGGACGCGACACAACATCTGTGGCGTCAAACCTCCCAAGTATGATGGCGCGTCAACGTTTGAAGTCTTCCGCCGCCAGTTTGACGCAGTGGCCAAGCACAACAAATGGTCCCCAGAAGAGGAGGCCACGCAGTTAATAGCCAACTTCCAGGGTCGGGCCGCGGAAGTCCTGAACGCGGTTCAGTCAACGGCGGATTCCAAAGACATCTGGGAGGACCTGGAGAATCGTTTCGGAAACCACCGCTTAGCCGCAGCGTACCGCAGCCAGCTAAAGGCAAGGTCACAGCAGCCAGGGGAGACGCTGCAGGAGTTCGCCCTGGTAGTTGAACAACTCGCAAGCAAGGCCCTGGTCGACCTCCCACCAGAGTTCGTATCCCGGGAAATTGCCTACACCTTCGTTGACGGGGTACGGGACACGGAGATTCGTCAGCGCCTAATGCTCGGCGATTATAAAGCAATCCACGAGGCGGTAACGGCAGCATTAAGGATGGAGGCGGCAAGGTAACAGCTATCCCAATGTCCACTACACCGGAGACAGAAGACCAGCCGAGGGACGCCGGCGAACACCTAGTGGCCTATGCTGGGGGTGTGGACAGCCCGGACACCTGCAGAGAGACTGCCCACACCAAGATGAACGAGTAAGGGCCGTCGTGGAGAAGGGCACGTCGGCGCCATCACCACCATCCCCTCGAGTGACACTGCGCGCCGTCAGCCGGCGTATGTATGACAGCCTCGTCGCGGACGGCTGGGTAAGAGGAAAATCTTGCGCGTGCTGGTGCACACTGGGGCGGCTGTGACCATCATCAGACCTGACGTGGCGAAGGGTTTGCCGACAAGGAAGCCGAGCCGACCATACCAGCTTGTCACGGCATCGGGCGACACCTTGCCTGTGGAGAAGGAGGCCCTGCTGGAGCTGACCTTGGGACGGAGTGCCTTACGTCTTTGGATGTTGGTCGCGAAGGTGGCTGAGGAGGTGATTCTGGGACTGGATGCCCTCAGCAGCCACGACGCGACGGTCGACGTCGGCAAGAAGGTCCTGCGGCTCAACGCGGAAGAGATTATACTCCGTCAACCAGAAGAGCGCCTTGGAATCTGCAGGGTCGTCTTGAGCGAAGACGTGGTTGTCCCCGCGAGGAGCTAGGTGGTGGTGACGGCGCGACTGGAAGGCCAGAGAACCAGGTACATGATGCTGGACCAGAAGACGCCTGTACACGGACTGTATGTAGCCAGGGCATTGCTGCCGTGCCGAGAGGAGGTGCCAGTGAGACTGCTAAATCCAAAGGACACCGATCAGACGTCCAGGCCGGTACGGAGCTGGGAACGTGCGAGCCCGTGGTAAGCGTAACACCAATCGACAAGACGCAGAAGCCGGTACTGACGCAACACCTGGGGTCCCGGCTAGAAGGCTTACTGGAGAGGGCGGCCCACCACCTGACCTTAGTGATGAGAGGGCTGACTTACGATGCCTACCTGCTATACCTGGACGACATCATCATCGTCGGGAAGACTTTTTAAGATCACCTCGAGAATCTGAGTGAAGTGCTACAGAGACTGCAGGCGACCAACTTGAAGCTGAACGCGAGGAAGTGCCAGCTCTTCCGCAAGGAAGTGAACTACTTAGGCCACATAGTCTCAGCAACCGGAGTGGCCACAGACCCGGAGAAGACTCAGGCTGTGAGAGATTGGCCTCGCCCAAAGGATAAGAAAGAGTTGCGCAGTTTCCTGGGGCTGTGCATTTATTACCGTCGCTTCATAAAGTGGTTCTCCAACATCGCAAAACCACTCACTCGCCTGACAGAGGAACACCGGCCTTATGTGTGGACGGAGGACGCCAAAAATGCTTTCCAGCACCTAAAGGAGACCCTGTGCAGTGCTCCAATTTTGGGTTTCCCACAACCGGGTGGCGCCTTCATTGTGGACACCGACGCTAGCGACCATTGCATTGGAGTTGTCCTATCGCAGATACCGGACGGCCATGAGTGGGTGATAGCCCACTACAGCAAGACGCTATCCAAGGCAGAGAAGAACTACTGCGTCACCCGACGAGAATTATTGGCGGTAGTAAAGACCTTGGAGCACTTCCACAAGTACCTGTACGGTCAGCCATTTCACCTGAGGACTGATCATTCCGCCCTAACCTGGCTATTGAGCTTTAAGAACCTGGAAGGCCATACAGCACGTTGGGTCCAGAGGCTGCAGGAGTACGACTTCACCTCGGAAACATCGTAGAGGGAAGAGCCACGGTAACGCAGACGCCATGTCCCGAAGACCCTGTCCAGAAGAGTGCGGCCAGTGCACAAGAGTGGAAGAGAAGGAGCGTGCCGCAGCAATCCGAGTAGTCACGGCAGTGCCTGCGGACGGCTGGGATAGCGAAGGCCTGAGGAGGGAGCAGCTGGCGGACGCAGACTTGGGGCCACTCTTGAGGGAAGTGGAGGCAGGGACGAGACCAACCTGGGAGGACATCGCACCGAGGAGCGCCACCTACAAGTCGTACTGGGCCCAATGGGACTCGTCGAAGACCAGAGTGGGCGTACTGTTCCGAGTATGGGAGTCACCCGATGGGAAGACGCAGAGAGAATAGTTGGCACTTCCCCGGAGTAAGGTCCCGGAAGTCTTGGAAGAAGTGCACGCCGGTACTTCGGGAGGACACCTGGAAGCGAACCGAACGATTGACAAACTACGGCAGGGCTACTACTGGCTGAGACTCCGAGTAGATGCTGAGAGATGGTGCCGTCAGTGTCACGTGTGCGCGGCGAGTCGTGGCCCCCAGACTAGGAGCCGGGGTCGCATGCAGCAGTACAACGTCGGAGCGCCATTCGAACGGATCGCCGTTGACATTGCTGGACCGTTCCCAGTTTCCGACCGAGGCAACAAGTACCTGATGGTGGTCGTGGACTACTTTACCAAGTGGCCGGAGGTGTATGCCCTCCCAAACCAAGAGGCAAAGACAATCACAGACTGCCTCGTGGAGCAAGTGTTCTGTCGATTTGGGGTGCCGTTAGAGCTACACAGTGACCAGGGTACCAACTTTGAGTCCAAGATAATGAAAGAGGCACTACAAAGGCTTGGGGTGAACAAGACTCACACTACGCCTCTACATCCCCAGTCGGCTGGCATGGTCGAAAGGTACATCAAGACCTTAGAGGAACACCTGAGGAAGGTCGTGGCCAGCCATCAGCGAGTCTGGGACATCAAAGTGCCACTGTTTTTGCTGGCCTACCGCTCGTCTACACACGACACAACTGGAATGACGCCAGCCAACTTAATGGTCGGCCGAGAGTTACGCCTCCCTTGTGACCTGGCTTTTGGAAGCCCTCCGGAGGCGAAGCAGCCGGTGACCGAGTATGTGGAGAACCAGGTGGACCACCTCCACGGCATGCACGAAATGGCTTGCCAGAACTTCCAGAAGGCGAGCGACCGCATGAAGACCAGATATGACAGGCATGCCAACAGCCAAGGGTTCCAGCAAGGTGACCAGTTCTGGTTGTACCGTCCTACGCGGACCAAGGGACGCTGCCCGAAGCTTCAGCAGCTATGATACCCCGAGGAAAGATGTTGGTGGTACATCCGGATCGTCTAGCCCGCTACGATGGTGCTGTTCGGGACGACCAGCTTTGAGGAGGGAGCAGTGTCACCCGATTACCGGAACGACAGACTAACTACAGCTGAGAAGGGACCAGAGGCATACGGGCCACACCCACTCATCAATCTCATTCACTAACTGAGGGGTTGATTAGGGAAGTGTCACTTGTCGCTGGCCGCCTGCTCCCCCTTCCACTGCCATCTGGAACCTTCGCGGTGATTCACTGAAACCAGAGACTTCTAGAAAACAGTGATATTCCTATAAAAAGGGCTATAATGAGTGAGGTCAGTCAGTTCTTGGCGAGCAGCGTAAGAGTGCAGTGCTAGTGTATGGGCGAGAAAACTGCGTACGTGCATCGGAGGATTGTACGTAATTGCGAGAACAAAGTGGAATTGTAATGGACGAACTGGTGAATCGTAATTGTGTGCATTACGTAATTCTGTGTAATTGGCAAGCGTTTAACTGTAAGTCGGTGGAAATATAGAACATTTTTGAGTGGTGCAATTGGACTTTCATTTCACGAACCCACAAAATCACAGTATTTTGGTTTCCGGAGATCCCGCAGAGTGGTGCAGTATGTCATGGCATTGACAGCCTCACAATGAGGCAGGAATTTCTTAAGTATGATGCCTTGCATGTCCCAAAACATGGCAACCATAAGCGTGCAAGATGAGCAACTACCTTGAATGTGTTGTTGCTGGTGAGGTGGGATGTTTCCATTCCATGGAAGATCTTTCTGATTCTGGTTGACAGTGGAAAACCCAAATCATTCCATTCTCAGATGCTTTGCTTTCCCTTGTTAAACCACAGGATATGGGAGAAACATTGGTCACCATATCCGGGTTGCATTTCGCGATACACTTCTTCTGTGCACAGTTCTTTGGAAGACAACAAATGCACAACCACTGCTCCGCTAAAAAATGAAACACACCCGCCATTTTGCTATTGGTTGCCACTGACTGACCGCATGCCGGAGAGATTCAGATTTTATTCACCATTTGCAAAAATTTTTTACAAGGCTTCGTCAGAAATATATTAAACATAAAAAAGAACTGTACAATAATTTACATACATTAGTACTATAAATCTTTATATTGCATGACTAACTACTATTGACATGTGATATTTTATAATCTTCAATTGAATAGAAGGCATTTTTAACAGGTATGTCTTAATTGCCTCAATTTTCTTCACCTCTGAATTTATTTCCTTAATGAGGTAAGGTAAATGATTGTATAAATCTTTTGCATTGTTTTCAATACACTTGTTACCTAGCGTGCCTCTTATTCTGTTTCTAAAATTTATTTTGTTGCAAATTTTTTTAATATGTTTATTCCATTTTAAATTACTATCAATAACTAGTACTAAAAAGTTTGTTTGCATTACTTGTTGAATTTGCTCATTTTGGATTACTAAAGTCATGTTTGTTTGCATTTTATTGTTTACTCCAATTTGCATCCATTCTGTTTTATTTGTGTTTAGTAACATTCCTAGCTGTGATAAATATATTCTAAATACCTCTAATAGTCTGCTTGCTTTATTTTGGACCTCTGCTGCTGTTTTTCCTGTTACCACTATGGTAGTATCATCCGCATACCATTGTATTCTTTTGAACAAGTAATTTATGTACAGTATAAAACGATATGGCCCCAGTTTAGACCCCTGCGGAACTCCATGTGTTATCGGTTTAAACATTGATTTAATTTTTTCAAGCTTCCTTCTATGTTATATATTTTCTCTACGCATTGCTGTCTGTTGTAGAGGTATGAACTTATCCATTCTAATGGGGTGCCTCTTATCCCATAGTTTTCTAATTTTGAGACTAGATATTTAATGTTAACACAATCAAAAGCTTTGGATAGGTCAAGAAAGAATGCTACCACTATCTCTTTTTTATCTAATGCACGAACGATTATAGCATTTCCTTTGCTAATTGCACGTATTGTAGATTTCGTTTTTTGAAAACCAAACTTATTTTCTGAGATGATATTAAATTTATTGCATAAACTTTGTAGTTGTTCTAGGAAAAGGCCTTCCATGATTTTTGAAAATACTGAGCAGAGCGATATAGGACAATAGTTTTCCATTAGTTGTTTGGAGCCTTTCTTTTTGTATATAGGTCTAACTACTATTTGTTTTAGTTTACTTGGGAATGTGCCTTGGTTGAAACTTTCATTTATTATGTGAGTAAAGGTGTCCACAGTTTCATATTTACAATATTTTATCATTTGATTAGACTATTCATCTAACCCACTAGATTTTTTTACATTTTAGTATATTTATCTGTTTGATAACCTGCTCATTTGTTATTTCTCTCACTACCATGGAGTTACATATGCTTCCTTCATTTGTTGTTTGGTCATTTATTTTCTTAATTCCCATATTGGATACGATATTTATATAATCGTCATTAAACGCATTACTTACACTTATTGGGTCCAGGATCTGACGGTTATTTTTTACAATTTGTAAATTTTCTACCCATTTTGATATGCTTTCTTTATGAACAGATTTAATAATACTCCACGTCTTTTAATTTTATTTTCAGCATTTTATAGAAGTCTTTTGTTGTGAAGCTTTTTTGCTTCATTAGTTAGTTTACTTAAGATTTTTCTGTAATTATCTATATATCTGTGCGATTTTTCATTTAGTTTGAAAGCTTTTAAACTGTTTAAGAATTTGATTCTTTTCATTGATTTATTTATCCCTTTGGTAGACCAATTTGTAAGTTTATGCTCGTCACATACCACCTTGCATAGTGGTGCTGACTGCTCTAAGCACATTGTTAAAGTATTCATAAAGATTTCAAATTTTTCATCTATTTTTTTAGCTTCATGTACATTTCTGAACGCTGCTAGTTTAAGGTTGTTTTTTTAATAATGTATCTTTATTTAGAATTCTTTTTACTTCCCTCAATTGTTTGAATTTTAAAGTTTGCTTGTTTAAGGTTTTACTTTCTATTAATTGTCCAAAATGGTCACTGATGCCTCTATTTGTTAGTGATAAGTATAAGTCTTCCCTATTTAGGTTAGTATATATGTGGTCAATATAAGTGGATGTTTGTTGAGTAACTCTAGTTGGTCCTGATTCTATTAGGTTCAAATTACACCTTTCCATTAGCTCTAACAGTGATGTTTTCTTTTTACTTTCTGTTAAGATGTCTATATTAAAGTCTCCTATTACAATGATTTTATTATTTTTATAACGTCACTTAGGCAGGTTTCAAGCTTTTGTAAAAAAAATTTTTTGTTGGCTCTTGGAGGACTGTAAACCCTTAGTATGATAAGTTTTGTTGTTTTTAGAATAATTTCAATTGCTGACAGTTCACAACACATTTCCTCACAGTATTTCTTACAATCAACTTTGTTAAATTTTGTATTTTTCTTAGTATATATTACAACCCCCCACACTCTTACCTATGAGTTTCTCTGCAGTAACTAGTGGCTAGGACGTAATTTTATAGCAGTTTGCATTCATTTCGCTATCTTTTAAGCCATGTTCTGAAAATACTATAATATTTGGTTGTAAATCAAGGATCAGTTGCTCAATTGTTGCTCTTTTGTTTGCGATGTACTGAATATTTTGATGAAAAATACTAAGATATTTATTATTTTTTAATTTTGGATTATCCTGCGCCCTGTTTACTCCTCGATTGCCCTCTAAACACAGTTTTATACAATCCTTTACCTTCTCTGCATGGGTTTGCATTTCAGTTAATTTTTCTGCATCTCCCCTTGACGGTAGCTTCCCTATGTTAGTTAATTTTTCACTGTGTTTAGGATTCCTGGATATTTGTTTGTCCACTGATACTGCATCCACCATCTGCTTTACAAGTTTCCCTGGCACCTGTTGATTGCATCATACAGAAGCTTTCCGAATTTCACAGATCCTCTTCTGTTTAGGTGTACACCATCCCTCGCTTTATCCTCCTCTCCTATTCGCCAATTTCCGTTTAGCATCATGCATTTTCGTGTTTGATACAGCCAGTTCAACTCTTCATTTATTTTTCGCACTTTTGTGTCGTTACATCTCTTCTACACAATATTCCACTTATCACAATTTTTGTTTTCGGCGTTTCGGCTCGTATTTGGTCTACCATATTCATGGTGTCGCCCATAATTTCTTCTGCCATTACCCCTCTTCTTATGTTACTTGTGCCCACGTGTATGGCCACAACATCTGGTTTTAAGTCCTTTAAGTTTTCTTTTTTTAATTCTCGGCCCAGCTCCTCCACACGAATTCCCGGATAGCAGCGAACCTCGTATCCGGCTTTTCTACACGTTTCCCCGGCAAATTTTAGGATTGAGTCCCTAAATACCATCACCTTGTTTATATTTGTATTTACATTGTTGATGCACTGCGGTTCCTTTTCCGACCAATTTCTAGAATTCTCAGGGCTTCCATCATTTTGTTCGCCTAGAACCCTGAAACTGTTTGCAGTTTCGATTTCGTACCCACGTGGCTCCGTTTTTCTTGCAGCTTTGTTTGATTTTCTTCCCGTAACTAATGCGTACGTTTCTATATCCTGGTGATGTTTTGTTACTTCCGTTTTCAGTTGTTCATTTTCTTGTTTCAGTGGTAAGATTTCTTCCTGTGTTCTTTTCAAGTCTTTGTTTAACATGTCGACAATTACTTGAAGCGACGCTATCACCTCGGCTTCCCTCTTTTTAAGCCAGTTCTTTCCTTTACCACATTTTCACTATTTTCACCAGTATATTCACTCTTTTTTGCACCCTGCTTCTCGTAACCATTCCACACACTGCCGCCATGTTAAACCATGACTCCAACCTCTACGACAAGCATAGGTATGCTGCTGGCATAAAATATTCGCGTAATTTACAAAAGGTGCAAGAGAAGCAGACGCTTGCCACTAATTTATTGACTCACCCTCGTATATTCAACATACTAAATTAGAACAATGGAAACGGTCCTGTGGAGGTACTGGTGTACCAAGGTACTGAAAATTCATTACTATTTGCAGTCGATCAAGTGGTGATGACTCAGAGTAATGAGGACAATATATAACGAAATTAAGAATTGCAATGAGTAAAGAATCGGAATGGATTTCAAAGGAGTATTGTATATCTGTTACGACACGAACAGGTGCAGTTGATTGAGTTGTTTAACAAAAGACAGGGAGAAAAAGGGTTTCCTTAGTAAGAATCCTGAATGAATAGCACTTGACTTTGTTTGAAAAGGATATTCTTCGGACACTTAATAATGGCATGAGCGGGACAAATAATCACAATGGACAAAATAGTTACATATGGAACGTTTGTATGAAAAGAGGGCTGCCAGAAGTGAAAGTTACACACCCACGCGAAATAGTTACATATGGAACGTTTGTATGAAAAGAGGGCTTCCAGAAGTGAAAATTTACACACCCACGTGCAGCTGTGAGGACACTCGGTCCGCGGCTTGGAGCTGATTAAGAAAGTCATCGCCTCTGTCTTGGGGCAGACCAGAAGTGATGTGAGAAGATATTTGTCGGTTCACATGTACGTGAAGAACGAATTAAGTTTTATCGTGTAATATGCATTTCACATACAGTAACTCTAAACAGTGATATTGGTAACCCTTGGTCGGCAACTTCGAGTTTGATGCTATGCTAAAAAGTAGTCATTAAACCAGTTTGAAACGGGCATTCCAGTGTCATTAAAACCATCCTTCCCATACATATCCACGCATACCATGAGATAATCCTTATTGCTCAACCCGGAGCTATCGATATTATTCGTTACAAACTGTAGAGTCAAACTGAAACTGCGCAACACATTATATTTCCGCTTCAATATATGTATATATAATGACGAAACTTCTGGATCCTTTGAAATAGGACTACGAGTAAACATGGATAAAAATGAAAATTTGGCAGTAGGTGGAAAAGAACGAGACATCCTTTTACCCCAAGGAATAATTAAAGCCATTAAAAAGTTTAAATATCTGGGATCGTTTATTAACAAAACAAGAAGCTGTAAAGTGGATGTGGACAGTAGACTAGAACTGGCACAAAGAGCTATAATAATGTTGAATGGAGTTCTGGGTAATATAACCATATAACCATATTGAATTGTACAATGAAGAGGACTTTGAAGACAGTAAATAATAATAATAATAATAATAATAATAATAATAATAATAATAATATAATAATAATAATAATAATAATAATAATAATAATTAATAATAATAATAATAATAATAATAATAATAATAATAATAATAATAATAATAATAATAATAATAATAATAATAATAATAATAATAATAATAATAATAATAATAATAATAATAATAATAATAATAATAATAATAATAATAATAAAAATAATAATAATAATAATAATAATAATAATAATAATAATAATAATAATAATAATAATAATAATAATAATAACAATAATAATAACAATAAATAATAATAATAATAATAATAATAATAATAATAATAATAATAATAATAATAATAATAATAATAATAATAATAATAATAATAATAATAATAATAATAATAATAATAATAATAATAATAATAATAATAATAATAATAATAATAATAATAATAATAATAATAATAATAATAATAATAATAATAATAATAATAATAATAATAATAATAATAATAATAATAATAATAATAATAATAATAATAATAATAATAATAATAATAATAATAATAATAATAATAATAATAATAATAATGATAACCCTTGGTCGGCAACTTCGAGATTGATGGTATAATAAAAAGAAGTAGGTAGTCATTAAACCAGTTTTATTGTCGTTGAGCTACAGCAATGGACGTCACAACATACAATACAAATTACAATATGATACAGAGTATGTACAAAGTCGAGCTTAACAGCAACTGATGTCAGAGATAACAAATATTACAATACAATACTATCTTTCTATTCTATTTTACAGAATATATAGAAATGAGAAAATAATGTTCAGTGAATAAGTGACACTATTTACAATTGAGATGCATTTTCAAAAAATTCCTGTAAGGAGTAGAATGGGTTCTTTAGCAATCTGTCATAAAGCCTATGTTCAAAGCTGTCATTGGCTGTCGAGTTGCATAATCTGGAAGTGCATTATACATTCTTATACCTAATATTTCAAAACTATTATGTGATTTTGCAAGCCTATGATAAGGTGTATCAATTTGGTTTGTATACCTAGTATTAAATTTATGGATATCCTGTCTATAGTTGTAATCAGATAAATTCCTTTTTTATATAAATTAGGACGGTATAGATGTATAAGTGTACTACTGTCCTTATTCTTAATTTAATGAATAATGGCTTACAATGTGTGCATTTTTCTGTATCAGATATAATAGGATAATCTTCTTCTGACTGGCTACTATTACCCCAAAGTAAGATACCATATAATATAATGCTATGAAAAAAGCACAGTAAGCAGATCTAACGTATGTATTCGGTACAGAGCTTTTTAAGTTTTGGATAAGATATGTGACTCTTGAGAGCCTCGTAGTGATGTAATTAATATGGGGTTCCCAGGAGAGTTTGTCAACTACTACACCCAAAAATTTGACTTTAGTATCATTTGAACTTGCCAGGTCCCTTAAGCTAAATACAAGTTGTTGTTTTCTTTTCATTAAGCAAGAAGCCATTTGCACTAAACCATATGTCTGCCCGCCTCAGGATGTCATCTGCATATAATATTGTATGGGTATTTACAAAGGAGGGCAAGTCATTGATCATTAGTGTAAAAATTAGAGGTCCCAGAACAGAACCTTTTGGCACCCCCACTTTATTTGTCATTTTCGATCTCTCAGTAGCGACACACACGACTTATTAGCGATTACTTAAGTACGACTGAAAAAGTTTCAAGGCTGTATCACCTATATCATAAAAATTAAGTTTATTTATAAGGAGTGTATGATTCACAGTCAAATGCCCTAAGTAGGTACAAAGTTGAGCATACATAATCCTTTCGATCACTTTTGAGATTATTGTAGTCAACATTATTGGACGGTAGCTTGCTGGGCTGTTTTTATCTCTTTTTTAAATATTGGGACAACTTTTGAGAATTTTAATTTATTGGGAAAATTTCCTTCTATAAGACATTTGTTAATACAGTATTTTAGTGGACATAGTACGTATTCTATTACTTGTTTAAGGAGATTATTAGATATATCATAGATGTCCACAGCATTAGATGACTAGTTGTATAACAGTATTTAATACAGTATCAGGGGCCACTTCCCGAAATTCAAAGTAAGCTTGTCTGTACCTCTGCTTGCAAGTTTCCATTAGTTCTTGCACTGATTCCTTGTTTTTTTTATGTTTTGTGCGATATCTACCGATTTTGTAAAAAAAATCATTCAGTTCATTAGGAGTTAACTCTATGTCATCCCTATTGCCTCTTTTTGCTATTGAATTAATTAAAATCCAAGCCTTCTTGCATTTATTACTAGAGGATTCGATACTTTGAAGATTACACTGTTTCTTAGCTTGATTTATGGCTTGTTTGTATTCCTTTCTAATCTCGAGATAGGATGACTCACACCTTTCAGACTTATTCCTCCTGTATAAACCTAAATACATTGCTACTCTTAATTTCATGCTTGCAAGTTGAGGTGAATACCATTTATCCCTATCCTTTTTAACAGCTTTTTTGTCTATTAGCAATACTTTTGACTTTACACTTTCTTTAGGGATTGCACCTTTCAAAGACATTCAGAAACATGGTAAAATATCTTTCAAATGCATCATTTGCAGTTAATAAGTTACAAAGATACGAGTTACACAACATATCATACCATTCGACTTCCCTTAGCACTTTCATAAAGTATGAGATTTTCTCACTGTTTATAGGCCTAGTAACAATTTTAGACTTTGTTTGCTTATTGTTAATTGTTTTTACATTTCTTATTTTAAGCCAGACAGAGTCATGGTCTGAAAAAGGAAAGATGTTAGTGTCACAAGTTACGAAATCCTGATTAATGTTAGTAAGCCCGCCTCAGTAGCGTAGATGGTAGCATGTCTGCCTCACGTTCAAGAGGTCCCGAGTTCGAATCTCGGTTCGGGTGAGTTACCTGGCTAAGGTTTTTCCGGGGTTTTCCCTTATCATGATAGACGAATGTCAGGTAACTCTAAGCTCCATGGACCCTGGACACATTTGAGGATCATTTCCCCATTTTATTCACCATCCGATATGACTTAACGTTGGAGGACGTAAAATAACAAAAATAAAAAAAGTTAGTAAATATATTGTCCAAGCATGATGTCAATCTGGTGGGATTGTAGTTTGTACAGCTGAAATTAAACTGCCGGAGGGTATTTTGAAAGTCAATTACAGTCTTTCTTTTCTCTAATATCAAAATGAGAGTTTATGTCCCCTCCAATTACAATTCTGTAGTTTCCATTTAGACCCAGCAATGAAATGTTCTTATATATTAATTCATTGGCTTGACACCAATGCTCACTTATGCTTATAACATCATAGTTATTTTCTACTGCAAATTCATTAATAAATAATAGTTTGTTACCTATGCTTTGAGTGTTAACGTAACCTACTTTGAGATCCCTTGTATTACCCGAACTACTCTTTCCTGACCTAAGTGAAATACTTTCCAGTTCATCTTGATTTAGATTTAGTTCTTCTGTTCTAAAAGAATAAGACCACTCTCTAGGCTATTAACTGTTCTTTTCACTATTGAACCATCCTCTGTCACATGTTCACTAGTCACTTCACTGCATCCAAAGGGCAGAGGGATAATTTGCAGTGTCGTCGTCGTCTTCTTCTTTATTGCTTCTACTAGTTTGTTCACAAGCTGTCCCTTACCCTTTCTGTTGAGACGAAGTCCATGTTGTGTAAGTAAGTCACGTCTGAAGTCACTAACCTCTACTATACTGACACATTTAAATTTGTTTGCCACCTTCCTCATCATTTCGTTACTTTGCTTCACTGCCTTAACACATGAGTTAGGATCCAGGCCATACCTATTTGGCACATTTACCAATATCACATTTGTGTGGTTTAGGGGTGGTAGCACTCTTAATAGTTTTTTCTCAAATTCACCGCATTGTTACGGGTTACATCGTTGGTTCCACCCATAATTATCACATGGTCATATGAGCTTAGGTTGGACGCGTATGCTTCGAGATGGTTCACGACTTCACTGATTGGGGCGCCCGGTTTCACTAACCCTTCAACCCGTAGTTCTGATTGTGATTCTGCTAAAAGTCTACTAATGTCTCTGCCATGACTATCAGCAAATATTTTAACTTCAGCACAAATCTTCTCGTTGGCGTCCTTGTTTATGTGTCCTATTAAGCTTGAGTCTTCACTTTGGTTTGCTTCTGCCGCTATCACATCACTACTGTGATCAGCTAAACACGAAAATCTGTTGTTAACCATCATTTTGGATGATTGATGTGGAGGAAACGGTGATGGAAATAACTGAAAGGCGGGGTCTTCAATTGTATGGACACGTTAGAAGAATGGAGGATGATAGGTGGCCCAACACCTGTTTAGAAAGGTCACCTCGTGGAAGAAGAAAGTGGGTTAGACCAATAATTACTTGGAGGGGAATAATGAATGATCAATGACTTGTTCAAACGAAAACAACTGCAAATGGGAATACAGGGAAACGGCTGAAGAGCGGAGAAGCCCTTAAAAATATTGTATTCTTCACAATTCCTCTCCACTTGCCATCTCCACTCTAGCACGGAACGGAGAGACTGACAGATAGTCTATATCCGTGCCAGATAATTCCTGACATGGTTATCTTTGGGCAGCATATGTGTATCATATATACCTAACTTAATCACACATCCAAAGTTAATTGTGTTATATTGATAACTGAAAACTAAGCTAGTAGTCACTTTTTTGTACTGTAAAACCAATAAAGCAAGTTTTTATATAATATTCCTCATTCATTTTCTAATGTTTATAGTTAGCAACTTAACATTAATGCCTGATTTCACCAACAGATGTTAAGACTTAACACGAGTTTAGCAATAGTTAAAACAAAAATTGCATTTCACCGAGTGTTAGCGTAACACTCTTGTTAAACTAACAAGCCAAATTTCTGACGTGACTTCGAAAGAAGTTGATTAATTAAATTCGGAAAAAAGGTCTCAGAAGGTACTTCCAAACTTTATCTTTTTCCTGTTGTCACTAAGCATTATAGCTTTTATATTCATGTAATAAATATAAGAAAGAAAGTTAGGTATACCTACTTAGTACACTAATGTATTATGTATATTGCATTAAAAATTATTAGTTTAATAAGCTTAGTATAATTATTACATTGACCAAGAAGCTTAAAGCACTGTAAATATGTAAATATGAAAAGCTTGTTGCACTGTACATGTGTAAATTGACGATTCGTCTGTTTCTGTATGAACATAAGGTGATAATAAAGTATTATTATTAAACAATTGCAAATTTAACAGAGTGAGATTACTCAAGATGCTGTCGAGGTTATACAATACACCTGTACTTCCTTTCCCTGAAGTGTGAATTCCAAAGCTTGTTATTGTGATGACAAGAAAACCTGACACTTAATCAATGCATTCTGCAGGTACAGGAAAACAGGATAGGATATCACAAGGTTATGAGTAATGCCATTTCTTTGTACACAGAATAATGTTGAAAAATTCCCTGGAGGGAAAGTGTCAAAAAGAAAAACATTACTAAATGTGTATATAAATTATAAGTGAAGATACAAACAACTATGTAAAAAAAATAGCACTATCTCTTTAAATAGAAAACAAAGAAGCTCTGTTAATAGCTTATATTTAATAAGAATTTGAAAAACTCTATAGTACATCATTTTCAGCACAAGTTTACAAAAGAATATTGAAAAAAACTGAAATTTGTGATTGATTCATGACATTAATAGTTTAGTAAAACCTCACAAATTAGTACATGAGGCAGTGTCAGCAACAGAAGACATACATTTAATGAAAGACACTATTTTATATACATCTAATCACTGAGGTTGGATTATCATTCACATATGCAGTATAAATGATTATGATTTGAATGAAATGTACAGATCAATGAATCTAAGAAGAATATTAAGTACATAAAAACTGTATCATTCATTTAAAATTGTCCTAAGCTTAACTTTGTCTTTGAAACACAGGAATATTACAGCCTTGAATTTGTAAATGTTTTAATGACATGTATAAACACAGTAATAAATGCTGAAAAAAAGACAATAAGCAGTTTTAAAAATAAATTTTAATGCAAAGTGCATCTTCTAACAGGATAAAATGTCATGTAATTATCTGATTGAGAAGTATGATTTGCTTGATGTGTAGGTACAGCAACTGTTTTCAATTTCAATTTATTCATCCCCTATATTTCATACAGAGGATACGTCATTTTACATTATAAGAAAAACATAAAAATACACCCAAAAGTCTACTATATGCACTGCTTAGAAACTAAAATGTATATGGTTTATTTTCCATTTTTTGCTTTGTACTCTTCCACACTGGTAAATTTGGTAAATAGCTTATTTTAACTTGGTAAGACTTTAAGCTGTATATGTACTAAGATGGCAATTGGTGCTCTCTGAAAAGTGTAAACCTCTCAGGCTATAACATAAAACTGAATGTGTGTCACATAAGTAAATCAATGAAAGGTTACACTCAGAATTATTACTGTTGTTTGTAGTCTTAATTATGCTGTGAAAGTGCTGGAACTGTCTGAGTTGTTAATAGATCTAATTAAAATGCTTACACATCTAAGTATTATTTCTTCTGACAATCCATAATTCCTTATCTGTTCAATGGAATGAAACAATATGTGCATTATGTAGGTGTGGCTAAATCTGCTTTTCAAAATTATGTGGCTCTGCATTACAGCATGTAACGGATGTTGGCTGTTAAGCTCAAATACCCAAAGTTTGGCAGAGTAGCTCTGCAATGTATTTGAGATGCTACCAACAGTGTAGATGCTGAAAGAGATTTCGATAAATATAATTTGATTGTGAGTGACAGGAGGACTAAATTGACAGAACAGAATGTTGAAATATGTTCAGTGCCTTCATTCAACAGCATTACTGAATCATAAACTAGGCTAATTTAGTCCATTTTCTTTTTATTGTGTTAGTTTTACATCAGTACGGATTTATCTTTTTTGAATTATGCAATATGCTTTAGTCTGTATCAGATTGTTCTATATTTCTACGTATTGCTTTAACCTATATTAATGTAAAATATATTGATACTTTATTAACTTTTAACTCACCGTGATTAATACCCTCCATACATGTGTTTTAAATTTCATATAAATAATATTCATTCTTTAACAAAATTAACTCAAACTTTCTTCAAAATGCTATAAAATGCTAAATTGCAAATGTATAGTAAAAATCAAAATGCTAAATATCACCACCCCTACCTATTGTTTATTATGAAGCTTTACTAATTTCAGATCATGCCATTCTCTGTCTAAATCCTAGCTGCAGCTGACATTGTACATATTTTAAGAATAAGTGGAATACGGGAAATAAAAATGGCATATAATGATGACGATGACACAATGACATTTTAATAATTTCTTGCAATGTACAACTGCACTTAAAACTTGTTAAAGCTTTTACATGATCAATTCTAATCCCACCAGACCTCTATTAAGATGTATTCAGGTACATAATTTGATGTAGTGTGTACAATATTACATGGTGATTACTGAATTAAACAAGACATAACAATAAATCCTTTCATGGAAGTGTTGAAAACAGTGTTCTTGTATAAATTAATTAATTACTTAATTAATAAGACAACAAATTGAATTTATGGAATCTCAGATCATATTTTTAATTGCTGTTAAAAACTATGAGATTCTTTATCACTGATGTAGTTATACATTGATGAGTAAGGTTAAGAGAACCTAATTCTTTAAAATATCATTGCAATTTACAGAAAAACCTTATAAAACTTCATATCCAAACATCTTACCCAAAGATGTGAATTTAAGCCCCAGATTATATGTAAACACAGATAATGCCAATTATAAACAAAGAAATTCTACAGAAATCAAAGGGAAGGGAATTGAATTCTGTACAAATCCACAGCCACAGTTTTGGTATATCTGAAAATTCACATACTTGGGTTAGAATGACACAGCGAAGCATGTAATACACATGGCAAACACAGTATATCATTGTGAAAAACAGATGCTGCCACCAAACATCACAAATACATCCTTATAAACAATTCATATATTTTAGATTACTTAATCCAGGAAAAGTACTGTGGCTGAAATGCACAAATGTTTCACATAAAAGGTAGTCTGAGATGGAAGAATTTTTTTAAAATCTTACATAAGCTTGTTCTACACATGTTAGTACAAAAAGCATGAGAATTAAAGATTTGTGACAACATGTAAAGAGAGATGTCTATGAAACTAATAAGCAATTGTTTAAGTCCTTTCATGGAAGTGTTGAAAACAGTGTTATTGTATAAATTAAATTAATTGGGAGTCAATTAATGACACTAAACAACACTTAGAGGGAAGGCCTCTGAAACTAGTTCCGGGAAAATTTAAAAGTAAGTGTTGTTTAGTGTCATTAATCGACTCCCAATTAATTTAATTGTTTAAGTATTTCTGTCTTTGATGACAGTTAATTATATAAACTAAATTAACCCCACATCCAAAACAAAGCTTAAATACTAAAGAAATCACATAGTGATATTCATTGTGTTTAATTTTGGCTTAATGTTGTTTTATATGAACTCATGGAAATCAAATGACAATTACAAAATAGCTGTAATTTAGGAAAGCTATTTTTGCAGTAATTTAAACTGGAAACTACTTACCTTACATGGACTGTTATCTATGTGACTCAAATATTTTAAATTTAAAACTTCTCACACAAAACCAACGAATATATTCTATCAACTGCCTACAATAACTTACTTTTCCTGAAAATTTAGAACATATTGGTCACAACGCTCCTCACTGTCTTTGTTAATTTTTCCACTGTAATTGAAATGAAACTCAAACTAAACTGGAAACTACTTACCTTACGTGGACTGTTATATATATGACTCAAACATTTTAAATTTAAAACTTCTAACACAAAACCAACGAATATATTCTATCAACTGCCTAAAATAACTTCACTTTTCCTGAAAATTTAGAACATATTGGTCACAACACTCCTCACTGTTTTTGTTAATTTTTCCACTGATATTGAAATGAAACTCAAACTAAGAAATATCTGATAAGCCACAATAAATTGCTGCATAGGTGAGAAAGAAAGTTTTTTTCTATATTAATAATGTTCCTGAAGATCACTGCACATCACCAAAACAATCAACATACAAAATTTCCAATCATCCGGCACTTTTGATTTCTACCATCGTATTCCTGGTAGCCTGAGATGATGACGTAGCTATATATATATATATATATATATATATATATATATATATATATATATATATATATATATATATATATAAACAGAAAAACATTGTTTTTGCATTAATAATTAAGTAACAAGGTTACTGAAACTAATGCTTTTTCATGTAAAACATCATTGATACATTATGTCGCTTAGATACTGTTGGCACCGACAGATTTTAAAGTTGTGTAAAGAGAGACATCTGTCGACACCGACAGATTTTAAAATTGATGTGCAGCGCTCAATCTGTCACACGGCTGTTTTGAGAAGCTTAATGTGGAATCAGAGTCTCTATCCCAGTTAACACCCCTGGTCAGAACTTTGGGGAAACATTTCTTGCATATAAAAGATAAAACTGTAATATGAACATAGGCCTGGGAATTATTTCAAGCTAGAGCTCCTTTTCTAAGACTGCTTAAATGGTGATACATGTAATACGTAGCTACTCTGTGGCCATAACTGCGCAACAGAACAGTGGTTTAATTGTACATGCACTTTTACATCTGGTTGAATTGGGTGTAGGTAATGTATTTCACCATTGTATCATTGTGCTACAATTCAGTATGTAGTCCGCTTGTCACACACCAGTACTCAGATCATGCGATCATGCACGATGACTTCCTCTTCATTTCAGGCTTTTTGTCCGTCAATTTTCAAATAGCTGATTGGTAGATGGATATGAAGAGTTGGACCAGTTCCGTGGCCTCAAAACTCGATGATTTTTATTTGGGGACATTTGAAATCTCTTGTTTATGGAACTCGTGTTCCAGATGTGGAGGCTCTTCATGCTCATATTGTGAAAGGCTGCCAGATAATATGAAATTCTCCAGGCCTAACTCAACGCATTAGGGTGTTCATGCGATGGCGGTTTGACGGATGCATTGGAGTCAATGGAGACCATTTTGAACATGTGCTCTGATTTCCTGTTTTCCGACGGTTCTATCATGGAGTGATGTTGTATGTGGTTCAGCTGTAAAAAAGTGCTCTAACAAAAGAAATAAACATTTTCTGGACTTAGGTTTATAAAACATTTTTATCCTCTATCTGCAAGAAATGATTTGTCACATTTTTGCCATACCTTTTTGTCACGTCCTTGCCTGCCTGCCTTCATAGGTAGGTAGGTATGTACGTATACATATATACAAACAAATTTATTGATGTGAGATTTAAAAAAGCTTTTTATTCTGCTTCAGATGCATTCTGTTTGGTGGCGATGATCACTGGTCAAAGAAAGGTGTGTTGGATTTAGTTCACCTATGGGAAAAAATGAGAGCCACAAAAAATACAAATGGCATATAAACAATGTTATGAACTTAGCTGTAGAAGGCGGCACAAACATTAGAGTTAAATCTCGATATATTAGAGTTAAACTTAACCCCCACTATCAAGAAGCCATTCTAAATCACAACCAGTTCATAGAAAGGAATATGCGTTTGTGGAAAGCAGAACTGGCATTACATGTACACAAAGAGTTAGAGGACTTGACTGGATAAGGAATTGAAATTACACTTGCATTTCAAGGAACTTCTAAAACTATACAAAGTGACCTGTTAAAATGCATGCTACAGGTTTATCATGATAGGGTCATTCAAGATATAAATGAAACTGATTACATTGCCATTAGAGCGTATGAAACAATAGGTGCGCCGTATCAACCAGACCTGATAGTAATATTGCAACAGATTGTTAAAGAAGACCTACAGAACGTTTTTGGACATTAATGATACCATAAGGACACACGTGTACTTTCTCAGAACATTATTAGGTATCTGAAGCTGTACTAGGTATTAAGTCAAAATACAAACAAACTAATTACATAAGGTTACTGTGGTGCATCACTTAAGATCAGTAGCATAAGCGGCATACAGAAAATAGTTCATGTGCAACATCAATATGTAAATTTCATACATTGTTAAGCTCATTAAATAAACCTTGTAATGTCTAAGTCATCCTGAATAAACAAACAAGTTCTCATATTTTCTCACACTTGTCCGGAATTTATGCATTCTTCCCAACTTTGACTGAGTACATAAATATTGGGCAAAGTAGTGCAAAAGGTTGTCTAGAGCATCTCAAACTTGAAGGACTTTTTCATTCTCATAGCTTAAATATGTATGAAAACAGCGGAGCTTACTGTGGTTATGGACAAAATAACAGAAAATAAAAAAAAAAAAAAAAAAAAAAAAGTCAGATAAAAGACCATAATCACTCAAGCTTCTTCCTACCGTTATCTGCTGAGTGAACCAACATTTCTTCATTTAATCATGTCCCATGCTGAAATTACTTTTGGTCAAATGCAAAGTGGAAATTTCAGTGCAGTCAAGGCTAAACATAACTTTGAACATTATGAGAAATGCATTCAAACCGCTAAAGATGGAAATGATGCATTACCAGCAAAGTAGAATCAGAAGTCCAAAAAGGACCATCTGCTAAAACAAGAAAGGAAGCAAGTGATCTAAAGAAAAAAGTTTTGGATTTTTGACGCAATTCTCCTAGGGATCAAAACAAGGTCCTAATTTTCAAGTCACATAACTCCCAAACAGTTTGACGTTGAAAAGTTTGATTTGTATTAAATAGCTTTCTCTGAAATGTATCTCAAGAGACTATTGGAAATATATTCTTTCTTTGAGGAAAACATCAAAAAGTGAACAGCAGGTTTGTTTTTCCAAGACCATAATTGCTCTCTCTCACTGAAGCTGTAGGTACTGTTACATTTATTTATACAGACTGAACATTTAAGAGACACTTTCCAAAACCCAGCAAATTTTCATAAGTTGTTAATGATGATGCCTATGTCATCAACAGAGGCTCAAAGAAGCTTTCCAACTCTGAAACGTGTAAAAACATTACGAGATACAATATTTGAACAAAGACTGAATGAGTTAGTTATGCTTTCTTTTGAAAAAGAGTTTATGAACAAAAATTCCCAATTTCAACCAAAATGTAACAGAATTGTTTGCAGGAAAGAAAGAGAGAAGAATGGAATTCAAATACCGGATATCTTAAAAATGAGGCAGGAAAAAGTAGCTCCAATATGCAAAGTACAACACAACGCAGTAATCATAAAGTAGAAGAGTAAGCTATTACCAGTATGCATTATTTTCTCCTCCATTGTACAGGAAAGTGGTGGTGGTGGTAATGTGATTTTATTCACTATCAGAATTGTGTACAATTACATGGTTTCCTCAAAGATTAATAAACACAAAAAATAAATTAGCGTTAACAATCACAAATTATTAAACTTATACATACAGTATATATGACAGTAACATATTCTCCTTTAATCAATCACTCTGCTTACCATAATGTCTAAAATATTGGGAGAAATCTTGAGTACTATAGAAGCTCCGATTTATTAAGAGTAATTTCACATCTCTTCTAAATCTTTTATCATTGTTTTTAACGTTCTTGGTAAGTTATACACGTGCACCCAATTATGAAGAACAGAGTTAATTCTTTTAGTTGATCTTGATCCTGGTATTTGTAATTTATCTCTTTTCCTTGTATAATAATCATAATTAGTGCTATTTATTTGAAAGTATTGCATATTATTATTTATAAAGCATACAGTTTCTAAGATACACAGACATGGAAGAGTTAGTATTTTATTTAATTTAAAATGTTTTCTACAATGAGTCACCTTACTTAGATTAAACATGTTATTACTTTCTTTTGTGCTACAAATAAAACTTTTATTTCAGTGGCCAAGCCCCAGTTAAAAAATACCTATGTAGGATAAGATTGCACATAGGAATAATAAATCAGCTTTAATATTTGTATATTACAAATGTCTCTTAGCACTGATATAATATCAATTTTTGCAGTAATATACAAAACATGTGGCTTCTAGCTTAGAAATTTGTGAACAATTGCTCCCCAAAACTTTGTTTCATTGGCATAGTGCACTGCATTATTATTTAAAGTGATTATAAGAGCTACACTAGCTTCATTTCTGTTTGGTAGAGTAATATGTATACTATGTGTTTTTTCATATTAAGTAGCCAAAATTCAGAATGATTATAGCCATTATGACATTAGTAACGTGAGCATACAGAACAATTTCTGCATTGGAAACATTAAGTGGGATTTCATTAATATATACAAAAAAAAGTAATGGTCCCAGAACAGAGCTCTGCGGAACCCCACATCTCACTGTCTCCATATTGGAATTAGCATTATGACTATTTAATTTATTATTAATTACACCATACTGTCTTCTATCCTCAGGGTAGGCTTCAAACCAATTATGGGATACCCCTGTAATATCACAGGCATCAATATTGGATAATGGAATATTATAGTCAACCAAATCAAATGTGTTAGACAAGTCTATAAAAATTCCAATAATAGAATTATTTGCTTCAAATCCTTCTAATGTTGTTCCATAAAGGAGCATATGCATTTGAAATTGACCTATTTTTCCTAAATCTAATTTGTTTGTCGCTAAATACATATTTTTAAAGAAAATAAAAAATCCTACTGAACATAACAATTGGAGGATATAAGTCCCCAACTGAACTGAAATAGTCTATAATTACCAACATTTCTGGTATCTCCCTTCTTAAATACTGGAACAACTTTCATTAATTTTAAGATTTTAGGAATTTGCTTTTAGATATAGAACAATTACATATTTCTGCCTACCTAAGATTCACAAGACAGACAACAGCATGTGACCCATTATTAACAATATAGATGCCCCGACTTACAAACTGGCAAAATGGTTGGTGGAAGAATTTGACAAGTTTGAAAAGTTTGAATCTCTAAGCATAAACAATTCATTTGATTTAGTAAAGAAAAGTGAAAACACAATTATAAAAACTGAAGAGGTGATGGTGTCCTTTGATATCAGATCTCTATTCACGAGCATACCAGTAGAAAAAATTCCAAAATTGATGAAAGGCTGGTTATCCAAAAGCAACGTTGCGGATGATAAAATAGAGGAATACATCAAATTAACCACCCTATTTATTGAACAAAACAGCTTCACGTTCTCCAGCAAGATCTTCCAACAAACAGCAGGCTTGGCAATGGGTAACCCTCTTTCACCATTACTAACTAATCTGTTCATGAGTAATTTGGAAACACACATTACTAAAGCCTTTCCACATATTTTCAAATGTTGGCATAGATATGTCGACAATGTGTTTGCGATAGTCCCTAGAAGACTAACCGAGGATGCTATAAAGTTGCTAAACCTACAAGAAAAATCCATAGTTTTCACCATTGAAGTAGAGCAGGATGAATGGCTACCTTTTCTAGATTTGAAAATCATTAGAACACCAACAGGATTACAATTTGGAATATACCGAAAAGCAACACATGTTGACAATTACATTAAATGCAACCCATTCAACCCAGTACAACATCAATATGCAGTATTCCATAGTTTAGTTCACAGATTAATCAACATTCCGCTAACAAAAACAGAATATGAACAGGAGTACGCTCACATGCACCAGGTTGCCGAACTGAACAACTATAACACAAATTTCATCAAAAAACTGATCTACATACACAAAAGAAACAAAAACTTAAGGGACATTACTACGTTAAAAAAACTAGAAAACCCAAACACCAGATATGGAAAATTTACATTTCATCCAAAATACTTAAAAAAATTTGAAAAGATATTTAAGAGCTTCAACATAAAATTAGCCCCTCAAAACAAACACAACATCCGCAACTTACTAAACCACCCTCTAAAAAATAGCACACCGAAAACTCAATTATCAGGCATTTACCAAATGAGTTGCCAGGATTGTGACAAGATATACATTGGTAAGACCAAAAGGAATCTAGGAACAAGAATGAAAGAACACTTCAGAAATATTAAATTCAAACAAATGGACAAGTCGGCCGTAGCACATCACTTTTGGTCTGAGAATCACAACATAAAACAAGAAATAGAACTGATCAAACAGGCAAAGAAACCTCTCGAACTACAGATTTGGGAAAACATATTACGAAGAAACAGGACCTCTTGATGAATTTTGAAATTCCCGCGGTAGATGACGTCATCAAACTTACCAGGACGTTAGATGGCTGCACAACACCAAGCCAGATGCAGACACCGGATGCATCATCAGTCAACCACAGAACTGACAATAGGGGAGAAGTCCCCAGAAACTAGTCTTCATAAAAACTTGTAAGTGGAGAAAAGTATATACAAGGTTGACTCACTTGCCTAATTTTAGTAACAAAGCTTCAGATATTTCAATTTTTACCCTTAAGAGCCCTCCGCCCAAACCCATGTTTTTGTTTTTTGACATAGTTAATTACTCCACACCTTTCTGCACATTATGGTTCTTACTTAGTGAAGTGGATTTATATGTATTTTAATTATACGACAGTATCTTATTTTAACTTGCTGTGGAGCCATTTATGAAATTTGGAATAAATGTAGAACTATTTCGCCTAGGGAACCACAAAATAGTGTTTAGCGAATTTGTTGCAGTATATGTTGCAATGATTGTCATTTTGTTATAGTGCATTTATGGTGCATTTTAGGAGCCATGTTACTAAAATTGTGTATTTGTAAGTGTTTACTTAGCAAATCTTTAGTGCCTATTTTGCCCATTTTTAGTGTCTTTTTGCCTGCCTATTTCACACATTTTTAGTGCCTATAAATCAGCTCCATATTGATTATATACCCTGAGACTTCATCAAATCCAGCAGGGAATGTGTTTTTTTTCTTCTTTTTTTCAGTTTATTATTTTAAGAATTTCATCATAAATTGTTGGTTTGCAAAATACACTTGTGTCATTTCTGATTAATTTGATATTAGGAGCATTTGTTATGTATTATGATGAGGTAAAGGTACTATATCTGCAACATCAATAAAATGCTCATTAAGGATATTTGATACCTCAGCAGGAGGTATCTTACAAACTGTTAATGAAATTGTATTTCTAGTTCTAAAAATGTTATTAGAACTTTCACTTTTTTTCTAAATTCCAAATAGCCTTATTTTTGCAATTTCTTTCTTGGAAGTGTTGAAAACAGTGTTGTTATGATAAATTAAATTTAAATTTAAGCCTTATTTTTATTCGATGAATTAAAAATGTAAGTATGAACATATTGTTTTTGCAGTTTTTATTACCTTGTTATATTTTTGCATGTTATATCTTATAATATTCTATAAATGCTTCGGTTTTGTTTACTTTACTCAACTTATTTAGATAACGATTCCTTTTACTAGAAATAATAATTCCCTTCATTTTCCAATTCTTCCTTATGGAGGTTTACCTTTGTTTAACAAATTCATAAGGAAAAGCAGAATTAAAATTATGCAAAAAAGTCAGTAAAACATTTTGAAATTTTTCATTTAGTCTTGGTTCATTATAGACATCAATCCAATCTTCTTGGCTTAAGAGTATATTAAAATGTTGAATATTTTCAATAGAAAATACCCTTTTATAACATGTTTGTGAAGTTATTTTAGCATTAGTCCTAATATTAGTTAAAGTAGATACAATAGCATTGTGTTCGGAGTAGCCAGTTTCTAAATTCTCCAGCTTGACTGTATTGACAGATTTATCAATAATTATAACATCAATTGCCATATTTGATTTAAGAGTTAATCTCATGAGACTACTAATTGCACTTGAGAGATTGAATGATGCTAGTAAGTGTTTTAGCTTATGTATTAGAGGTTATCTTTTAAAAATGAACATTAAAGTCTCTTTTGAAAGTAATGAGTCAGTATTCAAGCACAAACATCACTTAAATTATACTCACTTGGACATGTTTCGGAGAACGGTTTGTCCCCATAGTCAGCAGTTATCCGACTGGTTGGATCCGTGGTTTCCTGAAGTGAGCTGGTTGTCTGTGGTGGCATCTGTTGTCTGTGACATTAATTTCCAAAGAGAGTTTCCAGGTGCAATTCGAAATTTAAAGTATACTGTTTGTTTTTTATAATTAGCAACTTTTTCCAAACATCGAGTTCGGCTGCATTACTGGCTGGCTTTAATAGTTTTATATTTGGTACAATTTCATGATTGGTAGACCGCAAATGGTGGGCTATTGCTAATTTTTCTATTTGTTTGTATTTCATACATCTCATATGTTCCTGTACTCTAATATGTAAACTTCTTTTGGTTTTTCCTATGTAGAACTTATTGCAGTCTGAGCAGTTGATTTTGCATATACCTGATTTCTTGTTTTCAGGTACTGGGTCTTTCAGGTTGATGCATAATAAGTTTTTTAAATTGAATTTATTTATTGGGGTTAGGGTGATGATGTACTTCTTGAATATCTTGTTGAATTTATGATGCACTCTGGGATGATATGTGAATTTCCTGACCTGTGTCTCAGATTTTGATTCTGTTAATTTTGTGGTATCCAATAGGTTTCTGTTTCTTGAATTTCCAAAATTTTTTTCTATTGTTTACTGTATCCATTAATTGCAGCTATGTTAATCATGTGGTTATATTCTTTGTTGTATTCATTTTGTTTCAATGGGATGTTGACTAGTCTATGTGCTAAGCTGTTCAAAACTGCATGTTTGTGGGGTATAGGGTTGTAGCTATCGTTCTTGATGTAATTATCTGTTTGTGTTGGCTCCCTGTAGATGCCAAAAGATATGTTATTTAATACATGGATTATCTTCAGATCTAAGAAAGGTAGGTAGTCATCTTTTTCTATCTCTATTGTGCACTTTATTGCTCTATTCTGTATGTTCAATAGTTTTAAGGAATCTTGTATGAATTTGTGTGGAACAATGGCAAAAATATCAACATATCTATACCAGTATTTGAAGATGTATGGGAAGGATGATGTAATATGTGTTTCAAAGTAGCTGATAAAGAGGTTGGCTAGGAAAGGTGAAAGTGGATTGTCCATTGTTAGGCCTGAGGTCTGCTGATAGAATTTACCGTTGAATGTAAAGAAATTTTGATGTATGCATAAATGAGTAAGTTTTGTTTGATCAGATGCCACCAGACAACCAGCTCACGAGGAAACCACGGGTCCAACCAGTCGGTTAACTGCTGACGATGGGCACAAACCGTTCTCCAAAACATGTCCAAATAAGGATAATTTAAGTGATGTTTGTGTTTGAATACCAACTCATTACTTTCAAATGTTAAATACATCACTGTTTCTAACCTTTTGCTTCAAATAATATTAAAGTCTCTACATATAAAAATTTGTCGAAGACGTTTTTAGAGTATATTAATGATACTCTCAAGTTTATCTAAAAAGGCATAGCACCCATTAGGACAGCAATATATACATACTGTAGATAATTTGATTTCCTTAATATCCATTATAAAGTATTCAAATATAAATTCTTCATTTGGAAAATTAGTTTTTAAATACCTCTTATACTTGAGGCCCTTTTTAACTGTAATCATGGTACCCACATAAGCATAGTTTTCCCTACAGAAAATATGTGTAACTATAAAGTTTGTAAAATACGTGAATCTAAGCAGATGTAGGATATTTTTATTCCAGTGCTAAGTAAAATAACATGCCTGTATAATTTTTATTGAATTTCAAAAAATTTCAATTTCAAGAAGCCTATTGTTGAGCCATTGATCATTTTCATACAATATACTTAAATCGTTTATAACTATTATTTTGCTGATCCTTGACTTAGATTTTCCATGAAAATTCATTTTGCAGTCATTATTTAATATGTTACAATTTTTTAGCCTTTTGCAATCATAATTTACTTCATATTTTATTCTGTCAAAATTATAACTAGTATTAGAATTTACTCTTGACTTCAAATATCACAACTGTCTTTAGTATTAGTTTTTTGGTTTGTAACATGCTATGAATCTATTCAACAGCTCACCAATAATTAGTGAACCCATTCTATTCAAATGAAGTCCATCTCTTCCTAGTTCCCATGAATTCCCATGAATTTTCATCAATAAATGTACAGTTGTTTCGTTCACACACCCATTCTAGTAGAAAATTTATTGCATCAATGTATAGGGGTGTTCATCACCACGTTTCAAAACTCCGACACTTTACTTTTATTACTATTAATCTACTGTGCTGCATGTTGTGAGGCCGATTCTCGAAATTCTGGTAGTATTTGTTAATGCATAATTTAAGGCAATAAAAATAAATAAAAAATGTACCAGTGATGTTGGATGTATTATGAATGAATGAATGCGACATTACGTACGAACGGTTTAATCTCTAAGTTTTGCGGTGGGCCGTAACGAATATATAAGCGTGAGATTTATCGCCTAAATTTCGCGTTTTTCGTAACAGACGAACTCCAAATGGGGATAGTCGGATTTGTGTTAATCACCGTCCCAACATTTTAATTTAAGTAGTTCACAAGGTTAATGTTCAATCTGGTTTTCATGCTTGTTTTTTTGCCTTCGATTTCCATTTTGATATCAAGACTGTGTATCACATACGAATACCAAAATGACCACAAAGAACACCGTAAGGACACTCAATTGCTATGAAATTCTAAACAATCTGTGTTCTAAACATACTTCTGATGCTTTGATTCCCGACAATCTCGAAGTACAGGAATTTCGACCGATCGAAGAATGAAAATATCGATCGATAGCTTCGATTGTGGTTTCGATATACTTATACATCCTTTGTTTTCACGAAGGCGGTGTCTTTGTTTTGCACATACTTTAGTAATATAATAGGTAAAAAAGAGTGAGGATTTTGATGTAATTAATAAGTTGTTCGTTGTAAACATCTACAGTTATTCTATTTATAACTCCAAAACTGCTGTGAGTAGTAAATAAATGCGGTATTTGATTTTCAACTTTGTCTATTTTTAACTTGTGACATAGTATATACAATTATACTGTGATAGTAAATAATTTTTTCCTGTTTCAAAAAACAGAATTTTATATATTTATTTTATGTTTACCACTTACTGAATTGACTGTAGTTTTGAAACGTAATATGTACTTTTGTTTTTCGTTTTCCTATAATATTAGGGTTCGATTTTGGGGTTTGACAGCTAGGGTTAGAAATGGCCTTTAAGCAGGAATTTATCCTTGTCGTCTTAAAAACTCATATTTTGCTTTTTATGTTGCAGGAATATGCCACCCAGAATGAAACATAAGCTGGTGAAGTACAAAAATCAAGATTATTCCAAGCTTAGCAAATTTTATACCTCTGTTTTGAACAGTAAATTCAGTGATCCACTCTTTCCTCCATCAGCTTCATCAATAGGAATAGAAAACGAACTTGATATAAAATGGAGAAGACCAAATGTAAGCATTAAATAAAATTTAACTCAGTTGTTGATTTTAAAGTATTTAAAGTTTAGTCAGATTAGTGCCAGAATGAAATAAACTTGCAAATGACTGTAAAATGTGCTTGTACTGTTTCTCTTTGAGGAAAGCAATGACTAGGTGAATTATATGAAACTCTTTACTACTGGGGGCCAGTTCCATCAAACAATGCATAGCAAGCGAGTAAAGGATGTTAACAAGTATAACAAAATATACTTAGCGCCCTAAGCTGCAGCTCGTAGCAGAGGAGTGCAGCAGTTATGTTATTTTAAAAATTATACAAATCTTCTTTTATTTGTATGTTCTATTCCTAAGAGCATTGTAATAGACTTTTAAATGATATACTTACTGTTGGGTTGGTCCATTGAATTTGAAAAAAATGTGCATAACTGTTTGTGGTTTTCCTCACTCCATTGATATGAGAGAAAAAAGTAAGCTTATGTGTGTCAGCATTACAATGTTTTTTGTGCTTTTCTAAAGTTTTTTCTTTCCCTTTATGATTGTTTAAATGCAGAGGTGAATTGCTGTAGATGTCTACCCTTAGGCTATAAAGTCATCTAAAGAAGCTGACAATTCATAATAGCTTTGTTAGATTCCAAGCATATTTTGTAAAGGTAAATTATTTGTAACATGAAATTTGATAACTTTCATGTCAGCAAGACATGTTCCACACTCCTTTCTTTAAGAGGTCAAATATCAAGTAAAACAATAATAGATTAAACAACTTCAGTCTTCTTGAATGCTTGTAGGAAGCTAATTGCCTTTTTTAGTAAAGAGGAAAGGCATGTGTATAAAATGTTGATATTTTATGCATGTCTAGACACACTTTTAGTTACAATAAATTCATTAATTCATCGTAATGTATTTGTTGCAAGAGAGAATTAAATGTTCATATTTGACTTAATTAATGCTATTTTTCAAAAAATGAAGAAAGCAGTTCATAGAATGTATTTTACAATTTTTTTTTTCTTTTCTTTTCCTTAAAGCCCCCTTCGGTAGTGTGGTGGTAGCATGTCTGCCTCACGTTCAAGAGGTCCCGAGTTCGAATGTTGGTTAGGGTGAGTTACCTGGATAAGGTTTTTCCGGGGTTTTCCCTTATCCTGAAAGATGAATGTTGGGTAGCTCTATGGACCCTGTGCTCATTTGAGCATCACCCATTTCATTCATCGTCAGATATGACATATAATTGGAGGACATAAATTAAAAAAAAAAAAAGTGTTTCTTAAAATGCACTTAACCTTCAGGATCCATTATCATTTGCACCAAAATGTTTATTGTGAAAGTTGAAGATGTCATTTTTTCCCATTTTCCATTGCTGTTGTAGTAGGCACTGACAACTTTCATCTGTAGTTTAAAGCCTCTGTCACATTGTGTCTAATAATAAAAGGAGAGAGTACCAGGGTGTCCATAGTAATGGAAATAAGGAAAATTCTGCAAGTCAGGAAAATTTTTCATGCTCTAGTCACTGTAACCAAGGCTGTCATAGCATTTTTTCCAAGAAGTACTCAAAAGTTAATTACATTTTGTTCTCTTGCATAATTTTTTCCAACCACTCTGTGTAATTCCTTTTTGTTCTAGGAAGCTTACTTAAGTGAATTGTAATGGCTAACAAGCAGTATACATTCAATATACATACATACATACTTCAACATACATTCAGTAACGTTTTCTCCCTCCACCTCATAATACAAGGGTCACTAGAAAAGTTTTCTGATATGGAGCTCTGGGCTTGCAAAACTTTATTTCAACTATTACATTTTTTTTTAAGTACTCTCCCTGACACTCCACACAAAGTCTCATCCTTCTGAACCAATCCTGGAAGTACTGGCGCCACTTTACTTCTGGCACTACACTTAGCTGTTTTTAGTAAACACTGACAGCATCTTCAGCGGATGGAAATCAATGTCCACAAAGTTTCTCCTTCACCGTGGGGAACAAAAAAATGTCATACGGTGCCAGGTCAGGGCTGCAGGGTGGATGGCTAAGAAGTTGACAGGACTGTCATCAGTGAATTCAGTTGTGATGTTCGCTGAGTGGGCGGATGTATTGTCATGGTGAATCAACAGGCCAGTTCTGGGTCGTCTCTCCGTGATTTTATGGAACACTTCTGGAAGACAAACACCTATGTACCATCTCGCTGTAACTGTCCGCTGATTTTCCAAAGGAATCGTGGCCACATGTCCACTTGGTGAGAAAAGCGCTTCCATCATTTGCTTTCCAACACTTCTTAACCTCTTGACTTTCATGGGTGCTGCTTCATCAGGTAACAACCAGACAATTAGCGCTTGGTTTCGGGATCAAATTGATGTACCCATATTTCGTCACCAGTGACTATGTCTGACACCCTCCTAGAATCACCATTGTTAAATTTATGAAGCATGTCTTGGCACCATTCTACACAAGTCTGCTTCTGAGCAATTGTCAAGTTGTGGGGCACCCAACGTGATGCAACCTTCCTCACACGCGGGTGTTGGTGTAAAATGTTTGAAACTCTCGGCAAACTAATACCAAGTGCACACTCAGTGTCACTGTAGGTCACACATCTTCCGTAATCATCTTCTCCACAGCATCAATGCTTGCCCGCCTTGGTAGTGTAGATGATAGTGTGTCTGCCTCACGTTCAAGAGGTCCCAAGTTCAAATCCGGTCAGGGTGAGTTATCTGGATAAGGTTTTTCCAGGGTTTTCCGTTATCCTGAAAGACGAATGTCGGGTAACTCTAAGCTCTATGGACCCTGGGCTCATTTGAGCATCATTTCACCCATTCCATTCATCATCCGATATGACCTAACAGAGAACATAAATAAAAAAAAAGCACCAATGGTTTCTTCAGTGACCGCTTTGGCCGGCCTCCCATTGTGCCCATCTTCGAGCGAGGTCTAATCCCATTTAAATTCTGCAAATTAGCAAAACACTGTTGCACATGATAGTGCACTGTCCCCAAATGCAGCAGACAGGCGTTCAAGGCACTGTGATTCATTTAAACAACTTTTGTGGTCATACAAAATCATTGCACAAAAATCTCTTCTTTCCAATTCCATGGCTACAGCTCAACTGCGACACATGCATCAACTTGGCAACACTGCTGTCCCTAATGAGTGGCATTATTATTACAAAACTGGTTGAGTTCACTTGTAAAGTCACGGAGTTCCTTACAATGCAACAATTTTTCACTTCCTTTGTTCCAGTTGGCCACATCTCAAAAATTTTGTTGGGATTTTCATAATTATCTGGTACATATATCTCTTTTGTCTCATATTAATTGCTTGATACGTATATTTTGTCGCATAATAATTGATCAGCATACTGTGACGGTGGTTAGGAATATGTAGCACGAAAATAAATCAAGGGAATAATTCACAATTTTATTGCTGCAGAGTCAGTAAAAACTTAAAAAATAAGAAACAAAGTTACCATTCTGTAGACTGATTGCTTCATTACAAAAACAGCAAATAAACAAACAAAATGCTACTACCATACTGTAGAATGTGTTAGTGTGGAAAGGCTGTCAAGCCAACAGCTTGCCTTGCTGCAGTGCTGCTGAAGCTTTGTTGTAAATGTATCAAATATTCTCCAAGCAAGATGTCAGGATTTTGCAACGTCTAAGCATGCTTATTGCATATAGAGAATCTTGTAGTTGTTCCCATTATGCATTTACATTATTTGAGTAAGACAGGACTGCAAAGTGAGAAAGACGTTACGCTTGTCACATGTTGGGTCAGAGGAAGATGTTTCAATGGCAGTGATCAGCTTGTCAATAGTTTGTGGAGCTGCTTGATGCTGGAGAAATTGAACTGTCCAGAAGAACCTCAGATCTATAATATTCATACCCGGGCTGTCTGGAGGTTGGCATATGAAATCCATGGTGATCCCACTGGCTGCTACAGCATCCAGCCAGGTGTGGTCATTAGGAACAATATGCAGATGTCATTATCCTGCTGAATGGAGACCTGAATTCTCCTTGCACATGGTCCAATGGCTATTTTGCACCTATTGTTTGGATTAATTTGTTGATAAACATGTCCCAGTAAATATCTTTGGTGACAACTAATGGTGTGGTGATCATTGTACCAGCAGAGACAATTCCTGCTGTTCCTCTTGGCAGGCTGCTTGCTGATGAATGGCTAAATGACTAATTTACCATTAAACAATTGATTGTGACCAATATCCCACTAAGAAAACCTATGGCAGCTAGAAGCATAATGTTAGGAGTAAATGATATGCTTTCGGCTGTACACTGTGAGTCAGATGTGTCAAAGCATTGAGACATATTCACCTTCTTCGAAAAGTGCTGCATTCGCTTAGCTTGCTTACTAGAAGAGTAAAATATTAGCAACCTGGCAAATAATACAGCTTCTCCTGAGTCCATCCATTTCTACTGCACAAAGGCTCTGCCTATTTCGCTAGATCAGTGACCAACCTTCTAATCCATATATCATAGTGTCTTCCACCACAGCACTGAGGATAAAGCTTCTTGGCAACCTCTGATAAGGGGAGATGCCCATAAAAGTAAGTAAAAAGTAAAAGTAAGCATATAATACAGTAAGTGATGAAACACATATAAAGCACTGAAGAGCTGTGTGTCGATATGAAGGGTTAGCCAATTAATTCTTATATGTGCAAATGTAAATTATCATTGCAGCTGCCCATTTGTCATTTGACACAAAGGAATTTTCATTCCCTCTTCTTTCTCCTTGTCACAATATTCAATCATGTTATATATGATTTCTCACGCCTGCCTATGTATGACATGTTACTGTTCAGAAGACATGATAGATTCTGGACAGAGTGTACATACACTGACTGACCATGTATGTGTGATAGGCATGCATAAACAACTCTGTTCACATTTTTTTCTGGTCGCTTCCATGCTTTGCTATGTAGTTGGTACATTTTCTGACCCTCCATCAGGTGGAACCATTTTTCATTCACATGAATGGTCTACATCATTATATTGAACTTTGCATTTTAATTTTCAGAACAGTCAATGGTGGTAGATTCCAGCATTGATAAGGCAAGTTCATTTGTTCTGTTGCCATTGATCAATGATTTCAGTGCATTTGTGTGGACTCTCAAGTCTCCTGTCTTCACTAGCCTATGTACGGTAGTCATGGTGCTTTTAGAGATGCTTAGTGCCATTACAATTGAACAAATATTGTGCTACTTTTGCAGTGTCAGGTAACGTAGTCTTTCAAAGTATAAAATTGAAAGAAGCGTAGAGACAGTGAAGCACAACTTGGCACAAAAATGAATCAAGAAGATATTGACACACTGCTTCACTCACACTGTTTTTTCACAGGACATGTTTCAAGAGCTTTTGCTCTTATCAGCTGGAACTCAATTAGTGCAAATTGTAGTGGTTTCCTGTTTCTTCATATCGTCGATAGATGGCATGATGTACTTGTCAAAGATGTCCGGTGGTGGAGTTTCAAAATTCATGACTGTATGACGATTTTTGTTAATGAAGATTTTTTCCCATACGGAAAGGTCTATGGGGTGATTAACGTATTTTATTAAAAATGTTTTCAAGTTGATGTCATTTCTAGTATTCAAAAAATGAAAAACCACTGCTGATTTTTCTGTTTCACCATTTTTAATGTTTCTTATATGTTCTTTAGTTCTGATGTCAATATTTCTTTTTGTTTTTCCTATATAAATTTTAGGGCAAGTTTCACATTTGATTTCATAGATTCCTGGTTTTTCTTTGGTAGTAATTGCATTTTTTCTTGGGGGGGGGGGGCTTTTAACAAATTTCTGATATTAAATCTATTTTGAGGTGCAAGAATTATGTGTGTTGGGAATATTATCTGGAATTTATTATGGGCTGATAGATGGAAGGTAAAAAATGAACAACAAACTCACTTATGGTATTTACAGGAAACCGACACACACAGACAATTATATTAAGAACAACAGTGTCAACCCAAAACAACACCAACATGCCATTTTCAACAGTTTAATCTTTCGGATGATCAACCTTCCACTAAACAGAGAAGATCATCAAGAAGAATACCTACACATAAAAAAACGTAGCTATGTTCAACAGTTTCAATTCAAATTTAGTGGACAAAACAGTTAACAGACTCAACAGGGCTAAGAAAATAAAAGAAACCACCACCCTAGAACTACAGGAGCAAAAGAGAAAAAAAATTTTAAAAAAAATTACCTTCCATCCATCAGCCCATAATAAAATCCAAAATATCTTCTCAACACACAACATAATTCTTGCACCTCAAAATAGATTTAATATCATAAATTTGTTAAAAAGCACCCCCACCCCCGAAATTTCAATTACTACCAAAGAAAAACCAGGAATCTATGAAATCAAATGTGAAACTTGCCCTAAAATTTATATAGGAAAAACAAAAAGAAATATTGACATCAGAACTAAAGAACATATAAGAAACATTAAAAATGGTGAAACCGAAAAATCAGCAGTGGCTTTTCATTTTTTGAATACTAGACATGACATCAACTTGGAAACATCTTTAATAAAATATGTTAATCACCCCATAGACGTTTCCGTATGGGAAAAAAATCTTTATTGACAAAAAGCGTCATAGTCATGCATTTTAAAGCTCCACCACCGGACATCTTTGACAAGTACATCATGCCACCTATCAACAATACGAAAAAAGAGGAAACCACTACAATTTGCACTAATGGAGTTCCAGCTGATGATAAGAGCAAAAGCTCTTGAAACATATCCTGTGAAAAAACAGTGTGAGTGAAGCAGTGTGTCAATATCTTTTCAATTCACTTTTGTGCTAACATAGTCTTTGTAGAGTGAGATACTGCTTCTTTAGACTGATGTTGCCTTTCATCTGAGATGCAAGCCACCCATGTTGCCAAATACATTATGCTGTAAATATAAAATAGTGTGAGTGAAACAATGTGTCAATATCTTCTCGATTCACTTTTGTACATCATGATCTTCTCGTACTGACATTAAATTTCTTGATCGCACCTGTCATGGCACCTGTCTATTCTTCACTATGAGAATCACAGTCTTTCAAGAAGATACTTGTACACTGTCCACCATTCCTTGCTTGAAAAGTTCTTCCCATCCCTGTTGCTCTCTGCTGTGTGTTTTGTTCTTGAAGCATTAATTACTGTTGTTCACAAATGTACTCACTATAGGGTTATGGTTGACTTATGGTTGCTTACCAGACTGCACACAGTGCCATATCAATGTTATGAAAATCAGTGTTCCCTGTTAATCATCTGATGTTTGTTGATTAGGACAATAAGGTCACTTAATCACTCTTCATAGTCATGTTCACTGACCTCCTGCACATCTTTTCAGCATGTAAATGCAAAATATTCTTTTTGTCAGTAATTGTTGTGATACTGTTTTGGCATACCAGACAATTATGCAATAGAGGGATTATTAATTTTTGTACTACAGTATGGTAAAGTTGACCAGTCATATGAGGGAAATTTGTCAAGACGTTTCTAAGCTTTTTAATCCAACACTGCTGGCCAAGTATCGTGAATGTATTTTAAAGATTAAGCTAAACTGAAGAATGGCATGTTAAGATGGATAGTTTTACTGAGCAATACAGGTATTTTCACTCTCAGGTGTTACAAATTATGCGGACTCTCATTAATCTCAAATACCCAAAGTTTGCCCAAGCAGTTCTTCTTAGATGGTGAAATATATTTCAGTAACCACAATTTAATTATAAGTGGCAGGAGAACATGAATGTTTAGATATGATGTATGATTTCATTCAGTGGCACTCTGATTCAAGAACTTGCATGATGAGACTAATCAAGGCTTCATGGGTGATCAGCCGTGTCATATTAATAAACATTGAGCTTTCGGCCATTGCAATCTCTATGGCCAAAATCTTGACGTTTATTAATTTGACACGGCTGATCACCCGCGAAGCCTTGATTAGAAATGCTCGCCGTGAAAGCTTCAAGTCTTACCTTGCATGATGAGAATTAATTTTTTTTGCATTTTCTGCTTATTATTCTCATTTTACACTGTATAAATTTTGTGCTTTACCCTTGAATTTTTGCTGTTCTCTGTGTTGCTTAAACCTATTTTAGTTTGAAAAAAACAAAAAATTTAATTTATGCATTTTTATCTCACTTTCAAATCTTTATATGAATTTTAATTTCATACTAATATTATTTAAAAACACCTAAGTCGCTTATTACAATTAGCTCAAATTAAATGCTTTTCTTGAAAATAATATAGTTATTTTCCAAATAAAATGCTAAATGTACAAATTGAAATTAACATTTTTTATTTCAAATTGCTAAAATGTCACATCCCTATTGATGCATTAACATTTTCAAATGACCAATTTCCATTGTCAACTGTTGTGTACATTGCATAACTGAATGATGATTGGATCATAAACAAAACATGGTTCTCATGCATTTCAAAATGTAATACATGAGAAATTATGGTTGTACAATAATTTCAATTGCAATTTGAATAAAATATATTCGTTTCATTAAGATAATTGAATTTCTTTCAAGCTGTTCATAACTCACTTTAATGCTACATCTATAACAGTATCTTCATGTGAACATGTTCTATACAAAATTTGACGTTACAGTCAATATGGTGCTTAGAGACAGGAAAGTTTTAATTATTTCATTAATTGTAACAAGCAGAATCACCATATAAGCTATGTATGTATTTACCACTTCTGTTCAGCTTACTTTTAAGAAGCTGATAAAATGTGTTACTTAAAAGCTGGTTTAGCTTACATTGAAGTAGTACTGATGGTTATGGATTGCAGATTACTGATTAATGTTTGCTTTCAGGAATTATGTGAAAATCCACAGCTGGTTGCAGAGCGATTCAATACCACTCCTGTGGTTGCAGGACAACTAAGTTGTGAGTGGATGGTATCTGCTCTTTCAGTTGTTGGCAGTGTTGGAGAGCTTTGCCGTAAGGTGAAATACCACACATTTCTTAATATATTCTACTTAACATTTTATAATCTTGAATCTTGTTGTTCATGGGAGCAAAAGTAAATTATGGTGTATTACAGATAGAGCAAAAACAGACAGCACTTTACATACATTTCTTGGGCACTTGCCTCTCTAGTCTTTAGGTTTTACTCACCATTGTAAGTAAAGCTACCAGCACTGAAATTTGGAGTAGGTACCTTGTATATGCATTAGAGAGGTGAAGCAATGGAGCGACATTATTTGCCCTTTTAGTTAATTGATGGAAATTAATCATTTCTTCAACTAGCTGTATATAGACTAAGGTTTTTGATGGATAGAGTCAACATGAAAAATTCAACGCTATGGCCAGGATTTGAACCACGGATCTCCTGGTTTCCGTCCAGTCGCTCTAACCCATTGAGCTACCATGGTTAACGTCCCGTCCTGACATTAAATTCTCCATTTGACTCTTATATTTTCCCAGTAGACCACTAGGGGCTCTCGCATCCAAGATACACATTTGTGGCGACTTACTATCATAAGTACTTGAGTCCCAGGCTTCATCATTTAACTCTTATTATTTTAGTTAATTGATGGAAATTAATCATTTCTTCACACTAGCCGTATATAGGCTAAGGATTTTGATGGATAGAGTCAACATGAAGAATTCAATGCCATGGCCGGGATTTGAACCACGGATCTCGTGGTTTCCGTCCAGTTGCTCTAACCCATTGAGCTACCATGGTCAACGTGTCAGGACGGCCAGATGTAGACCAGATGTAGGCCAGTAATTATTTATTGTCTATTTTAAAAACGGATATAATTTTAGCAACTTTCCAAGTTTACACTCAAACTTCACTTACTTGTTGTATAATTGAAACGTTTTCAAGATCATTCGATCTCATCCTCAGCTGTATGGTGACTAAATGAACATTCCTCTTCTTCCACTACTACGGAGCTCTGATCACTGTGCCATCTGGTGTTAGGGGCACTAAGTTTTAATACTTCATTTAATGCCAGGATTTCAAAGTTTATAACTTTATCACGGTTTTTGGTTATGAATATTTTTTCCCAAATATAAGAGAAACTTGTTAACCAGGCAAAAAGAACACCAGAGGAACATTAAGTTGAAACAAACAGAAAAATCTGCAGTTGCACACCATTTTTGGACAGAAAACCACAACATTGGCCACAACATTAAACTGCTAAAATCTTTAAGTACACCCATAGAATTGGATATTTGGGAAAAAATATTCATAACCAAAAACCGTGATAAAGTTATAAACTTTGAAATCCCGGCATTAAATGAAGTATTAAAACTTAGTGCCCCTAATACCAGATGGCAGAGTGATCGGAGCTCCGTAGTAATGGAAGAAGAGGAATGTTCATTTAGTCACCAAACAGCTGAGGATGAGATCGAATGATCTTGAAAACGTTTCAATTATACAACAACAAGTAAGTGAAGTTTGAGTGTAAACATAGTGACTCATAAATCAAACTCAAAAATGAAGAATACTTCATTGTTAATAATGCTTCTGCTTTTAATATTTATAACTTTCCAAGTATTGGATAAGATACCAATTTACAGGCACAAGTTTATAATCTTAGCAAGAGGATCTGCTATTGCTATTCCTATATATAGATACTGTCTCATAAGTAATATTGGTTTTTAACAAAAACAGTTATTTGAAATGTGTTCTGACAAGCAATTAAATAATTTTCAAAGTATAGACTATTAGATTCTATGGTCTTGAACCATCGTTCAGCAAGGTTTATTATTTCACAATAGTACCAGTCTATGGTTTTTTGATGTGAAGGATTTGGTGTTGTCAAAATATCTTCCACGTAGAAAATGGGCCATGAATCAAAAAAAGATGATAATCTGATGGTGCAAGATCAGGGGTGTATGTTGGGTGTGGTAGCAGTTTGATTCCTCCCAATTCATGAACTTTTTTCATGGTTCGAGCAGTATGGGGTGTTGCATTGTCCTATTGCAATAGAACTCTATTTTGGTTAACTAACGCTGGGTATCTCTGTCTTGAAATTTCATGAACTTATTCCAGCTGTTGAAAATAAAAAATATGCATCAATGTGCCCATTTGAAACAAACTCCCATTGAATCACACCTTCAAAATTCCACCAGATACACATTACTTCGGGACCGAACTGATTTTTTTTTTTTAATGAAGACTTTGGCAGGTTGACAGGGATCAAGTCCCTGTTTTGAGGCACCAGGGTGTCGGTAATATACCCATTTTTCATCACAAGTAGCAATTCTTCTGACAAATCTATCATCCTTGGGATTATGTATAATCTGACGACAGATATCCATTCTATGTTCAGCCTGTTGGGGTGTCAGTTCATGAGGTACAGATCTACAGCTTCTGAATGGTTTTATAAATGTCTTAATCCTTCCCGAGTAGACATGTTTTACGATTCTGAGCAGAAGGTAATTATATAAAAATATGTAACCCTTCGAAATACAAATAAAGGTATACTGTCATGCTCGAATGTATTAAAAAACATGTTATACCTTGTTTTTTGTTGAATCCCACCACTGTTGTCCCACTGGAGTGAAGATTTGTTAAACTGCGTAAAAATGTTCCCACAAAATCAGCATAAGTACCATTTTTTGATATTGCATCACAACTTGTAGTTCTAACACACACACACACACACACACACACACACACGCACATGCACACGTGTTCACACATAAACTAGGAACAGTTCAGGAACTAAATACTGTGATATAAGTATATGTAACATATGTTTGGTAAAACCGATGGTAATGATAAATAATAATTCATAATTTTGATACAAATGTGAGGTTACACTTAGCTGGAGCATGGTATCTAGTATATATACGGTTTTGAGACTGATTATTTTATCTCAGGATTATTCACACAGGGAAGCAAATGAATAACAAACATCATTTAATGTTCAAGGGTGTGAAATCTTTCCCTAAAATTGTTCTTTTGTGTGATATATTTTGAAACACACATCTGGATGCAGGGGAGGCTTGGAGATGCAGGTTTCACAAAAATATATTGTTTTCTTTATTTGTTTTTGGGCCTTACATACCACACAAGGATTTGCCCAACTTCCTTGTTCTCTTCTCCCCATGAAATGTGGAAATCCATTTAGCCTTTCCAAAGTTGGGCCCTGAGAAATACGACCATTACTTGATGTAGCATTGTTTTGCCGCGCACCCATGCACTCCCCCACCTGAGATCTGACGAGATGCTTGCGAAATTTTCTATGTGACAGGATCGGTTTACATTTGTTTGTCATATGCATTGTGTATAACAGGTACGAATTCACAATGCAAACTTCCAGCAACCAAGAAAACATTTTTCTATACCACTTGCACGTTCTCTTGCAGAACTGATACTCGCAATATAATTATCAGTTCTATTGACACTGCCCATGTGTCGAGTGTAGTCCAAAATAATGTTTGGTTTCAATCTCAGAAACTATTTATAGTTGGTTTATTAATACTCGTCACTTACTTGTTTATATTTATGAGAGACTAGTTTCAAAGACATTCGCCTCCATTTTCAATCTCTTTCCAACTGGCATCTGTTGTTGTCTGCTCTCTCTCTGGTGGTGGTTTGGTTTCAATGTTGCTGCCTGGTTTGGAAATTTTGAAGGCACCTCTGTCATTTCGTTTTCATCACCCTTGTGACTGGTACTGAGAACCGTTACAGTTCTTTTGTCTTTCCAGCACAGGGCAAGCTTTTGCTGATTGTGGAAGCTTTTTATCTCACCCCTCTTCATTTTCTTTACGTTTCTTGGCTTTAGTTGGTGTGGCATATTTTTTCTGTTGCCCATAACTGTCCCAGTAGTCACCATATTCATTTTCCACAATTCATCAGCTAATTCAGGTGATGTATAGTACCTGTCTGTGTAAACATGGAAACCTTTAGGTGGGTCTACAGGATCCTTTAGGAGGGAAGAACACAGGTCTTTTACAACAAGGGTTTTCAGGAGGTTAGAATTTGATTCAGTTTTGCCCATCTAGGTTTGGAAATTGTATAGATATCCATTGGAAGCATCAGATAAGCTGAAAACTTTGATTCCAAATTTTGTAGGTTTATTTGCGTTATACACTTTGAATTTTACTCTTCCCTTGAAACTGATGGTGTTCTCGTCATCTGACACAAATGGACCTGGGGAATAGAATAAACTGCATTTTTGCTGTAGTTTCTCCATTAAATTTTGAATAACTTCTTCCTTAAAGTATAAACTTGGAGAAGCATAGGGACAGTGAAGCACAAATTAGCACAAAAGTGAATCGAGAAGCAATGTGTCAATATCTTCTTGATTCACTTTTGTACCACTTCTTCCTTAGTTAATTTTCTGTTAATTTTCTGTTTCCCTCAGCATGCGCAAAATGAAGATTCCAAAACAAAAGGAGAAAATCATCACGAGAAAATACATCACTGAAAAATGGAGATTTATCTACCCAACTTGTAGAAAAATAGTCTGTGACGTCAGAGGTAGGGTGAAGCCCCATGTTGATAACCACCCCAATTAGTGCTTTTATGTCAACAATTGTTGGGGGATTCCAGGATGCAATCCTGGCTTTCTTTGTTGGAGGTGTCCCCTGTTGTTTTTTCGTGTTCCTTTGAATGCAGGTTTCCTCGGTAGTTATTTTCAGAATTTAGTCATCAAAAAATAGTCTGAAAAAGTCTATGGAAGGAGTATTCTCGTCAAATTGAGAAGGAAGAATCGGTCCCTGCTGGATATTGTGCACTGGTATAACAGATGTAGGGCCAGGATCAAAATTACTCACCTCTGCCTAGCTAGGTATACTGTTGTCTGCAGTATCACTTGAGTCACTCTGGCACTCACTCACACTTACACACGAATTCTCACATATTTCACTCTCATCACTGAACTAAAAATCTGACAAATCACTATCGCTCTTGTTCAACAAATCTTCAATTTCTTTGTCCGTCAATCCTATCTTGCTGCTATTATGCCAAAAAAAAATGAAATAAAATGAGCCTTACTAGTAAATTCATATCTTATGAGTATCTGGATTTGTTAAGTAGTTGGCAGGAATTTGAGAGAAAAGTTTGAAAAGAGTGCCCTAATTGTATAAAAAGGTTATGGGAAATCCTTCAGACATCTGGACTAATATGGAGAACAGTGTGTATGAAAAACTTGTTAGGAGAATGCTCAGGATTGTGGAAAAAGTGGTTGCTGTAAAGGCTGGAGTTTTTTATGAAAAGAAAAGTTTACGACAAAAAGACATCTTTAATGGTAAAAATTATTCAGGTCAGCTTTTATTACAATATAATATATCCTCTATAATTTAGAATCATATATATCATGTAAAATAATTTATCAATTCTGTTGCTTGTTATTGATTGTTCCTTCATTTCCTTAAAAACAGCTTAATGTCCTCAAAACATTTGACTGGCAATGTAGATGGGGGCAAAATGGTGTCATTAAAGAAAATATACTCTGGAGTTTCTAAGTTTTAATTCCATATATATACCATATACCTTTGATTTACCATCATTGGCTCCTACACAGTATTGTTTCTAAGTTGAAAAACATGGAAATGTGTGTGTAGAGTTTAACGCCCACTTTTACTACATACGGCACTGCAGGGGATGACACTGATGATACATGACATGAAGATGGAGCACCGGTGGAATGAGATGGCGGGGGAAACCGGAGATCCCAGAGAAAACCCACCCCAGCGCCGTGTTGTCCACCACAAATCTCACTTTGCAGTCGCCTGGGATCGAACCCGGGCCGCCTTGGTGAGAGCCAAGTGGTCTAACCACTGAGCCACGGCGCAGCCTAAAAAAAAAAGCATGGAAATTGCCTTGAATTTGGTATCTGTTTTGCTAGACATACTGCATATTTAATTTGAGGTGGTGTCTTTATCCAAGTCAATAATTTTGGGATTACCTTTTTTAAAGGTCTGAGAGGGCAATAAAGATTGCTATAATATTATCTAATATCATAGAAGATGATTAATTTCACATTTGGATTTTGTTCAGAGTAAATGATAGCCCATTTTTCTTTAGTTTCAAAGACAACAGTTAAGATGGATTTAAAGGAGTTGTGGTAAACAAAAGAAAACTGTGAAAATTCTAAAAGTGGAAGAAAATTTAATAGGCTTTCATCAAATAGAGGAGGACCTGGAAATAGCATGGTCGAAATACCATGCATTCAGATTTAACGCAGGTAAATTGCGTCCCCACTAAAAAATGTGATAGTTAATTGTTTTGTAGTGTGTAGGCTTTCACGGCTGGAGTCATTTGGTAGATAATGATTATCCAGGCTTGTAGGCCATGCTCCGCATCAGTCGCAGCCGAGAGTACAACGAGAGTGTTATGGCCACGCCACTGAGTATGTTCGACACAGTTTCGAACGAAACGTCTGGAAGAAGATTTTCCACTAGACCACGGCCTACAAGCCCGGATAATCATTATCTATCAGATGGGGATAGCATTTTTACCTTCAATTCAGGGAGTCCACAGGTTAATACTTTCGCTGGGCTTTTCCCTTAGTAAATCAACTAAATCTTACCTCATAGATTTTGGTCTCATTTGAGCCTCAGCAGATCTAGTTTAAGTGAAATGTTAAACAGTAAAAAAAAAAAAAAGGTTCAGGCTTTTGCATGTATTATTTTTCTTTCTATACATAAACTGTTAATTTAATAAATAAAATAGAATGTAATTTAGCATTGAGGAATCTTTTATTTAATGTTGCAGATAATTCCAGATTTTCAAAGTCAAGAGTGGGATCCGGAAAATGAATATCACAGTGGAATTTTTAAGTTCAAGTTTTGGCAATTTGGCCAGTGGGTTGAAGTTGTAATAGATGACTTCCTTCCTACAGTAAATGACAAATTGCTGTTCACTCATTCCTCAGTAGAAAATGAATTTTGGGTTCCTCTGGTGGAGAAAGCCTATGCCAAGTATGTTTTTAATTATACCAATAGAAATCACATGAAAGTTTTGCACACACATATATTTTAATAAATTAACTTCTTAATAAAGAATTGACAAAAAGACTGATTGCTGATAAACAGTGATATCGTACCATGAGCTCTGCCCTTGAGACAGGGGTTCTATGAGACAGCTAAAACTTTCTGAAGAATTATACATTCAAATTTCGCTTAGTATTTAATAGTGTTTCATGCCCATTCTTAATACATATTGTACTATAGGTGGGGGCCACTGATAATGATACCCTAAGTTTTGAGTACCTTTCTAACATTTGCTAGTTATAAAGACTGAAGAAAACCTAGAAAAAAGCCTTAGTCAGATAGGACATTCCTGGTGGACAGTGGCAAAGCATAGTGTGACGTTTAGGGAAGCAGCTCCTGCATATCTGCAACTTGTGGACTTGGGTTTGAAACTTGTTGCCTGTATACAGTTAGTGCTTCCGTAAACAACATACCATCCTTCGCCCCTGCTGATGGGATATGAACCACAGACTTCCCATGTCATCCTCTGTGGTCTGCTGTTAACATGTTAGCCTCTAGTTCCCGACATTATAGGTTCAAATTTGGCAGAAGGTAATGGATTTTTTTTTGTTTTTTTTTTTTTGTTTTTGTTTGGCATAAAAATCCTTAGCATGGTTTTCTTCAGAAGGAAAATAAAGCCTGTGATCCTATGTCAGATCTACAGCACATAGGAGGACCTCAAGCCTGATAAAGAGGCCTGTGAGCAAAATTAAGCAGTCTTTCATGCCCAGTGTAGAATGGGAGACTGAGAACCACAGCAGTTAGAGTGCATCCACAAATAAAAATATAAAAGAAAATAAGAGAAAAAGCACAGCTCCCATTCATGAGTCTAAACCTCAGCAATTTTGACCGTTCATACTGGTGCCAATTTTTTCTGTCATTCAGTTACCTAAGATAGATGAATTATTCATCTAAAAGTTTATATTGTAATTTAGCCAAAAATAAAGCTCTTTAGTCTCAATAAACCTAAAACTAGATTTCTGTTAAACAGGTTGTTTTTAGAGAAAAGTAGAAAAGGAAATAGAGGGGAGATGGAGAGAGAATGGAAGCTACCAATTTTATAATTACTACAGGCAACTTTAAGCATGCAAGGGGAAGAACTTTGGCATAATTCTTCTCACCCAAAAACTCTTTACGTGCAAAATATTCTATTTTTCTCATAAATAGCTGCAACAATTTTAAAACAACATAACTATTTGCTTAATAAACTAAACTTTTATCTCAAATTTTCTGTAAAAACCTGTACAAGTTTGGTTCATTTTTATTACATTTCATGTAGCTGGTAAACTTTAAGAAATATACAAACTTTATTTCAAGAATCATTAATATTTTCCCTAGCATTATTGTTTCTGAAATATTTCCTATGTGTTTTCCATGTATTTGCTAAACTATAAGAATTATATAAACTTTATTTCAAGAAACATTTAGCATAATATTTTCCTTAGCATTATTGTTTCTGAAACATTTTCTATGTGTTTTACCCATTTTGAAGCACAGTTTGTTAAATGCTTTAATATTTGTGATATCTTATATTTTTGTCTTCTTTTTACTGACAAAAATTACATTTGATTCAGGTTTCTGCACCTAGAAATATTTAAGTATATACTGCCTGAGTATAAACATTTTAGGTGCATATTTATGTTGGATGTAAAGTGGATGGAAGAATCAGTTTTTAAATGATTGGTGTATACGATATAAAGATTAAATAAAGTGATGATTTGTAATGCATAAAGAAAGTTATGCATGTGTTATACATTATATATTTTTACTTTGATATTTAGATGTTTTACTCTTTCCATTCTTAAATGGTTACAGCTGTGTTTGAAACTGTATGTCGTTTCTGTAAATTTTAAGATATGGAGAGAAACCACCTGCTCCACTGTCCAGCTTTCACTCAACAGTGCAAACTTCTTATCAAAATACTGGAGTATAAGAGAGCTTTATTATCAACTGAACAACATTAGATGTAACCAGAGGCAAGAGTTTTTGTTTTTAGCCATAATTTCATCAATTTTTCCTTTTTTGAGAATAATATATTTTTATAGCGATAAATGAGAAAATGTCTATTATTTTTAGTTTGCATAGAAAAATTTACATTTATTACAAATTACATAAAATAACTTTAACATTTATGTCTTCATACCATGAAGCTAGAGGTCGTGAAAAAAAGTTTACAAATTTAACAAAAGCAAGATAAAATTTAACACTTAACAAAGCCAATACAGGGACATCATGTGCACTGAAGTAACAGTTAAGCGGTGCAACAATAAACAGACACCACAGCACCCGACTGGTCCGTCATACTGAGAACTGTTTGTATGCTAACTGGAAATGTTATTTATTGGATAGCACACCATGCACAACAAAAAACTATTATGTGACTAAAGGTACTGAGAAGATTCAACTTCTTGGAAGCTACTCTCAGTCATTACATTAACATGAAAATATTGTCCTTAGTCTCATAATTTATTGGTGCAGGAGTGTAATACGGGCTGAAGAAATTAAAAATGGGAAGGCGTAGTGTAATTATTGTGAACTCCCGGTTGAAGAATACTGAGAACAAGGATTTTATGTAGGTGCTAATGATGTTGTGATGTGTAAATTCTGTAAAACAATAATTGAATGGAAGAGGCATGACTCCTGTGAAAAGCATATAAAAACCAAGGCTCATCTAAAGTGAGTGCAAGATGTATTTAAAACAAGTAATGCACCTAAAAGGCAACTCAGTATCAGTGATTTGCTCCAAGCCCAAAAAAGGTAAAAAGCGACAAAGTAGAGTACATTATGGACACAACGAAAATGTTTATGAAGGTAAGGCTGTTGCTATTGTTAATTTCATAATTACATTATTGTTACATATTGTTAGTATGACTGCATCGTTGCAACCTGTTTAGCACCTGGGTTGTGTTTAATGTTCACGGATCATTTTCCAATCGCCTGATTTATTAATAATTATTACCTAATTATGTTACTAAAATTCTTCAAAATGTTTGCTTAGGTTATTAAAAATGGTACAAAAAAGGACATAAATCCAGTTTTATACAATAATTATAGAATTAAAGCAAGTTAATGTTTAAAAGTGGAGGCCATACATGAGTGCAACTAAATGCATTTAAAACCAGTGGTATTACTTGTGATTCTGATTTTCTTCTTTGTTAGAAAGAGCTTTGTGACTCTGTTGAACAGCAAAACCATGGTGGTAATGATAACAAATTAGATGTAGTAACAGCACTCTTGGCATTGAAGGCAAAAGCTGATTCTTACAGCAATTTCTGTGAGAAGTTCCTTCATTGTCTTAGGTTGCCGATGTCAAATGCTGACATTGAGAGATTTTTCTCTACATACAACTTATTTGTGACAGACAAAAGAACAAGTATGAAAAGCGAAAATATCACAACTTGTTGTGTGCTGCAGTTTGGCAATGTGTGATGTGTGATATTTGATTTATTCATGTTACCTACTGTCCGTGAGAAGGGATATAAAAATCCTGAAAATAAGGAATTGGAGAGGTACGGCTTTGGTGAGGGAAGAATGGCGAAATATTCTACAGAAGGCTAGGGCCCACACAGGGTTGTCATGCCAGTAATGATGACGATGATGATGATGATGATGATACCTACTGCCCGCTGATTTCAAATAAAATAGTTTAATTAGGAATAAAGGGGTTTTAACAGTTGTGTTACTCTGATTATCTATTACTTTTCATTTCAGCCATGTCATTACTCATTAATTCTTCCCGAAAATTTGTGCGAAATTAATGCAAATTTATGGTAAAATATTCACCACAAAACACCACCAATTAAAATTATTAATGCAAATTTTATAAATAATTGTCACCACAAAATGTTGCCTCTGTATATAACCAACCATCACTTTGGTTTCAGTTGCTCTGTGGAAGTTTAATAATGATAGAATGTTAATATATCTTTGCTTTGTTTTTCTATAGGCTTCATGGTTCCTATGGTGCACTGGAAGGAGGACACCTCTCAGATGCACTTGTAGATTTTACAGGAGGAGTTTGTGAGACGTTGGATCTACGTAATTTTAGTGAGCAGGAGGATAAGAGAGCTACTTTGTATGATACACTGTCAGAAGAAGTTAAAGATCATGCTCTCATCTCTGTAATCATTACAGTAAGTAATACTGTTTCTAACAGTTTTAAAGGTCAATGTTCTAATGCTTTGCCTCTTTCCAATTTTGTTTTGGGTTTAAAGGTAAAGAATACAGAAAAATTTCCAAAATTCATAAATATGTATCCAATGTTATTAAACACTACAAACTTCTACTTAAGTTCATGTACAATCTTTTAAACCATGTAATATACTGATTTAAATGGCTACCTGTAAGCATAGCTTGCTATAAAGTTGTAGTTAAAACAATAATTATTGCCAACATTAAAGTGAGCAAACTATTCGAGAATTAATCTCAGGAATCTTCAAATACTAAATTAGCTGCAGAAGAGCAGAAAAAGATGATAAAACAGCCTCTGTATACACTAAATGTATTTCAAATGGCGTAAGGTTGGGAACTTCATTATTTTAGCATTAATTTTTAAACTTTTTTTCAGGTTTTCATTAGTGGGACATTCATTTTCAAAATATTCCATATAATATATTTATTTTTTTATTTTATTTATTAGTGCTGTAGAACATATACATGATAATAGGACACATGAAAAATATGGGATAAAGCTCATCTTTACAAGTTTCATTACAATCATCTTCACTGTACATTTTTATTTATTGTTATTATTATTATTATTATTATTATTATTATTATTATTATTATTATTATTATTATTATTATTATTATTATTATTGTTCATAATTTAAGAGATACCTAAAGTAGTCTAGTTTTTGTTGATTGGATTTTCTCATTAGGATTTGTTGTTGTTGGGTAATGATTATTGTAATCAAAGATATCCAGCATTAAAAAAGTACTTTTATGGTCTGGATTCTTATGTAGACATTTTTGGCCAATACATTTTTGAGGTTACAACAAATAAATATTCGGTCTAAGGACGTTTGAGATGAATTCATAACACTAATCAACATAGATTTTGGTGCCAAGAATCTGAGACTGATTTTAGAGTCACTTTACTGCCCTAATCACAGACATGGCTTCAATTTTTGTAGATTGGCTCTAGTTTTCTGTATATTAGACCTCCAAACAAGAAACTGTTTAAAAAAACAGGAAGAGTAACATGAACATTAAATATATCCACAAACAGCATAAACAGATATTAAATCATTATAAAGTAAACATATTAAATACACAGTAATTGCTCTAAGTTCAGTTCTTTTAGAAAACAACAGTCTACAATTCCTTTTTTGGAAGTGTTGAAAACAGTGTTGTTATAGTAAATTAAATTAATGACACTAAACAACACTTTTAAATTTTTCTGGAACATGTTTCAGAGACTTTGCCTCCATCCTCAACCGGCCATCGACTGGTTGAGGATGGAGGCAAAGTCTCTGAAACATGTTCCGGAAAAATTTAAAAGTAAGTGTTGTTTAGTGTCATTAATTGACTCCCTTTTAAATTTAACAGTCTACAATTTCATTGCTGAAAGAAACTCAGTTTTAATGATTGTCTCCTGCATTACTGATGAGGGCAGTAATTTTGGAGATTCCAACAGTAATTTCCCATCATGTCACTGTCCCATCTTCCTTGATACCTTTCCTCAATGACTTGGATGTCTTAATGGAACCTTTCCCCCTATTGCTCATTGGAATTACCAAGATTAACAGTAAATCTGTTCAAATGGCTATGAAGAAAATGTACCATTATGCTCATATTAGCCCGCATCTTATGAAGGTTAGTGAGCATATTGTGGGCCAATTGTTCATAGTTCTCTGCTTTATGGTTGCCCAAGAAGTTATTTACAACAGAGACAAAACTACACCAGGCAGATGCTTTAGTGTCAGTCATCACATTACTGAAATATAAATCGCCTGCTAAGCTTGTGAATTTGAGGCCCATCTAAGATTTCAGCCATTCCAGCAGTCCGGCCATGCTGTGGCTGAGCAGTTAGACCACCTGACTCTCACCAAGGCAGCCCGAGTTCGATTCTAGGCGACTGCAAAATGAGATATGTGGTGGACAACATGGTGCTGGGACAGATTTTCTCTGGGACCTCCGGTTTCCCCTGCCATTATTCCAGCAGTTGCTCCATTATCATCTTTCCTTTCATCCACTTCAACCTCATTCTGCTTATCTACTTCCCTCACTCTCATTCTGGGACCTGGACTGATCTCCCATCCCTGGATTTCTCTCTCTGATCTATAGTTGTAGTTATCTCACCTGACATCTAAAATGGCATAAGGGTTAAAGGACCATAAATGAACAGGACTGTGTCCTATACCAAGAGGAGGAGGAGAAGAAAAAGAAGAAGAATTTAGAGCATTCAGAATTTCTGCCCAATGCTTTCAAAAATTGCTTCATGAGGCCTAGTTTTATATGGTGTGGAGGGAGAATGATTTTTCCCTATTAACCAAAGGCTTATATATGATCGAAATTTAACTGTATTGGAACACCACAGTGAAGCGAAATAATTATTAAATTATAGATGAGTCGTATTTATTACACATCAGCTTCACTTATGTAAGTGAAGCTGTTGTGTAATAAATACGACTCATCTATAATTTAATACTTATATATGATGTTTGCTGCACAAACAGTCTTATGTTCTCTTGAAGACCATGTCACTTTTCGCATACCTAGTCCGACTATCACACATGCAGATGAAACATGGGTGCTTTGTATAGCCACTTTGCTGCCCAAGCAAGATATTGACCTCCTTCAAATCAACACAAATCAGCCACTCATGCTTATGGTAACGCAGTTTCTGCAGAACCATTTTCATGTTATATTCTTTATGGAGTTTTGTGGAGAGGGCAAATGGAATTTATGCATATTGATTCCCATTGTGTAACAACAGGCATTTTAAGCTTTTTATGGATTTGCCAATAAAAAGTCGTCAGTCTTCTGGTCAATGCTCATGCAGACTCAGTTAAATAGTAGTTCCGCAATATCATTGCAATATACTATGTAATCATCTTCATTAAAGTACTGTAGAAGATCCTTTTCTCTAGTCCAGTAAGCTGTTATATTAGTTTATGGTTTTAGGTAGTTCATTTCGTTTAGCCTGGATGCCAACATTTCAAAATTTTGCTTAGATTGAGGTCTCATATCAAGTTACCTAGTTGCTCTTGGGAAAACTGTTTTGGTATTGTAGACATATCAGTTTCATATTGACTGTCTTCTGGTGGACTTGTCTCGACCTGCAATTTGTCAACATGTGATGATAAAAGTTCCAGAAGAGTAGTATGTGTGTGTGTAGTGTTTAACGCCTGCTTTTACTACATATGGCACCGCAGGCGGTGACACTGATGGTACATGAGATGTAGATGGAGCACCGGTGGAATGAGATGGCGGGGGAAACTGGAGGTCCCGGAGAAAACCTGCCCCAGCGCCGTGTTCTACACCACAAATCTCACTTTGTGGTCACCTGGAATCGAACCCGGGCCGCCTTGGTGAGAGCTAAGCGGTCTAACCACTGAGCCACGGTGCGGCCTAGAAGAGTGGTAAATACTGGTATTGAAACATCTGTACTATGTCGCACAGGTTGCCTTGCTGACTCCAAATCTCACACTCCCACTGCCATTTCTTGCATTTATTAATACTCTGTTAGTTGTGTGGGGCCTGGGAGGCCCCTAGCTTTACTTAAAAGTTGTATTTTACGAACAAACGCATGCACCTACATAATTGTCTGACTAGGACATCTAACATTACACCTTACTCGAGTGTTTGCTGTGGTAAAACTTTTTCTGTTTATTGTTGTAGCTGCAAGAATGACAAATCAGCAGTTAGGTGTTGTAGTTAGGTCCAGCGGACCCCTTGCACCTATTCTTGTTACATCTTGATGACATGTTTTTCTACGACAGTAGTTGGGGAATATTGCATTGCCAGCGGAAGGAGCTATTAGTACTTTGTTGTGAGTACCAAATGGTATTCATTGCTATTGGACAAATTTGCTGATGTTAGAGAAATTTTATAATGTTTGTGAATAACTGTCAGAGGTATTATTCTCTTTGGACAAAATGTCACTGTCGACTAGCAGTTACCTGCATTTTGTGGTCACTGTGGTTTTTGCCAATATATACCATTTAAGCCAAACAAGTATGGCATATAAATATTATGTTTGAGTGATGCAAAATGATTTACATGACTAATATGGAAATTTATTATGGACAGTAGTCAGATGGACCACATTTGCAAAATAATTCCGCAGAAGCTGTAGTGCTAAGACTAACTGAACCAATCTTTGGCACTGGCAGAAATGTTACAGCAGATAATTGGTTCATTAGTGTTTCTCTGGTGAATGAGCTGGGCAAAAGACAACTTTCTTTTGTCAGTACAATACACGAAAACAAGAAGGATTTACCCTGTAATTTTACTTCTCCAAAGGGTCACAGCCAATACAAAAGTGTATTTTGCTTCACAAAAAGTGAAACATTTGTTTCATAGTTCCAAAAAGGGTAAAACAGTAGTTTTAATCTCAAATCTACATGTTTTGTCAGAACAACTGTCAGAAGGTGTTGAAAAAAAAAGCCTGAAATAATCATGCATTACAACGATACTAAATCTGGAGTTGATGTAATAGATAAATTGTGTGCTACGTACAATGTAGCCAGAACAAGTGAAGGTGGCCAATGGTAATTTTTAACCATATGTTGAATATTGCAGGTATTAATTCTAGGGTTATTGTTCTTGGAAACCAGAACAAATATTCCACAGGACAGGAATATTTGAAAGTACTGTTTTTAGGTTTACTGTCACAACAGCTACAGAGAAGAGCAACAACATCGAAGTGACCCAATGATCTGAAAGAGCTTATAAAATATAAACCTGTACAACCAACAGCAGATGAGTTGCCAAATGCACCAGAAGCATTGAAAAAGAAACGATGTGAACCCTGCAGTAAAGATAAAAAAGAACAGCAAAACTAAATATGCAAGTGGGAAATGCAACACTCCTCTCTGTTTGAAAAACTCCAAAATTATTTGCAATAACTACTTAGTCTGGAAAAACAGAAGAAATAGCTAATGACTCAATAAGTGAACATTTCCAATGACAAGATGTATTTTAAAAGAATATGTTATTCTCTTTACGTATACTTGATACAAATTATAATGTACACTCTAATTTGTATTATATTTTAGCTGATGTATTTAATATGACTATACTAATAAAAGTCATGTATATTTAAACTAAATAAAACCAAAAATTAAGAAAAGAAGAAAAATGAAAACAAAAAGAAATACAGGCATATAATCACAATAATACAGCACGGGCCTCCCAGGCCCCGCGTGACTAATAGTGTTCTGCCAAGGCATGCGCCTAATGGAGGGATAAAGCCTTTTTCAGCAGAACAAAAATAATAGTCATCATGGTGAATATGTGCTTCTCACCATACCATTGGTATTCCAAGGTTTAAATTTTTCTTTGTTCCTTTCGTCTACTTTTGTAGACTCTCCACACAGGTTTTACACACCTATGGAGAGCCCAAGACTTGTCTTGGTCCACAAGAGGAATATTAAAATATGCCAGATATGTTTGCTTCATAAAGCTAGTTATGTTCTTTCTGTTTTTCTTTGTATTTTTTTTGTTTCTATTTTTTTATGTATTCACTACATACATAAGGGAACTCATCAGGGGATGTCAGACAACCTCATCTTGAGGAACTCATTACTCTTGAGGAACTCATTATCACTACAAGAAAAGAGATAAAATTTGAAGTTATTATTATTTGAAGCAAAAGGTTAGAAACAGTGATATATTTAACATTTGAAAGTAATGAGTCGGTAAATCAAACACAAACATCACTTAAATTATTAAATTTTAGATGAGTCGTATTTCTTACACATCTGCTTCACTTTCATACCTATTTTGAGGACATGTTTCGCAAATCTTCGTTTGCATCTACAGCTCTTGTGCGACTGACGCTAGATTCTGGATGACCATCCAACAGTTATGGTGAGAAGATGTGATCAGGATTCTGACACCTCCAGTCGGAAAGTTGGCATTCTTTGACTGGGATTTGCTACCTATTGCAGCTCCTCAAATTCCTTATATCGAGTGGGGACTGGTCCTATACCTGTGACTTAGAATCTGCCCCCCTTCAGGTGGGATTTAACTTGAGTGCATTCCATGGCAGGAATGAGAGTACAATAATCCAGCCCTTTATGCCACAGCACAGGTTAAAGTGTATATGAGAAATCTAAAATACAAAAATGGGAAAAATAAGCAGCTGCAGAACATTTTTGGTCCACAGATCATTATCCTACAAAATCCTGCAAATTTAAACATACTTACAAAACTAGTAGAATTCTTGGTCTAGGAAAAACTATTTTTATACAAGAATAAACACAATAAATTGAACTTAAATGTCCCATGTAAAAAGGAGCTCATCATATATAGAGTGATTTATATAGAAGTGACATATTTCCTTCATTAATTGTTTCAAAACGAATTGCACTAGCAACAACTTATTATACGTAATAATACCTATTATTATTTTGGAGATTATTTACTTCTATAGCAGATGTTGAAAATGTCCTCCATCCTGCATAAGGCACAACCCAACATGTCATTCCATGTTACTGGCCATTCGTTGGAGGACTCTGTTGTCAATAGCTTTAATCTCCTGTGTGATATTGTGCTTCAGATCATCCAGTCTCAGGGGACGTGTGGCATAAATCCTGTCTTTTAAGTAACCCCATAGAAAGAAGTCCAGCGAGGTCACATCCAGAGATCTCGGTGGCCATAGGTTCCTGGAAATTATCCAGTTGTCAAAGAAACATACAGTTAGTTCCATGGATTAATTTGATGTATGGCATGTAGCGCCATCTTGCTGAAAATATCCTTGACTCAACTCTACATCGTCCAGTTGCTCAACAAACTCCATGAAAATCAGTCGGTACTCTGCAGTGTTAGTCTGGTTAAAAAAAAAAAAAAACAGTCACACTATTCTCTGTGCGAATATTGCACACCAAACTCCGATTTTGACGGGGTGCATAGGTGCTTCATGAATGACAAGTGGATTTTCAATGACCCAATGGCATAAGTTCTGTGAGTTCACATAACCAGATAAATGGAACCATGCTTCATCTGTGAACCATGTGATGGACTATGTGGCAGGATTTTGCACAATGAACATCTGAAACCGACAGTAATTCAAACTTTTATCTTTATCTGGTTCCTGTAGCCGAAGAACAACCGTAACCCTACATGGCTTTTAGGCCTGCAGTTATCACAGCTCTCTGACACATTGAGTAGCTGTACCCTGTCTCCTGCGACAAACGTCTTAATGATTTTTTGAGTGACTGCTGTAGTTGTGCTCTTACGTCAACAACCGTGAGAAGCCTAGATAAACAATGCTTGCCTTTTTCACTCGCCAGAGATCCAGCTGTTTCCAGTTTGTTTACCAGTACCAGTATTGTGCTTCTTTTGGGAGGATTGCGAACACCAAATTTTCTCTGGTATGCCCTTTGAGTAGCTGTAATTGAATTCGTAATCCAGTAATGCTTCACAAGGAAGAGTCGTTGATTTAATGTGTACTGCATTTTCACGTTGACTGGAACAAAATGTCTAAAACAGCTGCCAACAATAGCAGTTAGGAATAAAATATAAACATCTGCACATCTAGTGACAAGGAATCGAAACTCCAGAACATTCTGCTTACTTTGGTGCTAAAATTGGATCATTGAATGAATTTCCAGTGGAATAGTTAAACAAAGAAATGTGTTAGTTCTATATAAATCACTCTGTAGTACGTTGAGTCAAAATGCCACCTACAAGTCGCAAGAGGAAGCACAGCAGTTAATCAGGGCTTATGATGGTCCCTAAACATGTTCCAGTGAGTTCTGGTAAAGAAAATGAAGCTAGAGTAATAACTTCAAATTGTTGCATATAAATGTTAAAGTAACATCTTTTTGTCCCTAATAAAAAGATTCAAAAATCTGTTTGGGTTAAAATGTCAAATGAAATCTTAAATTATGAAGTTTTGGAATTTCACGCTTCAAACTCATCTAGTGCATTCAGAACTGTGGCAGTCTTTACAAATCAAGAGTATGTTCTTGCTTTTGGCAAAGCTGACTGCAACATTTGAGATGTTCCCAATAGGAGAATTCCAAATTCATCAGTCATAGCATAGAGTCTAATGGGGGAGATTTTGAGTATCTACTGTAAATAGACATCATGTTGATGTTGGAATTATTAACCATTAATAAATTTCCTGTTTAGCAATCAATGTGGCTTTGATTTAATTTTACATTATACACCTGCGTGAAGTGTTTCCATCATTAACAATAGAATTTGTTATCCTTGATCATTTTATGCATAGCCTCTTACATTTAGGTCTCGTGAATACAATTGAATAACTTAAAAGAAAACCACCCCACTCCTCGTCCCCAGCAGTAGCTGATAGCAAACAAGCACTTGGCAAACTGTCTTTCAAGCACTGGCCTTGTTTAGAATTTCTCCTGTTGTAGGTATGAGCTCATGCCTGGTAGCAAATCAAAACAAAATCATTAAGTTGTGAAATCCTACTCTGTTGCCAGACTGTACAGATAATACATTCAGTAATGTTCAATTATCTCCTTTATTTTCCAAGATAGATGAAGCTGTTATGGGACTTTATTATTCATTATATTTGGATCTGCCAGCTCGCAAAATCTGTACACTCATACCCCTAACATCTTGTGTATATATCTATATGTAAAATTGTGTGTAAACAACAGAGAGGAAATTGATATGCTATTACTTTTTATTCATCATCATCGTCGTCGTCATCATCAATCATCAATCATCATCATCATCATCATCATCATCATCATCATCATCAACTCTTCATGGTTTAGGAGAGTTCTCCTATTCCGGCCTCATAATTCTTCCCATCATTTTAGTGGTCTTCCTGTTGTTCTATAACCCAAAGCTTTGTATTTGTAAGACTAATGGAATGCAAGAGTTACCATTCTTTGTAAATGGCTTTTCCGTTTTTCTCTATTTGTTTGTATTTTTTCTTGCAATGAGAATATATCTAATTCTTTCCTTATGTCTTCGTTTCTAATACGATCTTGTCTGGTGCATCCTTTTACTGCTCGTCTATACTTCATTTTTGCCGCTTGTATTTGGCTTCAATCTTTCTTTTTTAAGTGTCCATGTCTCCGAACCATATAATAAAACTGGAACAGCCATTGTCTTATAAAATTTTAGGTTTATATCCTTTCGGGTTTTTCTTTTCAAGGTACAAACTATAATCCACAAATGTATTGAAACTTGCTTAATTTACTATTTATTTCTTCATTATTCATTTTATAGGTTACATTACAGCCCAAGACATGTTCTAACACTTTATTATTTAACACTATCTTAGATCTTCTTATTTGTTTTCCTATAAATGCCATAACCTTTGATTTTTCTACGGATATACTTAAACCATAATCTTGGATCAATTTTTGTAGCTTGTACATACTTATTTGCAGCTTATCCTCTCTGTCTTGTATTAACATCATATCATCTGCAAAGAGTAGCATACTTAACGCATTATATTTATTTATTTTTATTCCTAATGGTGTTTCATCTTTTAATTTTCTGAGAATATTGTCCATATAAATATTAAACAATAGCAGAGATAAATTACATCCTCATCTTAAGCCATTATTAATTATCATATCTTTTGATAATCATCCATTTCCTAAAACTATTTTTATTTTTGTTTCTTGATATATGTTCCTGAGTACATCAGTCAATTGTTTTCAATATCCTTTCTTGTCTATTATTTGCCAGAGTCTAGTCCTGCTCACCTTATCAAAAACCTTTTCCAAATCTACGAAGGCTATATGTGTTTCTAAATTATATTCTCTTCTCTTTTAAATAATTTGGTTAATAGAAAATATATTTTCTATGCAAGATCTTCCTTTTCTAAATCCCATTTGGTTTTCTAATAATAACGGTTCTGTAAATACACTTAGACGTTTATGATCTTTGTATACAACTTATAGCCTGTATTCAGGAGACTAATAGCTCTGTATATATCACATACATTTCTTTTACCCTTTTTAAATATATTAATAACATGTGCATCATTCCAGCTTTTGGGAATTCTATTCGTTTTCCAGCATTTGTTGATAAAATTGAGTAATCATACATTTAATTTTACTCCTTCGTACTTTATTAATTCTGTGTTTATTCCATCTGGTCCTGGAGCCTTTCTATTTTTCATGTTTTGTAAAGATAATTGTAATTCTTCTTCAGTGATTAAATCTATAGATGGTTTAAGTATTACTTCATCCTCTATTGACTTTCCATTTTCTTCTGATTAATACCATAATTCCTTATACTATTTCAAATATTCTTCTTCACATATATTGTTTATCTCATTCTGTCTTTCTCTTGTTTTGTTGAAGTCTTAATCACTTTATAGGAAAATTGTTGTCTAACATGTATGTCGTTTTCTAACTGGCTGATAAAATTCTCCCATGAATCCTGATGTCCTCTTCTTGTAATTGCCTTTGCAATGTTTCTTTTTTGTTTATAATAATAATAATAATAATAAGAAGAAGAAGAATTTTATTGTCGTTGAGCTTTACAGCAATGGACGTCAGAAGATACAATACAAATTACAACAATATCATACAGAGTAAGTACAAAGTCAAGCTTAACAGCAATTGATGTCAAAAGATAACATAAATATTACAATACAATACACATCTTTCTATTCTATTTTACAGAATATGAGAATAATACAAATTAGAAAATAATGTTCAGTGAATAAGTGACACTACTTACAATTCAGATGCATTTTCAAAACATTCCTGTAAGGAGTAGAATGGGTTGATTAATAATCTGTCATAAAGCCTATGTTCAAAGCTGCTATTTGGCAGTCGAATTACATAATCTGGAAGTGCATTATACATTCTTATACCTAATATTTCAAAACTATTATGTGATTTTGCAAGCCTATGATAAGGTGTATCAATTTGGTTTGTATACCTAGTATTATATTTATGCATATCCTGTCTATAGTTGTAATCAGATAAAGTCTTTTTTATATAAATTAGGACGGTATAGATGTATAAGTTTACTACTGTCATTATTCTTAATTTAATAAATAATGGCTTACAATGTGCGAATTTGTCTGTATCAGATATAATACGGATAATCTTCTTCTGTAATAATAGGATATTACTAACGTGGCTACTATTACCCCAAAGTAAGATACCATATAATATAATGCTATGAAAAAAAGCAAAGTAAGTAGATCTAATGTATGTATTCGGTACACAGCTTTTTAAGTTTTTGATGAGATATATGACTCTTGAGAGCCTCGCAGTGATGTAATTAATATGAGGTTCCCAGGAGAGTTTATTGTCAACTATTACACCCAAAAATTTGACTTCTTTAGTATCATTTGAACTTGTCAGGTCCCTTAAGCTAAATACAAGTTGTTGTGTTTTCTTTTCATTAAGCAAGAAGCCATTTGCCCTAAACCATATGTCTGCCTGCCTCAGGGTGTCCTCGGCAATTGTTTTAAGTTCTCTAACGTCTGAGCTGGTATTAAAGAAAGTAGTGTCATCTGCATATAATATTGTATGGGTATTTACAAAGGAGGGCAAGTCATTGATCATTAGTACAAAAAGTAGAGGTCCCAGAACAGAACCTTGTGGCACCCCCCACTTTATTTCTGTCATTTTCGATCTCTCACTACCGACACATAGACTTGATAGCGATTACTTAAGTACGACTGAAAAAGTTTCAAGGCTGTATCACCTATACCATAAAATTTAAGTTTATTTATAAGGTGTGTATGATTCACACAATCAAATGCCTTACTCAAATCGCAAAAGGTGGCCTCAGCTATATTTTTGGATTCAAAAGCAGTGAGTATCTTTTTTACTAACGATACTATGGCATCTATTGTCGATTTGCCTTTTCTGAAACCAAACTGAAATCCACTTATAATGTTGGCTTTTTCTAAATAGGTACAAAGTTGAGCATACATAATCATTTCGATCACTTTTGAGATTATTGGAGTTAACATTATTGGACGGTAGTTTGTTGGGCTGTTTTTATCTCCTTTTTTAAATATTGGGACAACTCTTGAGAATTTTAATTTATTGGGAAAATTTCCTTCTATAAGACATTTGTTAATACAGTACGTTAGTGGATACAGTACGCATTCTATTACTTGTTTAAGAAGATTATTAGATATATCATAGATGTCCACAGCATTAGATGTCTTTAGTTGTTTAACAGTATTTAATACAGTATCAGGGGTCACTTCCCAGAATTCAAAGTAACCTTGTCTGTACCTCTGCTCGCAATTTTCCATTAGTTCTTGTACTGATTCCTTGGGTATTTTTATGTTTTGTGCGATATCTTCCACCGATTTTGTAAAAAAATCATTCAGTTCATTAGGAGTTAACTCTATGTCATTCCCATTGCCTCTTTTTGCTATTGAATTAATCAAAGTCCAAGCCTTCTTGCATTTATTACTAGAGGATTCAATGCTTTGAAGATTAAACTGTTTCTTAGCTTCATTTATGGCTTTTTTGTATTCCTTTCTAATCTCGAGATAGGATGACTTACACCTTTCAGATTTATTCCTCCTGTATAAACCTAAATACATTATTACTCTTGATTTCATGCTTGTAAGTTGAGGTGTATACCAATTATTCCTATCCTTATTAACAGCTTTTTGTCTATTAGCAATATTTTTGACTTTACATTTTCTTTGGGGAATACACATTTCAAAGATATTTAGAAACATGGTAAAAAATCTTTCAAATGCATCATTTGCAGTTAATAGGTTACAAAGATATGAGTTACACAACATATCATACCATTCGATTTCACTTAGCATTTTCATAAAGTATGAGATTTTGTCACTGTTTATAGGCCTAGTAACAACAATTTTAGATTTTATTTGCTTATTGTTAATTGTTTTTACATTTCTTATTTCAAGCCAGAGTCATGGTCTGAAAAAGGAAAGATATTAGTATCACAAGTTACCAAATCCTGATTAATGTTAGTAAATATATTGTCCAAGCATGCTGTCAATCTGGTGGGCTTGTAGTTCATACAGCTAAAATTAATATAATCTTGTCGTTGACTCTTCTGTTTTATTTTGTAAGAACCACATGCAACTTCACCGAGAAAGAAATACATTTTCTAAACAAAGACCTAAAAACATGTGTAGATTACACAAAAAACACTGAAAACTATATTGCGAACATTGAAATAGTGTTGCAAACCAGGATTGTATGGGGGGTGAAGGGCTTACAAACCTAATCGACAACTGGGGGTGTAGTTACTGAAAGGATAACGGAGAAAATGGTAGAGCTAAACAGGTCAAAGTTTAGGGACATGAGTAGGGTTAAATTAAAGTGATGGGTTCTCCATAACATTGACAAATATATTTTAAAGATTGGGGAAGTCAAATCAAACAAAGCTCTCCTTTATCTTGAAGAGATAAAGGGTGCAATCAAGACAGACATTAAATCAATTAATACATGATAAATAAATATTACCTTTTATGTAGTGTGGCGTAAAGTTCTGAACAAAGGGTTGCTGGTTCACTTTGATGAGTTGAGTTTTGTAGAAGTATTCACCAATTCTATGATGAGACTAAAGTAGCAGCATCCAACTAACTGACTAATGACTAACTAACCACGATCTGACTATGATCCGACTAACCCTTCCTTACTGGCTATAATTGTTTAAATACAACTGGCTTTCAAAATGTCTGCCATCATACGACTCAGCGATTCTTCACAGACGGTTTACATCCTATGGTGCAATCTTGTGCAACCTAAGAATGACTCTTCTTAATTTTTCTGTCGAGGAAAGATTTGTTCAGCAAGTTCCTCGAACTGCCACCAGAGGAGACTGATGACAAAATATTGCCAGCTACACCAAGGAGAACCAGTCGATGTCCGGCTGAGGATAGAGGGAAGGCCTCTGAAACTAGTTCCGGGAAAATTTAAAAGTAAGTGTTGTTTAGTGTCATTAATCGACTCCCAATAAATTAAATAAAATATAATCATTTGTATTATTCGTTCATTAATGAAGGTATAGTGCTCAATTCTCTTTGTCCATTTCTCATATTAATATTGTTATTCCTTTAGCTCTCTTTGTTTTAATGAAACCCCACTATAAACTAAAGTGTATTTCCTTATTTTTTCTGTACCTTTTAATTTCCTTTTAGTTTATGTAAGTACCATTATGTTTACCTTCATGGAATAAGGAGGTTAAAAGCTAACAAAGCTAGTGGTATTGATGGTATACCAGGAGAATTTTGGAAGGCTTGGACACTCGAAACTAGGAGAAAAATAGTGATAAAGTTATTCAATAAAATAATGGAAGAAAAGAAAATTCCTAGGAAATGGAGGACAAGCATGGTATTGCCAATTTACAAGGGAAAAGGAGATAAAAATAACCCAGCTAACTACAGAGGGATTAGTTTATTGTCTATTCTAGGGAAGATTTTCACTGGAATTCTAGCAAATAGGTTGCAAAATTGGGTTGAGAAGGAGAATAAACTATCGGAGTTCCAAGCAGGTTTTAGACCGGGCAGGAGAACATTGGACAACATCTTTATTATTAGAACAATTGTACACAAATATCTGAGCAATAAAAGGGGAAGGGTATATATGATATTTATTGATCTAGAAAAGGCATTTGATTCTATTAATAGAGACGCATTGTGGATAAAATTAAGCAGTAAGGGGATAAGTCAGGCATTTATAGAAGTAAGTAAAATGATATACCAAGAGAATGAGATGTGTATAAAACTACCAGGCAACAAAGTAACTAAATCTATATCGAGTAAGGCAGGAGTACGGCAGGGATGTAAACTTAGTCCAGTATTATTTAATCTTTATATCCATGGACTTTTAGAGGAGATATCAAGTTGTAGGGTACATTCACCAGTTATTAATAATAAAGAAATACCGGGGCTACTGTTTGCAGACGACCTAGTAGTTGGGTCCATATCAAGTGGAGGGCTGAGAAGAGCAATCGAGGCAGCCAATTCTTATTGCAATAAATGGGGTTTGAAAGTGAATGAAAACAAAACAAAGATTATGGTCTTCAAAAAAGGATACAGGTTGCGTAAGGATGAGAAATGGGAGGTTAATAGAAGAGAAATAGAGGTAGTAAGGAGATTTGATTATTTGGATACAAGGTTGAGTTCAGATGGCAGCGGGAAGGAACAAAAAAAGATGTCTGTGGCAAAAGGTAAAATGGCCATGAGAGTGATAAGATCATGCTACAGTAAACTGCCAGATATAAATGTCAAATGGTTGGAGAGGATTTATACGGCAGTAGTAGAAAATAGAATGTTACATGGATCAGAGGTATGGGGACTAGATGAGGCTTGGAGAGAGACTGATAGAGTGCATAGATCCTTTTGTAAATACATATTGGGATTACCAATAGCATCACCTAATGGGGCAGCACAATTAGAACTAGGCAGGCATTCTACTAAAATTAAAATCTTGTCAAGGGCAATGAAATATTTATACAGAATCACTAACTTGGAAGATGGCAATATTATTAAAGAATGTTTTCATATTCAAAAGAGAAGTAACTGGAGTGGGTCTTGGGCACATAAAATGTATGACTTTTTGAAGCAGATAGGTATGGGTCATTCTTGGATAAATGCAGAGTATGAGTATAGAGGCTTCTGGAAAGAAGTTAAGCTAAGATTAGAAGATATTGACAGACAAGACATTTTTGCCAATACAAGTGACAAAAGCTCACTGAGATTATATAGAGAAATAAAAACAACCTGGGGGAGGGAAGGATATATAGATATATGTAGTAAGTTAGGGCAAGAAGGTTTTGCGTGGGCGAGAACAGGAGTGAGAAACTTGAAAGGTAAAGGTCAAGAGAGGGAGCTAGATAAATGTCCATTGTGTGGAGAAGAGAATGCAGATTTCCATTGTATATTAAATTGTAGTCAAACAAAGATATGGAGAGAGCAGGCTTGGCTACGTAAATGGGACAATTTGGGGGGTGAAGTAGTAATTAGAAAAATGTTGTCAGTAAAAGGAGGAAAGAACAGGAGAAATATAGGGAATTATTTAGGGAAAGCTAAAGAGAGATGGCTAAGAACAATTAAGAGAAAAATGTAGAGTGGGATAGGTTGAAATGGCAAAAAGTGTAAAAAGGAGCAGAGGGCCTCCAATAAACAAAAACCTAGGGTTAGGTGTATGGGGACCGAATTATTGGTCAATGGTGGGTAACATGATAGGATTTCCAGGATTTAAGAATATATGGCATTTTTCAGTATGGATTTCATAATTGTAATCTTGATTTTGTATTTCCATTTGTTGATGTAAAAGGAAATAAATTACTACTATTACTACTACTATTACTACCTTCATGGTTTCTATTACATTTACTAATTCTTCTTCCTTTGTGGATATTCCTCTCACATTCCATATTCCTATTTTTAATGATTCTGCAATTCCCAATAGTGTGTCCTGTTTCCTTTGCTGTGGTCAAAATCCAATGTTATCAATCCTGCTATTATTTTGAGGCTGTTCGGTATGTAAGAATTTCACTCTAGCTGTGGTATGAACGCTGCACAGAGCTAGTTCAGTAGTGGGGCTGCCAGCTCTCTGCTCCTGAACTTGCAGATGCTTTTCGGGCATTTACCCTAGATGTATTGTCTTCACCACAACTTTCGAGTCACATCTACCTGATGTGCCAGTTTTGGTCCACCCCGGGTATTTCATTTTCCCGGTACCACCTATATGTAGGAGGCATTCCCCAATCCGCCACCTGGGGAAGCGCCCGATGGCTGACTGGCACGAGACCCCTCACAGGCTTTTTATTTGTTTAATTTTTATTACCTTCAGAAGCTGATTGCATAGTGGAATATATGGCAGTACTCAAATTGATATGAACTATGATAAAACTATCAGGTTAGGATTAGGCTTACTATGGACGGGATTTGGCACTGAAACCTGTTGTTTATTGTACCTAAGTCCCAAGTGCAGCATCCTTGTGACGAAGGATGAGGTGAGAGGAAACTATTAGGTTAATTGATGGAAATGAATTGTTCTTCCACACTATGAGTGTTTTAAAAATTGATTTTGTATAAAATATAAAAGAGGTAGTAAATAAAACCAATCTTAAGTGACAAACAGTAAATTCAAAATGTTAAAAAATCAGCTTCTGGCCCATGATACATTGACTAAAATTTAAGAACAGAGCAGTCTAAAGAGAAGCATCTCTTTCTCAAAAGAAAACAGAGAAAGAAACTGAATAATACCAAATGAACTCTGTATGACAATCTCTTTGCAGTTTCACATAAAACAGTTTGAAATTGATTATGGAGGAGGCACATATTAACAAGAATAATATAACCATAGGCATAAATGCCTTAAATGATTATTCTATTCAGTCAATTGAGGACGATATTGCTAAATTTGACTGTTATACATCTGATGCAATAAAATATTGAAGTAAAGCCCTTTTTCCCCAATTTTATTTCGAATGGCTAAAATGTAACTCAAGAACAAGTATTGTATGCATTGTCTGATCTCTTTTGTTCCTATAGTTAAGGAATTTTTGGTCTCTCCAACATTTTTGTTAACGTCCATTCATTATACAGAAAATGAAGCTAGTCACAGTGAAGCAACAAATATTACACAGATAAAAATATTTGTAAAAGTATCTCCACTTAACATAGGAAGTTGATGTTAATACTTCCTTCTTCTTTATAAAATTGATTTCAAAAGCATATCGCTTTCCTCATCAGTTAGTTCCAAACTCCGTTGTTAAGGAAATCTCGGTTACCATGCTTTTCTGCTTTGTCACATTACGTTTTCAGCATTACCAACATCTGAAGACGAAACAAACCTAAAAACAGAATCATTTGCCGGTATGTCAAAATTCATTACGCTATGATTATTTTTCAAAATAAATATCTTTTCCAACACTATTAACTCTATGGGATCATTTAATTGTTTTAATAATTTAACTTCCGGGATTTATTTCATGATTAAATGACCAAAAATGATCTGCTACTACCGATTTATCAATTTGTTTATATTTAATGTTACGAAAATGTTCTTTCTTTCTGGTTTCCAAACTATGTTTCGTCTTTCCAATATAAACCTGATCACAATCCAAACAATTAAATTGATAAATACCAGATTTTTTATTATTAGGAATTTTATCTTTTTTAGAAAATTGTAATGAATTTTTAATACTATATTTTTTTTGAGGAACTAAAGTTATACCAACTTCTTTAAAAAAAAATTGAAAATGTTTATTAAACCAAGGATGGTAAGTAAATTTTTAAAATTATAATCATCTTTTATTTTTTTAAGAGTAGAAATATCATTAACAGTTTTTTGATATATATATATATTAAAAACCTTAGCCTATATACGGCTAGTGTGGAGAAATGATTAATTTCCATCAATTAACTAAAATAATAAGTTGTAACTATATTCACTTTTCAGCATTATTTTGAGATTTCAGTGTTAATTAGTTTTTTCTTTCTTTTTAAATTGGGTTAACCACTTAAATATACAATAAAAATAAGAAAATTGCATTCTGTTTAACAGCTCTAAGGAGTGTTTTTGTTTTGGTTGGTGTCTTTAACTGGGAATGCAGTTTTCTCAGATTTGAGTCTCACCTGTCACTTAGCTATAAAAATTTTTCTTGCAGTATGCAAATGCTGGGAAGATAAATTCAGGATAAATTAAAATATTCTGGACAGCATGCTTTGTACATTTATTTAAAAAATTTTTACTTGTTGCAAAAGCAGCTCTCTATAAAACTTAGTCACATTAATTTCAATATACAATGTACAGAAAAAAAAAAGAATTACACTAGTATGCTTTTTAGGCACTTTTTACTCAAATTAGAAATACTTGCTTATTTTTTCTGAAATAAGCATGGAAGAAGTTTATAGTTTTAAATGATTTTTTGAAGCTTCTAATGCCATTATATGTGCCACTTTATTTCAGCAATAGTTCTAATCACTATAAAAGGTGGTTGTCTTTGGTTTTAACAGCATAAAATATGAAATCATAGACATAATACTGATCCCATGGCTGAAGAATATTACAGCAAATATGTAACCATACCAAAAGCCATCAAGATCATTAAATGCATACCAAAGAATATTCAGAATTAAGTTTTCCAATGTTATTAACACCATAAAGCCAGTATAGAACACATGTACGCTTTTTAACTTAACCTTGAATTCAAAGAAACAGAAAAGTAGAACATATGCCATACAGAATTGGGTAAACACATCATAAATACTAGGACATCTTTTTTTCTTTAGGAGATAAATTAGCATTACAATGTAGTGAACAAGTATGATACCAAGTGTTACATATGGTTGAAAGTGTGCACTCGTTGCCAGGGTGGCAATGCGAGAAATCACAAAGAACCACCACCAGAGAAATGCCACAAATGTCCCTAGTGGGTCATCTTCTTCTCTACCATCAAACTGTTCCTTACGTTCTGGTAGGGCTACTTTTCTGGCATTTGTCCAAACTGATAACTTTCTAGTCTCATTCATGCTAAAATAACTAGGGAAAGAAATACTACGTTTGCTGTTTGATCTGTGAATTTCTGGTTCTGGTAGCATGGCAGAAGCAGGTCTAGGAGGAGCTGGTAATGATGGTACAGGCATTATGCTGTCTTCATCACTATGTAATGTGTGAGAACCTGTCTTTAGATGAGATGGTTTTGGTGGCAAAGGGGGTTTAGTAAGAAGGTGCATCATCCGGGGTTGAAGGAAAGGTGTACTTGACTGTGTTTCCTCTTCATTTCGTGCATTGTGCTCCTGATGTTTAATGTTAAGAGGACTTTGAGGATTATGTTTCATGCTGTGCCAGGGTTCCCTCCTGCCAGTAATTTTTTGGCTTTCAAACCATAAAAATGATGTAACAATTATTGCCACCATGGTGACAGAGGTGATGATGCACAAAACTTGTAGATGACCTGAAAAGAGAAATCACTGTAGTACCTGTGTGTTTCATCTGCTAAAGTAGCTTTCATGTATTAGGGCTGAAGGCCTTTGATGCACAGTGATAATAGTAATTTCCACTAGAAATCTTCCAGCCTATCAGATTTAACAATGTCAGCTTGTAATTTAAACCTTTATTGTATATATCCTTATTTAACAGTAATTAATTGAAACCAAAATAGAGGTAAATAGAAGAAGAATTTAATATAACAATTTTTCATTCAATAAAATGTACTAAATCATTTAAAATACAGATACCCAATAAACAGATCTACTAATTTAAATTGGCCCGCAGTTTAAATGTTTATTTTGCAGAACAAGCATTTATAAAGGCTCAACAGATTAAGTGGCCAAGCTATTATCAGCACCTGGTCTAAAATGCACACCATTTGCCTGCAGAGACTCCAGTTCCTGCTATTGCATCATGCATTGCGTGACCTTCTGACACATGCCATGTATGACAACGAAGGCATAAGCTAATGTTGTTGAGTCCAGTCATGATCCAATTTACTACAGAACAAATTTTTATTTGTTGCAACTTTATAAAACATGAAACTTCATCTCTGTGTCTGTCTCTTATGATTTTTACTTTTGGGCAATTTGAAAGCAAAAGTGTAGAAGTGCAAATATTGAACATTACAAGGGACTGCAACACACACACACGCACGCACGCACGCACGCACGCACGCACGCACGCTCGCACGCACGCACGCACACACACACACACACACACACACACACACACACACAGACACACACAGACACACACACAGACACACACAGACACATTTTTGGTTAAAGTGCCATCTGTTTAAGACATATTTATGACAAATTAAATTTATATCTTGACTTTTTTGAGAATGTCCTAAGAAGACTTCTTTCTGGTTAACTTTTGCATAACTGGTAAGCTTTAAGATACAGACAAAATATTATTGCACTAAAAATTTGAAACTCATTAAAATATATACTTCATGTGAAATATATTTTTTTTGTTTGAGTGAACTATTTCAAGAGATATTCCTTGTCATTTGTTTGGAATTTCCAATACTTACACTTTTCTCAAATGGGAAGTCATTCATTTGTTTATCTCTTGGCTATGTAAATAGAATGAAATTTTAAAACCATCACATCAGCTCTTTAAAGATATGACTATTGCTTAAAGCCTATTATATTCCCATATTGCCCTTGCACCTACAAGAAAATCAGCAGTAAGCTAATTTCTTCAAATGCTCTTCTAAATTAATATGAAGTGGCAGAAAGGTTTGTAAGAATAGTTGGTTCAAAAATGCAGAAAATCATGTGTTTGCAACACATCAGATTCTTAGAAAGGGGTTTATGAGAGTGTGTCTATAAACAGTACTTAAAGACATAAATCAGTTCAATAGCTAACTTGATATTTGAATTCAGTATCTTCTAAGCATACAAAGGCGTGCCATGCAAAGATAATGAAATTTCAATGCCATCTTATATTCACCAATTATGCTGTCAAAAGATACAACTATAACTTAAAGCCTACTTTATTTCCATATTCCCTTTGCATCCTCATGAAACTTGGAAATAATTTCTGTAATGTTTACCTTGATTAAAATAAATAAATAGAGGAATAAGCATTTGTAAGAAGAGGACTTGCCCCATCATCAGCATATGTCCAACTATGATGATTGGGACAGGTCCTTAGTCCTTAGATGTTTAGTGTTTTTAATCCAACCCATCTTTATAAATTATCAATTTACCACTGTTTCTAAAACTTCTACTAAGTTGTAAGAGTTCACATGCTTAGTTACTCACTTGTGCGTATATCAAGCTTGTACTGGTCCAGCATGATGTAAAGTTGCAGAAATGACTGAGGAATACTTTGTAAGAATGGTTGCAGGAACAAATATATTTCTGAATCACTAGGTTGGTTGGCCATAATTGTGTCATATTCTCTTTCAGCATGTTTTTGCATCATGGCTTCTGCTGCCCAGAACAACTGGCTTGCAAACCTAAAAATGAAGTTTTAAAAATAAAGTTCTGTAGTGTACCATCTCAGCTTTGGAACTTTTGAGATGTTGAAAAGAATGAGTTGATGATTCAAAAGAGTATAGAATCCTTCAGCAGCTCAAATATTTTTCTGACTGAAAGAAAGTTTATTTAATTTAATGTCATTGTATTTCATCCATATGTTCAACGTAGATAGGATACATCACAATTATATACATGTGTGACAAAATTTAATTAAAAATGTGTTTCAATTTCACATACCTATAAACTACATTTACACTTATACACATTAATACACTATTTACACACTTTGATTGTATTTAGCACTGTACTTAATTTCTTCAATATTGTAGAAAGCATTTTCTAGCAAATATTTCTTAATGGCTTTTATTTGCATCCCTCTTTGTTTTAAGTCTTTTATTTTTTTAGGTAAAGCATTATAATATTCTTTCCCTATATTTTATAGTGAAAAATTATTCATTGTTCCCCGGAGTACAGTTATGTATTTATTTCCAAACCATTTGCACAAAAAGTTTTTACAGTTTTATTTACTTACATGAGTTGCTATTTTATCCCTTAGTCCGCCATACATTTTAATGCGCAGTTCTGTAATAATCCTGTTTATTTCTAACATTATAGCTATGCAGGTGACTGATTTTAGCAACTTTTTTCATTTAGTAGAACATGCTTGATGCTTTTATAAATGTAGATACAGGGAACTGTTAGGATTTTATATTTATTGTATGTGTCCCTACAACTGTATCTTTTTTTCTGTTTTTCCAATTATTCTAATTGCCCTTTTTTCTAATTTGAATATTTTTAGTACCTCCTTAACTGTAGTGTTCCTCCATAATGTTATTTCATATTTTATATGAAAAGCATAGTATACCTGCTTCAGCGTTTTGTTATCCATGGTATTCTTAACTTGTTTCATAATGTATAAACCCTTATATATTTTTTTATATATATTATGTATGGTTGCCAATTTAGATTTTTATCTATAAGCACCCCTAGATAATTTGTGATTTATGCCTCAGGAATACTTTCCCCAATCTACCTTGAGATCAATGTAATCTACGTGTTTTCTTTTAACTTGAAGTTTATCCATAATGTCTTTTTTATGTTTAGTACCAGATCCAAATTGAGAAGTATTCTTTTAATATTTCTATGATACTGTTTGCCTTGTTTTCTACACCTTTGGTAGTGGAATCTGTAACTTATTGCTGTATCATCTCCATAGCCAATTACTGTACCTCCATTGTTTGCTACTATTTCAAAAAGATCATTAAACTAAAAACAGAAAAGGACCCAATTTTGAGCTTGTGGAGCTCCTTGTTTAATTGTTTCAAATTGTGATCTTACTTTATTCAATTTTCAATTTTTTATTCATCCAATTTAACATATAAATGTTGTGGATTCGTCAGTATTTGAAACAGCTAATTATAATATTGTGAGAGTTAACAACAGTAATGAAAAAAATTTATATTGTACCTGTAGATTAAATTTATATATTGTTAAATACAAGTGAATAAATATTAAAAGCAGAAGCATTATTAACAGTGAAGTATTCTTCATATTTAAGTTTGAATTTATGAGTCACTATGTTTACACTCAGTCTTCACTTACTTGTTGTTGTATAATTGAAACGTTTTCAAGATCATTGGATCTCATCATCAGCTGTTTGGTGACTAAATGAACCTCCCTCTTCTTCCACTGCTACGGAGCTCATATTACTCTGCCATCTGGTGTTAGTGGCACTAAGTTTTAATACTTCATTTAATGCCGGGATTTCAAAATTTATAATTTTATCACGGTTTTTGTTTATGAAAAGTTTTTCCCAAATATCCAATTCTATGGGTGTATTTAAAGATTTTAACAGTTTAATGTTGTGGCCAATGTTGTGGTTTTCTGTCCCACACACATAGATAATTATATAAAGAAAAATGAATACAACCCAGTTTCACATCAACTAGCTGCCTTTAGAAGTCTAATTCACCGGCTATACAACATCCCACTGAGTAAGGATGAATTTTTGAAAGAACAACAACACATAAAAGACATAGCGGTATTAAATGGATTCAACCCAGCCATCATAAGGAATATGATGAAGAGGAAAGAAAAACTGAAGATAAGATCAAAAAATACCACTCTCACACCACTTAATAACACAAATTGGCAATATAGAAAATTCACCTACCATCCATGGGCTTTTAGAAAATTTGAACGAATCTTCAAAAGACTAAACTTAAAACTAGCACCCCAAAACAAATTCAGTCTGAGGAACCTGCTAAATAAACCACTGAAAAATACAATCCCCAACAATTTGAAATCAGGAATTTATCAGATTAATTGTGAAACCTGTGAAAAAAGCTACATAGGAAAAACTAAGAGAAACATGTTAACCAGGCAAAAAGAACACCAGAGGAACATTAAGTTGAAACAAACAGAAAAATCTGCAGTTTCACACCATTTTTGGACAGAAAACCACAACATTGGCCACAACATTAAACTGTTAAAATCTTTAAATACACCCATAGAATTGGATATTTGGGAAAAACTTTTCATAAACAAAAACCGTGATAAAATTATAAATTTTGAAATCCCGGCATTAAATGAAGTATTAAAACTTAGTGCCACTAACACCAGATGGCAGAGTGATATGAGCGTAGCAGTGGAAGAAGAGGGAGGTTCATTTAGTCACCAAACAGCTGATGATGAGATCGAATGATCTTGAAAACGTTTCAATTATACAACAACAAGTAAGTGAAGACTGAGTGTAAACATAGTGACTCATAAATTCAAACTTAAATACAAGTGAATACTTCAGTAAGGGAAAAACTAATCAGTTGAGTAATAACATTTTTCAATTAAAAATTGCTTGAGATGTTTTTTGAAGCGCGGAAAGGAATTTATATTTTTTATTTCAATAGGTAATTTTTACCCTTTTCATTTTTGTAGTTTATTTCTGCATACTTCTATCTACTTTGTAAATATGATGCAGTCCACTTTTGTGCAATGCCTTGAAACCCATATTTTTCTAACCTATTTTCAAGGATGTTTGTATTTACACGGTTAAAAGCTTTTGACAAGTCTAGATATTTAGCAACTACAAATTTACAGTCATGGAGTGCATTAATAATATTATAATTTACTATTGCATTTATTGTTGATTTATATTATTGTAACCCATATTGCAGCTCTGATAAGATTTTCTGTTTTTCAAAATATTTCTGTAGTTGTTTCAAATACACAGCTTCTATCATGTTTGCTATTGCAGAACATAATGTGATTGGTCTTAGTTTTCTAAATTGCATTTGCTTTCTTTTTGTTTGTATATTGGTCTGACGGTCACTTCTTTTTTGTAATGGAAGCCTAAAGTCATTTTAATCAACATATGTTTAAATGAAATGTAACTTGTGTGACTTAGGGAACTCAGCTACCTTTGACAGACTTCTATGCTTATTTCTTAGTCATAGAAGCAATAAAATTTATAGAGTGTGAAAACCTCCAGTTTTGAAAATGAAATAAAACACATGTTTCATTCAACTTTTTTATTTTCCGCCTACCACACAGCATTGGAATTTTGAATTTACATAGTTTTAAACACAATGTATTTTAAATGTCACCTCTCATTGTCACTACACTGATTTGAAAGTTTTGAATTACCCTTTTATGCATTTCAACTGGGATAATGTCAAGTTCGGTTTGGATGTTGTTCTCTAGGCCTTTCCGGGTGTTGAATGATCTTTGTAAACTAGGGACTTGAAGTAACTCCACACAAAGTAAACAGGAGGCACTAAATCAGGCAAGCATGCAGGCCAGTTTTCGTGCCCTTGCAGCAAGATCAGTCGTTCAGGGAAGGCTGCTCTCAAAACAACCGTGAAAACCCTGGAAGGGTGGACTGTGGCCCCATCTTGTTAAACCCTTACATTGTCCAGATCCATTTCTTGGAGAGCAGGTAAGAGGAATTGTTGGTTCATTGTCACTTAACGGTCTGAATTGACAGTAACAGCACAACCACTTTTTTGAAGAAAAGTGTGGTCCAATGATCCCTACTCTTGATATGGCACACCATACGTGACATACTCCAAATGAAGAGGACTCTCATAAAGTTCTTTGGGATTTATTGTACTCCAATATACATGTTCTATTTATTCACACAGTCAATGAGGTGAAAATGTGCCTCAGAGAAGAACACAACTGCATCATTTTGGCAAGGTGTCAAGCACCTGCTCACATGATGTTTGTTGGGTTACATAATCTCACTCCGTCAGTTGTTGGATCCCTGTCATTTTGTATGGGTAAAAATGGAGCTCATAGTGAAGAATTCAACAAAGACAATGGGACATCCCAAGGGCATGCATGTTTACGCTCAGAATGCTTGGATGACTGTAGAATGGATACATAAACTCTTTTGACATTTTTAGGTGTTTTGACGGTCTTTGGAGTTGGTTTCCTTTCTTTTGAGTCACTCGCCATTTCTCTGAAGGTATCTATCCACATTAAAACATACTTCTGATCTGGAACACAACCTCATGGAGGAATATTGAAGTGACAACAAAAGGCAAGTTGCACTGCAATCACTGACTGACTGAGAAGTACACCCCCACGGCTACCTTGACCAAAGCATGTTTGCGGCTGAGATGGGTGGGAACACAAAGGTCCCACTCCGCTCCTTCCACTGAACCCCTTCCCACTTCCTTCCCTCCACAAAACTGCTGCAACATATTCAAAACAGGAAGTTTCCATACCCCATCCTGTATATTGTTACTTCATCCACTTTTTCACTGTCACTTTCATAATGTGATATAGTTCAACTTTTCCCTTTCAGTTTACTGTTTTGATTTATCACTTCACATTTATATGATTTAGTTTAATTTGTTCTTGTTGTTTCACTGTTCTGTAAGTAACCTCTTCTTCTAGATGGTTTATTTGCTGGGATATCAAACAAAAGACTTCTCCAATCTTCTGCATTAGCAGCACTCACTAGAAACCATAACAGTTGTCACAAACTTATTCAGAGAACAGTGCTTTTGTGGCACCAGAAACACACAGATTAAGTTACTAGCATTGTTTTTTATGTGGTAAAGATCATTTAATGAACATTGATCACCTATGTTAAATTCTCAAAAATCAAGATGGTCTATTCTCCAAATACTGGGAAGCAAGAAGTAGAAGATTGATTTTATTATCAAATTCCTATGTGAAATTCTCAAAAATAAAGATGGTTTATTCTCTAAATACTGGGAAACAAGAAGTAGAAGTTTGATTTTATTATCAAATTCTAAGCATTAGACACACACTATCCCACTCACTCACTCACTCACTCACTCACTCACTCACTCACTCACTCACTCACTCACTCACTCACTCACTCACTCACTCACTCACTCGAGACTTGCTTATATAGCTCCTGGTTAGAACCCCAGAACATTCTAGAGGTGGAGAGAAGGGTGAAACTTCCAGAAAATTCTGGTTATCTGAAAATTCCCATCCCAAAGCTTGGAACATAATTGCTGCATCACAATATGGATAATCTAATGCTGGCTTGCATTCATCCATAAAGATAACATGTTGCTGGTTCAGTACATTTTGAGCCAAGTTTGCAGCAATATATACTTAAGTTGTGTACTAGGTAGTTTATATACCCTTACATCCGTAAGCATAAAACAGCTTACAAACTGTTGTGCTTATAAAACGAAAAATTAATATAGATGAGTTGGAATTAAGTTTGTCAAGATCTTTCAGATTTAGTTAAAATACAGATAAAATTAGGGGCAGGGGGGCCTCCTAAAAATCTATGATTTTCAGGTGAAACATTTACCTATAGTTTGTTATACAAGTTTAGAAAACATTTGTTTATACAATTTTAATGTAGTTCAAATTCAAACAGAATTAAGGATAATTTATGAAAGCCTTCTGAAACTTTGACTGTTAAAACCACTGTAGGTGTGGATTTAAAATGTTGTGTATAAGGGCTATAAAACTATTTCTTGATTTATTTTAAGTTTGGATAAAGTTATGCATGATTGGAGGAAGTTAGTAAAAATTGAAAAACTATTTGTAGTCGGTTTTGACACTTTGTCACTTACATTTTTATATTATTGAAGAACTAGTTTTTGAAGCCATTGCATCCATTTTAAACCTCTATCCAACTATCGTCTGTTGTCGTCTGCTCTCTTCTCTCTGATGGTGGAACTATGAACTTCTTTATCAAATTATCTACTGCTGGGAATTCAAAGTTCATTACGTGGTCCTTATTTTTCCATATGAATATGATCTCCCATGTTGTCAGTTTATTTTGGTTTATCACTCCTTTTAGTAATTTTGGATTTGGTTCAATGTCACGGTTTTCGTTGCAAAAATGAAATGCTACTGCTGACTTATCTTCTTGTTTCAATTTAATGTTTCTAAAGTACTCTTTGACTCTAGTTTTTACGTTTCAACAGTCAGAAAATTACATAAAAAAATCAAAGCTATAACCCAATTATACATAAATATGCAATAATAAACAGTCTTACATGCTGACTAGTCAACATACCCAGGATAAAGCAGAATACTTCAAAGAATAAAAAGCCATACTCACATAGCAGAAGAAATGAATACAACAAAAGTCTGATGTTTAAGAAAATTAAAAAGGCTAAACTAAAGAAAACCATTAAGGAAGCAATCACATACACTAAAGAAATAGAAAGCAACAGCATATTCAGTGCATTCACATACCATACAGAAACATTTAATAAATTCAGAAACATCTTTAAGGAACAAAATGTCATCTTGGCACCTACAAACAGATACTGAGTTTTAAAATTTCTAAATTCAAAACCAAAGATGAAAACCCAATTAACAGATCTGGAATATACCAAATAAGTTGTAAGCATTATGAAAAATGCTTCATAGGTCAAACTAAAAGGAACCTGAAAACCAGAGTCAAAAGAGCACTTCAGAAACATTAAATTGAAACAAGAAGATAAGTCAGCAGTAGCATTTCATTTTTGCAATGGAAACCATGACATTGACCCAAATCCAAAATTACTAAAAGGAGTGATAAACCAAAATAAACTGACAACATGGGAGATCATATTCATATGGACAAATAAGGACTGAGTAATGAACATTGAAATCCCAACAGTATATAATTTGACAAAGAAGTACATAGTTTCACCACCAGAGAGAAAAGAGCAGACTACAACAGATGATAGTTGGATAGAGGTTGAAAATGAATGCAAAAGCTTCTGAAACTAGTCCCTCAATAATATAAAAATGTAAGTGACGAAGTGTCAAAAAATGATGACAGATAATTTTTTCATTTGGATAAAGTTATTTAAAATTATAGGCACTTTAATGGTCTTTAGCAACCTGGGATACATGCTGAATAGCAGAAATGTTGTATGAAGGTTTATTTGCCAAAAGTTTAAAATCTAGTTCAAAATGGCAAGTAATTAAATCATTATGGTAGTTAAAATGAAAGGCCTCCTGAAAGTGTATGCTTATTATGATTATTTTCCAAAACATTTATAATAATAAATTCTACAATTCTACACCATTAGTTCTGCCACAAAATAGTACATCTGAGATTAGTGCTGTGAGCATATTTATAATCATAATTAAAATATATTTGACTTACATGCATGCATGCATGTGTGGTCATTGTTGCTTAAAACTGGAACCAAGGTGTTTTCTTCCACTCTTTCAAGAGCATGAAAAGTAAAACAGTATTAAAATGACCAACAACTTCAGAAAAGCAGCCTTTGTAATAGAACTCTAATGTTTGAATACTGCATGCTGTTTCACAACTGAACTGTTAGTCTAGTGCAAGAAGGTCATCATGGGTACTGATATAGGCAACAGCGTTCATTTTCTCATATACATCATTTTGAGTAGAGGGTTGTGTATAATTAGAAAATAGTAGAAATACAGGAGTGCCAAACTTTAATACACTAAAGGTTCTCTGTTTATTAATGTTATACTGAGAACAAATCATTATTAAACGTGCTGAGAAAACTTCAATTTTGTCGAAATTTAACTGTAAGTTTGTCGTTTTTTATTGCTATGTGAAGTACTATTTTGGGTGATGCCTCCACTCAGGTTTGTAATCATTTTGTGTTACATTTCATAATTTTTCTATGGGGTTCTGGAGAGTGGGAGTTAATCCTAAGATCCTTCCTTTACTTTGCCATTGGTTATTACAAAGGTTAATTTGGTTAGATGTGATGTGGTAATCAAATAATTGCAAAATTGATACGTCACATTTTTCAGTTAGCTACAGAGGTGTAGGTTGCTTTAATAAATTCATTCCCTGAAGGTAATGCTGTTCTAATGGTTATTTACAATCCAGGCAGTACTTAATCGAATACCTTAAGTATTTTCTCTTATGAAAGTACTTGAAAAAGATTATATATGCTTCTTGAAGACATTGCTGCAAAAATTCAGTAGCATAATTGTATGAAGTTTTAGATTTCTTTAGATACATGTGGATCTACTAAGAGTATCATTGTTGTTGTCATTGTGGTTTAGTTTGTAGTTGAATTTCCCTCCTTAAGAAAAGCCAGGTCATTTCATCTCACATGAGCATCCAACTCTTTTTTAGATTATGCATGTTTGGAGGAATTTAATGACAGTGACATCCAAATGAATTGAAAGAAAACTATGATTAGTTGGTTTTTAATACTACATCACTTACACTTATTTTTCAGTTTGTTATGGATTATTGCCTCTTTAATAATTTTGGTTTTGGGTCAAGGTCATGGTTTTCATTCCAAAAGTGAAATGCCACTGCTGACATATCTTCCTGTTTCAATTTCTAAAATACTCTTTGACTCTCATTTTTAGGCTTCTTTTAGTTTGCCTTATGTAGATTTTTCACAATCCTTACAACTTATTTGATTTATTCTGGACCTATTGATTGGTGGGATTTCATCTTTTGTTTTTGAATTTAAGAATTTTTAAACTGAGTATCTATTTGTAGGTGCCAATATATTTGTTCTTTAAATTTCTTTTTGAAATTATGAGATGTTTTTGGGTGGTATGTGAATCCACCGAATATACTGTTGCTTTATTTGAAACAAAAGGTTAGAAACAATGATGTATTTAACATTTGAAAGTAATGAGTCGGTAATTTAAGTGATGTTCGAGTTTGAATTACCGACTTTTGCTTTCTTTTTCTTTAATGAATGTGGTTGCTTCCTTAATGATTGTAACTTAGCTTTTTTATTTTTCTTAAATACCAGACTTTTTTTATTCATTTTCTTGTGCTACGTGAAGTATGGCTTTTTGTTCCTTGTAGTATTCTGCTTTATCCATGGGTATATTGACTAATGTGTGTGTAAAATTGCTTATTATTGTATGTTTATGTGTTATAGCTATGATTTTTATGTAATTTTTTTGACTGTTGCTTTCCTGTAGATTCCAAATTTTATTTTTGTGTCATTCCTGTCCAAAAAAAAAGAAGGTCCAAAAAGGAGTGTTTTTCATTCTTTTCCTTTTCTATTGTGAATTTGATAGCTTTTTCCTCCAGATTGAGTAGTTTTAATGCATTATCTAAATGTTTATTTGGACTATTGCAAAGATGTCATCAACATAAGGGTACCAAATTATGAAAATCCATGAGAAAGCCATTTTTATGTGTTTTTCAAATGAACTCAAATAAATTTGCCAAAAAAGGTGAAAGTGAAATGCCCATAGATAACCTTGAATTCTGAGATGTTTGATATTGAACACCATCTACAGTTAGTAGAAGAATTTAAAATATCTTGCTAATGAGTGGCTGTATATTTACTCTGATGGATCAAGCTTACGAAATAATGGTGGTATTGGTGCGTTATGTCTACTTGTTTCTTTTCATAGAAGATTAATTTTAAATTCTAAAAATTTTGATGATGAATTTCAGTAAATCTTCTCACCTTACAAAGTCTTCTTTGTCAGATAAACAAGTTTAAGAGATGTATGTTTGGAGGAATTTAGTAACAGTGACGTCAAAATTAATATAAAAATTATTTGTGGTTGGTTTATTGACACTCGTCACTTACTTTTTCATATATTTATGAGAGACTAGTTTCAAAGGCCCTGGCCTCCATTTTCAATCTCTTCCCAACTGGCAACTGTTGTTATCTGCTCTCTCTGGTGGTGGAACTATGAACTTTTTTGTCAAATTATCTGCTGGCGGGATTTCAAAGTTCATTACGCGATCCTTATTTTTCCAGATGAATATGTTCTCCCATGTTGTCAATCTATTTTGGTTTATCACTCCTTTTAATAATTTTGGATTTGGATCAATGTCATGGTTTTCATTCCAAAAATGAAATGCTACTGCTGACTTGTCTTCTTGTTTCAATCTGATGTTTCTAAAGTGTTCTTTGACTCTGGTTTTTAAATTTCTTTTTGTTTGACCTATGTAGCATTTTTCACAATTCTTGCAATTTATTTGGTATATTCCAGATTTGTTACCTGAAGGAATTTCATCTTTTGTTTTTGAATTTAGTAATTTTAAAATTGAGTATCTATTAGTAGGTGCCAAGATGATATTTTGTTCCTTGAATATCTTTTTAAATTTATTAAATGTTTTTGGATGATATGTGAATGAACTGAATATGCTGTTGCTTTCTTTTTCTTTAATAAATGTGGTTGTTTCCTTAATGGTTTTCTTTAGTTTAGATTTTCTAATTTTCTTCAACACCAAACTTTTGTTGTATCCGTTTTCTTCTGCTATGTGTATTATTGCTTTTTGTTCCTTGAAATATTCTTCTTTTTCCATGGGTATGTTGACTAGTCTGTGTGTAAGGCTGTTTATTATTGCATGTTTATGTGTAATTGGGTTGTGGCTATTATTTTTTATATAATTTTCTGAATGTGTTGGCTTCCTGTAAATTCCAAATTTTATTTTTGTATCATTCCTGATGATATTTAGATCCAAGAAAGGTAGTTGTCCATTGATTTCCTTTTCTATTGTGAATTTGATAGTCCTTTCTTGCAGATTGAGTAATTTTAATGCATCATCTAAATGTTTACTTGGTACAATTGCAAAGATGTCGTCAACATATCTATACCAAACCTTGAAGATCAATGGGAAGGACTTTTTAATTTGTGTTTCAAATGCACTCATAAATAAGTTAGCCAAAAAAGGTGAAAGTGGATTGCCCATTGATAGTCCTGATTTCTGCTTGTAGTGTTTTCCATTAAAGCTAAAGAAGTTTTGTTCAATGCATATTTTTGTTAGAGAAATATATTCTTCTGCTTCTATTGCTTCCATATCAATTGTAGCTAGCCATTTTTTTAACACAGTCTGCAATTTTTCTGTTGGTATGCTTGGAAATAAAGATGTGACATCAAATGAAAGCAGTCTGTCATTTTTGTCCAAATTTATATCTTTGATTTTTTTCTACTAAATCTAAAGAGTTTCTTAAATTTGCACTTTCAAATTTTGGAAAACTATTAAATTTACTTAGTAACCATTTGGCCAAATTATATGTGGGGGCATTTATGCTACTAGTAATAGGTCTCATGCCTTTCCCTGTTTTATGAATTTTTGGCAGCCCATATACTCTTGGTAATGTTGGATTATCTACTTTAATTTTGTGCAATTCTTTTTTGTTGATTATTTTGCTCTCTTTTAGCGTTTTATTTGTGGTTTCAATGCAGTACTTTAATGGATTAGTTTCTACTTTTTGGTAATTACTGTCTTCTAACAAATCTTCCATCCTCTTTGTGTATTCTTCTTTTTCCAGAATTACTAGTTTATTTCCCTTGTCTGCTTTAGTATAAATAACCGGTTTCTTTTTAAAAGCTTTTATGATTTGGTTACTAAAATTCTTTTTCTTTTCATTTTTAATCTCTTCTACTATTTTGGAGCATTTGTTTTTTACTGTGTTTTTACTTTCTTCATTAAGTGTTTGTGTAGCAATTTGGATGTCAGCAATGTAATCTTCAATTTGGTTGGAATAATCTACACATGTCTTTAAACCTAGATTCAGCATATTCAGTTCTGTTTTTGTAAAATTTTGGTTTGATAGGTTTACCACATTGTTTAGATGATCTTTTAGGTTATGTTTGTCTTTTTGATTTATCTTTTTAAAAGTGCCTGCTTTCTGGCATAATTTTTTTAATTTATTCTTTAACTTTGCTGTTTTTGTCTTCATTTTTCTATTAAGATATGCTAATAAATTGTTTTCAGGATATAAAACTTTTTGAAAAATTACAGGAAAAAAGAAGAAAAATTGCAGCGGACATAAGATTTATAAATTTATGTATCAAGAAAAAAGTAGTACCGAATTTCGTAAGAAAAGTAGTAAAATTTGATAAAAATAGTAGACAACAAAAAGCAGCAGAGAGAAAAGTATTAATTGTAGAAAAGAATAAACACTATAGAAATAAAAACACGCTAGAAATAAAATTGTACAATTTGCATCAAAAACTTACCAAACAATTAGGAAGTATATTTTGGGAAAATTTTGAAAACAATTTATTAGCATATCTTAATAGAAAAATGAAGACAAAAACAGCAAAGTTAAAGAATAAATTAAAAAATTTATGCCAGAAAGCAGGCACTTTTAAAAAGATAAATCAAAAAGACAAACATAACCTAAAAGATCATCTAAACAATGTGGTAAACCTATCAAACCAAAATTTTACAAAAACAGAACTGAATATGCTGAATCTAGGTTTAAAGACATGTGTAGATTATTCCAACCAAATTGAAGATTACATTGCTGACATCCAAATTGCTACACAAACACTTAATGAAGAAAGTAAAAACACAGTAAAAAACAAATGCTCCAAAATAGTAGAAGAGATTAAAAATGAAAAGAAAAAGAATTTTAGTAACCAAATCATAAAAGCTCTTAAAAAGAAACCGGTTATTTATACTAAAGCAGACAAGGGAAATAAACTAGTAATTCTGGAAAAAGAAGAATACACAAAGAGGATGGAAGATTTGTTAGAAGACAGTAATTACCAAAAAGTAGAAACTAATCCATTAAAGTACTGCATTGAAACCACAAATAAAACGCTAAAAGAGAGCAAAATAATCAACAAAAAAGAATTGCACAAAATTAAAGTAGATAATCCAACATTACCAAGAGTATATGGGCTGCCAAAAATTCATAAAACAGGGAAAGGCATGAGACCTATTACTAGTAGCATAAATGCCCCCACATATAATTTGGCCAAATGGTTACTAAGTAAATTTAATAGTTTTCCAAAATTTGAAAGTGCAAATTTAAGAAACTCTTTAGATTTAGTAGAAAAAATCAAAGATATAAATTTGGACAAAAATGACAGACTGCTTTCATTTGATGTCACATCTTTATTTCCAAGCATACCAACAGAAAAATTGCAGACTGTGTTAAAAAAATTGCTAGCTACAATTGATATGGAAGCAATAGAAGCAGAAGAATATATTTCTCTAACAAAAATATGCATTGAACAAAACTTCTTTAGCTTTAATGGAAAACACTACAAGCAGAAATCAGGACTATCAATGGGCAATCCACTTTCACCTTTTTTGGCTAACTTATTTATGAGTGCATTTGAAACACAAATTAAAAAGTCCTTCCCATTGATCTTCAAGGTTTGGTATAGATATGTTGACGACATCTTTGCAATTGTACCAAGTAAACATTTAGATGATGCATTAAAATTACTCAATCTGCAAGAAAGGACTATCAAATTCACAATAGAAAAGGAAATCAATGGACAACTACCTTTCTTGGATCTAAATATCATCAGGAATGATACAAAAATAAAATTTGGAATTTACAGGAAGCCAACACATTCAGAAAATTATATAAAAAATAATAGCCACAACCCAATTACACATAAACATGCAATAATAAACAGCCTTACACACAGACTAGTCAACATACCCATGGAAAAAGAAGAATATTTCAAGGAACAAAAAGCAATAATACACATAGCAGAAGAAAACGGATACAACAAAAGTTTGGTGTTGAAGAAAATTAGAAAATCTAAACTAAAGAAAACCATTAAGGAAACAACCACATTTATTAAAGAAAAAGAAAGCAACAGCATATTCAGTTCATTCACATATCATCCAAAAACATTTAATAAATTTAAAAAGATATTCAAGGAACAAAATATCATCTTGGCACCTACTAATAGATACTCAATTTTAAAATTACTAAATTCAAAAACAAAAGATGAAATTCCTTCAGGTAACAAATCTGGAATATACCAAATAAATTGCAAGAATTGTGAAAAATGCTACATAGGTCAAACAAAAAGAAATTTAAAAACCAGAGTCAAAGAACACTTTAGAAACATCAGATTGAAACAAGAAGACAAGTCAGCAGTAGCATTTCATTTTTGGAATGAAA
>CM060950.1:200663307-200848701 GCA_030765055.1 Mantis religiosa | reverse complement strand
TGATTAACAAGACATAGAAGAATATGTTTTGTAAGAATATTTTGTAGAAGAATGTATAGAGAAAGTTATGGTATTATACTTGTTTTTAATTGTGCCATTGAAGCAGAATTAGCCATGAGCACTCTATAGCACCTTTTAGGCTCCTTTTTATTTATACCTAGTTTAAAAAAATTAATTAATTTGTTCTTCTTTCAAGTTTCGCAATGTTAAATGCTGCTGTAGTGTATCACTTTGCAGCATAGATAATATCCTTAAATTACTTTATCAATTCCTTTATAAACAGTCGAAAATATTGTCCAGTTCCCTGCACATAATATGTGTGTAAGATGTTTCTTAATATTTTTCAAAATAATGCCCCTGGATGTATCCATGTAAAATTAACTCTCAAAGTGTGTGCATATTTCTCTGTCTCTCAATTTGTTTGAAGCGCTTTGTACAAAGAACTCCTGTTATCAGAATTATCCCTGGTCTCTTTGTTCTGTACCTTTTCCACTCTTTCCCTTACTTTTTTCAACTCCAGTGATGTTACTTTTATGGATATGCTAGTGTTTCCCAATTTTTTCTAAGTTTACCCATTGTCCAAATCAACTCTCCTTCCATGACATCTCTTTGACATTTATGTAGCCTCATAGTGCATTTCTCTCATCTAACTTTAAAGGAAAATGAAACACAAATCTCATAATACTTCCTAAATTCAATAAAGATAAAATGGTAAGATGGCTTTTACCAACTACTGCACTGTTATTATTGTGTAAGCTAAATAATATTGGTATTGTCATCAATACATGCCGTGCATTGCGATGAGCTTTAAGATGACAAGACAATCACTCCCACATGTGTTGTAATATGGTGTGGTTCTAGTGATATTTAAATTTCAAGAAAGTGAATTTTGTGATGGTGTTTTTGGTGATGGTGTTATTGAAACACTTTAGTGTTATACAAAGTATATTATACTGAAAATTTGTGTAAATCAACCGAAGATAATTCCAAATAAGAAAGGAGTAGGAAGGTAGACAGGAATAGGAAGAGAGTTGGGAATGATAGGAATGATATTTAGCAACTAGAAGGAAATAATGATAAAAGATTTTTAAAGTAGTGAGAAATAGAATATATAGAATGTATATATGAATATATAGAAAAACAAGAAATCTGGGTAACTCTTGAAAATAAAAAATTCTCATGTTCATATAGAATGATTAAGAGATTGCGGGAGAGAAAGTATTGATGTAAGTAACAGACACGAATGGAAAGGTTTAGCATGGGCAACAGCGGCAATGTTACTTAAAGGGTTAGCCGGAGTGAATCAGGAATATGTGCTATATAGAGAGAAAAGGTGAATAAGATACATTACACTTGGTAGATTGTAGAGGGTTAGAGAAGTGGAGAGAGGATGTTTGAGATCCAAAGTGACACAAAAAGAGCAAAGAAATGGCTGCTATAAAAGTATTCATAGTTAAGGGAGGAGAAATAATCAAGGATACGGAGGGGGGGGGTGTTTACAATGATGACTAAGGAAAGGAAAAAAAAAGGAAAAAAAAAAGAAAAAAAAAAGAAAGAAAGAAAGGGAAAGGAGTAGGAGGAGCAAAGTAACTTTCAGGGAAGGATAAAGAAGAGGGGAAAAAAGAAAGGGATAATTGAAAGCCAAAGGGCGAGTGTACTAAGTGCAAATAATCCTTTAAAAAAATGTCTAAAAAGTGTTTTTTGTAAGATGTTCAGTACAAATAAATATTCTATTTTACACTATTCTATTCTACAAACAAATTAATATTGTGAGAAAGAAAATGCCTCTGTTTAGCGCATATGGCTGCAATTTGAGCAATAAAACACACAGGGAAACTCATTTTCATAACTTTGTAGATAAAGACAAATCTGGCAAAAGATACAAGATATAGGTAGAATTTTACAAAAGAAGAGACATTTTTGCCATTTAAGAAAAAAGAAAAAGGGCTCATTTCAGAGTAATGGTAAACTTATTCTAATTGGCAGGGGATGGTCAGTATGATTCTCCAGGATTTTATAGCCAAATGTTTAGTAGATTCCATCATGAATTTAAACTCTTGCAAAATTATCGATTTTGAACGTGTTCATGAAGGATATGGTGACAGTTGATTTGGAAAAGCCTGCCTGTGACAACATAATGACTGGCTTGCAAAGAGGTAAATGTGTAGAATTAAAGTTTCTCTCTTGACAGACAAAAAGGTGTAAGTTAAAAAAGTCAGTATTCAGAAGATCAACATCAAAAACTTGACCTATGTCATTTCTTTAGTATAATGGAAGTATAATGGAAAAAGTTAAAACTATAGAAATGATACCCAAAAGTGAGAAAATGAAAAGCCAGTATAAATAATTATTGGCAGGCTGCACAGAACTATAATAAGACAGTACTATTTTAATTGAAAAATGCATGCATATTTTTCATATAGATATGAAAAAATGAATATAAATGGCTAGAAAATGCTGAATTATTGTAAGAATGCAAAATAAATAAATTATGAATTAAGGGACAATCAAATGCTTTTAGTTTTTTGAAGAAGATTATTTTGATAGTACTTTCTTAAAATATTTGGCTCATATTCAACATTATACACATACTGGCAGTTTAGAAAATCATCATACTCTGCCTTGAATACACTGCACAAAGAATAAATTTTCTTTTCATATATCTTTTCATATACTGATCAACTTAGATCCATGATTGCGATGATGGATCACAATTTCATTGTAAAAAGCAATTCACCCTTCATTTTAGGCTTGGATTTATGCTATATGTGTGGAAAGTTGAAATAGCAAGGAACAAAGTATTCAGTTGAATTTTCGTTTAGCTAAGTGCTCTAGTTAATAGTTGAATCATGAAGATGAAATTTAGATTATGAGAATTGCAAGAGCGCAACTACTTTCTCCACTGATGTACATGTATAGTTTTTGCACAATTTCTCTTTCTCCTCTTCAATGTTGTGGTGCTAGGTAGAGCTTGAGTTATCCTTTGTACATGTTTTTCTTATCTTCCCAATTATAATTTAAGGTATTATACAAATATAACTATTTGTAACAAAAACTTCAATTATCTTAAGAAAACAGATGTCAATTTTTCTTATTAGTTAAATTAGTTGAAGTTGAAATCAATTTCATGAACCCTTGTGCGCATCGTCAGTCAAAAAATACATTCGTTGTTAAGGAAGTTACTATGTTATTATGTTTTTTCAGTATTACCAAAATCTAAAAACGAAACCAACTTAAGAACAGAATCAACTGTTGGTATTTCAAAATTCACTATGCGATATTTATTTTTTAAAATAAATATCTTTTCCCAAACCATTTAATCTATTGGAACATTTAATTGTTTTAGTAATTTAACTTCAGGATTTATTTCATGGTTAAATGACCAAAAATGATCTGCTAAGGCTGATTTATAAGTTTGTTTATATTTAATGTTACGTAAATGTTCTTTCGTTTTGGTTTCCAAATTACATTTCGTCTTTCCAATGTAAACCTGATCACAATCTAAACAATTAAATAGATAAATACCAGATTTTTTATTATTAGGAATTTCATCTTTTTTAGAGAAATGTAGTAAATTTTTAATACTATATTTATTTTGAGGAACCAAAGTTATACCGAACTCTTTAAAAAATTTTTGAAAATGTTTATTAAACCAAGGATGGTAAGTAAATGTTTTTAAATTATAATCGTCTTTTATTTTTTGAAGGGTAGAAATATAATTAACAGTCTTTTGATAAATCCTTTCATGGAAGTGTTGAAAACAGTGTTGTTGTATAAATTAAGTTAATTGGGAGTCGATTAATAACACAAAACAACACTCACTTTTGATATTTAAATTTTTCAATCTACTTTTGTATAAAGTCTTTATTAAAACCATTAATTAACGCCATATTAATAATATGTATATATTTTTTATTAAATTTCTCTTTTTTTAGGGGTATATGTATTAATCTATAAATCAAACTATTAAAAGCAGAAAATTTATCTGGAAAAGGGTTAAAACTTTTATTTTTATGTAATTATCGATATGAGTAGACTTCCTATCAATACCAAAATCCAATTTATTATTATTTCTTATTATTTTTAGATCTAGTAAAAGGAAGATATCCATTAATTTCAGTTTCTAATGTAAATTTTATATCTTTATCTTGCAAATTTAGTGATTTTAAAGCATCGTTTATGAGTTTTTCAGGAACAATTGCAAAAATATCATCAACATATCTATACCAAACTTCAAAAATTAAAGGGAATGCCTTAGTGACTTGCATTTCGAAAAAACTCATAAAGAGATCAGCAAGAAAAGGTGACAGAGGATTACCCATTGCTAAGCCAGAAATTTGTTGAAAAAATTCACCATTAAAGGTGAAAAAATTTTGATCTAAACAAAATTCAGTAAGTTTAACAAAATCAACTATTAAGTCCTCATGTAAATTTATTGAATTTAACCACTTTTTAAATAAATGAAAAGTTTTTCTCTAGGAATACTAGGAATTAAGGCAGTTACATCAAAAGAAACAAGTTTATCAGTCTTAGGTAACACAACACTGTCAATCTTTTTAACTAGTTCAAAAGAATGTTTAATACTTAAACCCTCAAATTTATCAAAATTAATAAATTGAATATGTAACCATTTAGCTAAATTGTAAGTTTGTGAATTTATACAATTTACAGTAGGTCTCATTGTATTTCCAATTTTATGAATTTTAGGAAGGGCATAAATTCTAGGTAAAACAGGATTACTAACCTTTAAAAAAAGTTTTTCTTTATTTGATATAACTTGCACTTCATTAAGCATTTTATTAAAATTTGAAATACAAGATTCTAACGGATCTTTATTAATTTTTATGAAATCTTCACCTTGAAGTCGAAGTTCTGCTCTATTTTTGTAATCAGATTTATCTAAAATTACAATCCTATTACCCTTATCCGCTTTAGTAAACATTAAATCTTTTTCATTTAATGATTTAATAATCTGTTTATTATTATTTCTCTTAGGGTGGTATTTATCTAAATTTTGTAATATTTTGCCACATTTTAATTTAATCAATGATTTATTATTTTCACTTAAATCTTGACTAGCAATTTCTATATCTGCAATATAATCATCTGTATTGTTTGAAAAATCTACACACATTTTTAAACCTTGATTTTAAAAATTTAACTCTTGTTCATTAAGGTTAGAATTTGATAAATTAACAACATTATCTTTATTATTTTTAATAACTGGGTTTAATTTATGTTGTTTCAAACTCAAGTTATTTAATTTGTTTTTTAATTTAGCTGTTTTATTTTTTATATTTAAATTAAGAATATGAAATAATTTGGATTCTAAACTAAGCCTAAATGAATTACATAAAATCTTTATTAGTTTAAGATGTAAATCATATAATTTAAGTTCAATATTAAAGTTTTTAAAAAGTAAACTTCCTTCAATTTGAATTACTCTTCCCTCCACTGCGTTTTGATGAATACTGTTATCAAATTTAACAGTTTTTCTAACAAATATAAGAACTACTTTATGTTTTAAACAAAGATTTAGAAAACGAATGTCTGCACAAATAGACCTTTTCTTCTTCTGAAGTTTTAAATAAAGCTTAATATCTGATTTAGTGTCTATAAAATTTAAACTAAACACATAAATGATATTGTAAGTAAAATTATCCATTGTAAGCTAAAAAAACAAAAACAATGAAAATGAATGCTTCAAATTAAAAACTAATAATTACGTAGAAAATGAAGCTAGTTACAGTGTAACAATAAGTATTGCTTAAGTATGTTGTTTTTGACTAGTAGCTAAAGACAGTTTTAAAGAAATGAGATACCTGTTAATAATAGAGTAATGCTGCTTCTTACCTGTGCATTACATTTACTGGAAAAAACACAAGCTTCAGTAATCTTTTGGTAACCAATTGCATTTTGTTCCAAATTCCATCCTGTTGCTCCCATATTTTTGGCTGAGATATAATTATCACAAAATGTACCACTGCTGGAAGGTACATAAGTGTTATTGACACAGAACCCCAAAAAGTGTCTCCATTCCTAAAATGTTGATAAACAACAGCCACATTTGCAGCAAAATCAAACATGTATGCCACACATCTGAGACAGAGAGGTAATAGTAAATACAGCCATATTTTTTCATCAATCTTAAGAGCAACTCCTAGCACGAAAGATGGCTTTCTATCTAAGAAGTTCCTATTTTCCATCCCACTTTTGATTTCATATCTTAAAAGCATAAATGGTTCATCACTGCCACAGTTTTTATAAAAGTACAGACATCTAAATCTGTCACTGTCATATTGTGTAGTGTGTGTGTTCAACCTCTTATCTGGTTAGAGCTCCTGATAAGTGCAGATTGACATGTAGATATGGGCAATGAAGTAAACGTTTTAATCAGTATTAGCTATAGTGAGTAAAGTGAAAACTGCAAAGTAGATAATATTTCTTAGAAATAAATGAAATATGTTTCAATGTAAAAGTTATGTTCATAGTTCATAATGTTTTTTAACCTTTTCAAGTAGTTAAATGAAATTATTAATGGTGTAAAAATGAATATGTACAATGTAAAAGCTGTAAAGTTGCTTAATAGATCTTTTGTGTGATACTGAAATTAATAGAAACAGCTTATTAAGGCAACTGTTTAAGAAAAAATGAAAACTACCCTTTCAAAAAAATTAGTCATTATAATAGTAGTTATGTTTGAATATAATTTCTAAGAAAGCAGAATATCAGTAATGCAATTTATCTTTATATCAAGACAAGTCTGCAAAACACAAGTTGTAATATTGACAAAGCTCAAGAAAATAAAGAGAAAAATGTTTTTCCATTTTCTATGTCTTAAAATGGTAAAGCTTTTGGTCATTTTTAAGCCCTTTAAATTTCTGTCATTTAACAGTCCATTTCCATTTAAAGCAGATATAATGAAATAATTTGACAATTGTTAAAGGGTCTGTATATGAAATTAGAATTCTTAACTTTTTTAAATCATCTACATTAGTAAGACAGTACAGAAATACTTTCTAAATTTATAAGTGGTTAAAATTCTATGTAGATACGTATAAAAAAGGTGAAACATGTTTGAAAAAAAGTTTTTAGATTTACTAATTCTTAGCTTCTCTACCATATGGAGAGTATATAGTAGGTAGCGAAGGTATGGCATTCAACCCAAAATTTTGAATTCAAGATTTCACTGGAATTTAAGTTCTGAGAACCCTTGATCCAAATAAAGTATTTTTAGTAGTGTGTATGCATGCCCGTGCATGTGATGTGTGTAACACAAAACTAAACATTCAGATAATTATCAAACTTAGTATTTAAATTCAATATCTCCCAAAGATATGAATCAAAACATTTAGAAAAAAAATCCCAGTCACCAAACTACCCTTTACATGAATTGTTTTGAAAATTTAATTATGTCAAAAATGCCTCTAGAGATTTTGAATAAAGTGGCATATCTTAAAGATATGATAAATAAAATGTAAATGTTAAATTTTATAGAAACACCTTTTGAAATAATCTTTGTGTGGATGAAATATTGTTTAATCTTGTGCAAGTAGTAAATATTAAGCAATAGATAAAAATGTATTATACAAGAAATTGTAGATATCTTTATAACACAATTTATTTCATATAATCGGTATTGTGACATAGGCCATTGTTAGAATATCTACTCTTAATTGTAGAGAATGTATATATACCCTTTCACTTGAATTACTTTGAGACCTATATTCTGAGCAATGATATAATTTGATGTTCCCCACTAAGGCTTTAACTAATTTCTTGCTTGTGAAAATGTTACCCGTCAGGCCAGCTTCAATAGCGTAGATGGTAGCCTGTCTGCCTCAGGTTCAAGAGGTCCCTTGTTCAAATCTCGGTCAGGGTGACTTAGCTCCATGAGGCTTTTCCTGGTGTTTTCCCTTATCCTGAAAAACGAATGTCGGATAACTAACTATGGACCTTGTGCTCATTTGAGCATCATTTCACCCAATTCATTCGTTGTCCGATATGACTTGACGTTGGAGGACGTAAATTTAAAAGTAATTAAACATGAGAACGGCTTCCATCTTTCCATATTTCGGGATATAATGTAGGATTTTGTTGAGGCAAGTTATACTTGTAAGTTTCCTCACTGGATAAATGTTCACAAATTTCGAGAAGAGGTACAACAGGACAAAACTGAGTGGCTGAGTGGTTAGACCGCTCGACTCTAAATAAGACGGCCCGGGTTCGATCCGAGGCGACCGCAAAGTGAGATTTGTGGTGGACAACAATGCGCTGAGGTGGGCTTTCTCCGGAATCTCCGGTTTCTCCCGCCATCTCAGGTTTCCCCCATCATCTCATTCCACCGGTACCCCATCTTCATCTCATGTATCATCAGTGTCAGCGCCCGCGGTGCCGCATGCAGTAAAAGCGGGTGTTAAACACTACACATTTACACATTCGTGTGGTCACTGAGTATGGTGATTTTCTTGCGCTAGACATTTTTTAAACTTTTCGAGTGCGTAGTACATGACCGCTATCTCGAGATCTGTGACGCAGACATTCTTCTCCGATGGTCTATGTCTCTCGACGCGGTACTGAGGACGTGAAATTCTCCATGAAGTTCAGGTTGTCCAATGAACATCCATACACGTTCAAGAGGTCAGGAGTTCGAATCTCGGTTAGGGTGAGTTACCTGGATAAGGGGTTTTCCGGGGTTTTCCCTTATCCTGATAGACGAATATCGTGGAACTCTAAGTTCCATGGACCCCGGACTCATTCGAGCATCACTTCACCCATTTCATTCATCGTCCGTTATGACTTAACGTTGGAGGACGTAAATTAGAAAAAATGGACGTCCATATCCCAAAAATGAAGCATGGACGTAAATTTCACAATGCCAGCTGTCTCTTGGTCGTTCTAATAAAATAATTCTGGCGAATAATTGTTTTACCTTTTCTAAAGCTTCTTGGCGCGATTCTTTCCGTTCCAATTTCTGGCCTTTCCTTAATAATTCGCATACTGGAGCAACTTATGGGGAGTAACGTAGAATGAACTTAACCTAAAAATTTAAGATTCCAAGAAGAGAGCGAATTGTTTAATGTTTCTAGGAGGTGGAATTTTCTTAATGGCTTATATTCTGTCGAGATTTGGAGTAATTTATTTTTCACTTATACTATATTTGAGGAACTCGACTTCTTTAATGCAAAACTGCGTTTTTTTAATTTATTGTAGTAACATTTTGCTCAGCGTGGATAGCTCATAATACAGTTAAGGTGGTCCTCGAAATCATGTCCTACCTGTAGGAAGTCGTCTATGTATTTCATAAGAAATTCGTTGGCTCTGTCACCAAAAATAGCATCAGTTGCCCTGAAAAGTCCATTACCCAACGTTTTCAGGCCAAACGGAGAAACGTTGAATTCTAGCTGTTTTCCAGTGTACCAGAAGGAAGAATATTGTTTTACACGATTCTCTAATTCTATTTGCCAATTTAATGATACGAGATCTATAGTCGTGAGAAATTTCCTCTGTTGATTTTTTAAAGTAGTACTTCAGTAACTTCGTTTCTCCACCGATCGGGCATGGCACGCCTATTTAGTAAGTGTACATCAATCGCCATTTTAATTCATTCTTTTTCAAGACACATATTACTGAATTCATTTTTTTTTTTTTTTTTTGCAAAAGAAGATCTGATATCATCTTTCAACATTTTGGAAATGACTTCGTTCACCTACGACCTTAGCGCTATAGCTATCTGTATGTCCGAAAGGCGTAGATTCTCGACTCAAAGCTACGCTTGTAATTATTACACCTGCCCGGTTGTTCTGAGGATACATTTTGTTCTTTTCCAGGGTTACATAATGAGACCTTCTGTGGCTCGGTCAAATTATCGACTGTTCTGAGCTTATCCTTTATCTCATTTCGTCCGTTTGCGAGGAACATTAATTTGTGTCCATTAGTGTGTTCACTTAGCTGATACATTTCTTCTTTATCTCTTTCGCTCTCAGCAGTCGGGTCGGCAATTACTCTTCCGTCGACAATTACACAATTCGTTTCTGTTGTAATGCATTGAACAAAGAAGCCTTCTGCAGAATTTCTTCAGTGGTTTATTCTTCCTCTGTACGGATCTCCAAGAAGGGGACAACGTGATTGATGGAAATCGCATATTCAAGTTATTTATTATGATAAAAATAAGCTCAGATTTTTTTCCTATGTTGATATTCAATAGTACCTGGGTCTTATACATAGAACTTCTTTATTTACGTCACGCGACAAAGTTATTTGTAGGTAACGTCATTAACTTTAACTTCCTGCGAAATAAATGATGATGTATCGGAGAGCTACAGTGCGGACGATGGTTCCGTGCCGGTGGAGACCGTGTGCGCAGTCGTTTAGAATCCAGTTGCTGAGCCTACACTCTCGGTCATGCGTAGTACAATGAAATGGCCAGTATCGTGGAGAGGTTTGACCGGGCAACTTCTAGCGCTTCGGTGCCGTCACGTTAAGATTTTAAAGTTTTAGAAATTGTGATTATTAATCGCACTGGTGATTAGCGTTTTGTCTGTATGTGTGTACTTTTATATATTTTCTTATTTAGATTAAAATGCCTGCAATTCAAAGCAAACTTGGTGGAAAAACACTTCACAGCCAAACCGCGAAGTTATTAATAATGTCAATCTATTCTGAAACGGGAAGCAGTTTCTGGCGATATGCTAATGAAATGTAAGGGAGAGTGAGTGCAATAACAAAAGTGTCTGAGAGAAAATTTCGTAAAATAATTAAAGAAGGGGAGAAATGTGAGCCACAAGTGACCTAGCCCGCCTCGGTAGCGTAGATGGTAGCGTGTCTGCCTCACGTTCAAGAGGCCCCGAGTTCGAATCTCGGTTAGGGTGAGTTACCTGGATAAGGTTTTTCCGGAGTTTTCCCTTATCCTTAAAGACGAATGTCAGGTAGCTCTAAGCTCCAAGGAACCCGACTCATTTGAGCATCATTTCACCAATTTCATTCATCGTCCGATATGACTAAACGTTGGAGGACGTAAATTACAAAAAAAAAAAAAAAAAAAAAAAAAAAAAAAAACAAACAAACAAAACAAGTGACCTCCTTTGAAACATCTGGAAAGTACATTGTGTACCAGAAATAATCACTGTCATTGTCATTGATGACTTTGGTAGGTGTGTAATTCGCTAACGAATTTATAATTTGTATATTCAGGAGAAAACTGTATCCACTATCAAAATTTGCGACTCCTGAAACATCAAGATTCCATTAACTTTAAAGAGGAAAACACTAGTTTAAAGACTATGTGGCATAGGTTTCAAGTGAAAAAAAAAAAAAAACAAGGAACAACAGGGTCTTGTTATAGGAAAGGTATATGAGAAATTGGCGCGTATCATATTTACGTGCCATAAAAAGGCATAGAGACGAAGGAAGGTGGGTTATCTATGAAGATGAAACATATCTTCATACGAGAATCGGCTCACTTCCATGTTCTACAAGCCACAAAGGCATCACCCCAGATTTTTATTTTCCTGTAAACTAAAACATTTTTGAAAGCAAAGAAGATCTATTGTGTCTCAGTGGCTAAGATGAAGTGCTCATATATCTTCAATAATGCGTTTTAGTAAAGACGAGTCTGTGAAATATTGCCATGCTGCATTGTCTTCCATCTTCTAGCGCTAGCAGAAGATGCAACTGACGCTTGGGCATAGACTCTCTCCAGCGCGCGAAGAAAGTAGGTCACTAGCACAGAATTATCTTCTCTACTGTACATATTGTGACTTTGTGGGTTCATAAAATTAAAAGTCAAGTTTGCAGAAATTCCATAATGCTCTTTATTTCCGTAGAAACACACGTTGGTCAACCCTTACAGTTACAGAAATACGTAACATTCACAAATACAATCTTCAAGGTCGTCGACCACAATCAAAAGAGTTCACTTTCAAAACACAGCTGCACGCACACGATTATCAAGTTCTGATTACGACTGTCTGAACTGGTGATCCGCGGCTTCTTGTATAGCTCCACTCATTGTCCTCGAAATTTGTGGAATGTTCTCCAACAATCAAGACGGCACTAGAAAGACTAGCCTTCCAGCCATCTATCTTTATCTGTTTCGGCAAGCGTTTTATCTCCGCGTGGCACTGTCTGTCCCTTTGTGCACGCCAACCGCGCCAGTCGCAACAATGGCTGGCGACAATAAGTTAGCGGATACACCTGTGTCAGTGTAAGCTTCACATTTTTGGCAGTCAATGTCTATCTTTATTCTAGGAGAATCCGTAATTTCCTGTTCTGACTGATGCTAGGAAGTCGCTAGCATTTCTCACGATTCTGAAAACATTATTTCGGTTCCCTCATTTACGGTACTCCCGGTATTGCGTCTGCTGGCTGGGAACAAAGTCGAACCCTCATCTTCATCCATTAACAGTTTGAAGGCTGATCTTGTTCGTTAACGTTATTAGCTCTTAGCACTCTATTTTCTTCGCGGTCCTATGGGTTCAGTCTTTCCTTCAGATTAAATCGTCGGTCTTACTTGCATAGAGGAAGAAAGTACTTCACGCTGAAGAAAGATGAGAAAGAAGAAGCAGAAGAGCTCTTCAGCTGAGCTTCCGACACCTACCCGAGCGCCCAGTCTGCAGCCGCCGCAGCCCGCAGCCGACCGTTCCCGGACTTCGCCCTGCACGCCGCCTCTCACCTCTGCACAACCTGCCGCGCAGCCACCGCCGATTGCTAGATTCTGGGCGGAGTCATCCACACCACCACCGCAGCCAGCTTCGCAGCCTGTCTCTCGCAGCACGGTCCGGCCTGGAGTTCCTATTGTGCAGCCTGCTCAAGCAGTGCCCGCCACCTCACAAGCCTCCTCCCCGTCAGAAGCTCTGCTCCTGTCAGAACTATTTGGGGAGACGGCTCACCGCAGCCCTGAAAATCTGTACAGGGAAGCAACCACCAGCATTTCAGCATGAAGTCAGTGACTGCGGCAGCCATCAACTGTTTCACAGAGACAGCCGACATCTCACCACTACCAGGCCGCCCTTGGGCATGCAGCATCTACCCATCGTTGCGAGCCGTAAGGAGCGGCATATACGGTGTCGGCGCTGCGGACACACCTCCTCCACCGTCGCCCCAACAAGATGCCATTACTGTGGGGCACCCTGCACCACTTCAGAATGCAGGGCATACGACCTTCGCCGTCGGCACCGGTACTGCGCCACCTGCAATGGCTTCGGCCACTTTACGGGCCAAGCGCATTGCCCCGCGTACCCTTGCCGCGACTCCAGTGAACCTGCTTCTTGGACAGCTCCCACCAGCGACATCGCGGACCTGCGATTTGCCATTGGGGGTCTCCGTGAAGAGATGTTTCGGGTCAACACCAGATTGCTCTTTATAAAATTACTTTAAGAGACTTAGCCTTAAGGTTTTTAAACTTTACTTTAAGTTCACCGAAATTCGCACAAGCAATACTTGCAGCAGCAGATTCATAATGTTAAGACGCAGCGCTGTGGTTTGAATACAGTTACCCGAAATATTTCCTACCAAATAACACCAGGAATCCTACCTAATCAAACCTATAATTCGTAGAGGGACTGGCTGGGCACTATTTCAATCCTGTATCCCTGCTCCAAAAACCTACTCCCGCTGAATCGCACTGCGAGATAGCGAATGTGCGGGTGCTTTAGGCGTACCACAGCACGTTTCTCCTTCCCAATCTGGTGGAGGCTTTTTGGTGGAGTAGTAGCCTCGAGGTTAAGCCCACACATTCCACTGTGCCCTCAAACACAGTGGCAGTCCATAAATGCATTTTTCCTCCACTCGGAAAAAAAAAAAAAACTCGTATCGATTTCGAATGTTCTGGTCTCTCGGCCGAGTAGAATAATTGTTTCTTCTCGGAAATTACTGATTTTGACCGTGGAGACTTCCTCTTGGATTTTGACGTTGGTGAATATTCTGTCCGAAATTTCTATGCCCTTGCCTTCTTTCAAATGCAGAAATCAAGTCTGTTAATTCCGGGATAGTTCGTGGCTTTGGGAGGTAAAGGTAATTTGTGTTTCTGGGAAGTGTTGAATCACCATGTTTATAAATTCTGATTACGACACTGGCGGTTGCAACGGTCTGCTGTTTTGTGCATGTTCCAGCAAATAATTCAACATGGATTACGAAGAAGGCTCATCATGCCGCCTATTGCTTAAGACAGATCCCACTGCATTTTGAGGTTTTGTGTTCCAGAATTTGTTTAAAAACATCTGACGAAAATATTCGTAACTGTTTTCTTTCCACCTGACAGTCTCACCCATTATTGCAATTTTGGCTCACCTGGTGTGTGGGCTGGACCTACAACCTTGCTTCCATCATATCTTACATACCTTTTCATACATGAATTGCTAGAGCTCGCATCACAGCCTTTCTTCTGGTCTGGATTGCTGTCTGGCTAAATTCTCGTTCTATATGTTTTAACGTGGCTAGCACTATCTCAGTAGAGGCACAAGTATTTTTCTTTTTTTGGGTAATGTTACGTTCTCCAACGTTAAGTCATATCGGATGATGACTTAAATGGGTGAAATTATGCTCGAGTGAACCCAGGGTCTATAGAGCTTTGAGTTATCCGACATTCATCTTTCGGGATAAGGGAAAATTCCGGAGAAAACTTTAGATACCTCGATCTATATTCAAACTCGGGACCTCTTCCACATGAGATAGACACGATACCACTTATGCTACAGAGCCGGGCACAATGATGTTTGCTTAAAGTGGTAGCGGAGATCTCAGGCCAAGGAGACAGGAATTGTTGGTAATGATGACACAAATCTTGCCAAAGTACTGTTGTATTTCCTTGTTCACTTTCATTTATCGCTCGCATACGTTGAAAATGTTCCTGGCGAGTCGGTCTAATTTTTAAAGAAATACTCGATTCTGCGGAATTTAAAAATACACTGCTTAGTCTTTGTTATCACCGGTGTGTCGGAACCTGTTAAATACGATACTTTTCTATTTCTTCGTGATGTCAGTCAACTGAGGTTGGAATCACTCTACGGCACTCGGATATTTAGCGGAGCGCAATTATTACATTTGCGCGAATATACTTCCTCAATGACGTGGGTTTCTGTAACACTGACTGACCGACTGACCAACCAACTATAATACATATTCCGAGCCCAAGTTCAATGCCCTGTTTTCCGATTGGCCAGTGGCGGCTCGTGGCCCTGATGTTCTGGGGGCGAGGAAACGGTTTTGCTTGCTAAGTATTGATAACAATAAATTATTATATCTGTAAATCTTAAGAACTACTTTTTTTTATTCTACCCCTATAACCCACTTTTAAGTTACGATATACACCTCAGTAATTAGTATAAGAAGCCAAACACAATCTTTGCCCAAAGCTGCTATATTAATATGCATACAACATATAAAAGTATGGTATTAGAACATCATTCAAACTCACCCAAATGCAGAAGTAATGTTCGCTACATAAGCTGCCACCTCACCAGTGTAATTTTTTTTCTCCACAGATTCAGCACATCACTGTATGTACACACATTAATACTCGGCATTAACACATTAACATTTTGTATTTTTTCAGTTTATCACGAATTACACTTTTGGCCTATTTATATATAAAATCAAGTCTTCTGTTCTTTAATTTAATGAAATTTTCCACCACTTTTTCATCAAAATCCTGCATGTTACTGATAAGGTCCTTATTTATTGACAGCATTGCTAAAGCATTGAGTCTGTCATTTGTCAGAGTATTTCTTAAAACAGCTTTTATCCTTTTCAGAGTGGAAAAGCAACGTTCGGGTTCCATAGTCGTCATCGGCATTGTTATGACAATTTTCAAAAGTTTTATGACTTCACTAAACACTGAAGAAAGGTTATTTTCGTATATAAACAGAAAAAGTCTGAAAACTCCTTGAATATTAAAGTCACCTAGTCTGTAAATTAGCACCAACACTGTGCGCAATTTTCCTTGCTGTAGAAAAGGATAGGATTGCACCACTCGTGTGAATATTTCTTCCGGGAAACGAACACAGCAATCCTTAAATAAGTTGTTACACAACAAAGATGCAGCTGCTAGATGTCCGTTATAAGCAAATCTATCTGTAACAGTATTTGTGATGACGTCACACACCTGCTTGGCATCTCCAACCCTTGCACAGCCCTTTTCTTTGGCGGCTGCGGAAATTCTTCACATACGTTTTTATGTACTTTATCAATATTTAGTCTTTCTTTTTCCATTTGTTCTTTAAATATAAGGATGTCTCCCTGTAACGTTACACTGAGTTGCTGGTACAAAATGTCTACATGAGGTAGGATTTTGTGGACAGCTGTTAACCAAAAGTTAAAATTTGGATCTTCAAGAGCTCTTCTATAGCTACTGGCTTCATTTATTGTGGCTGTATTAGTGCAGCTCTCTTCAATAATTTCAGAGCAATCTTTCAGGTTTTTTATGTTTTCATACACAGCATTGACGGTACGAATATTGAATTCCATCTTGTTAGTGCAACTCTGGGCAATCTAGCCTGCACTTCCTTCTCTAAAATATCAGATCACAAAGAGGAATTGGAAAAGAATGCTGGAATCCCCGACAGATTTGAAAAGAACAAGCGTACCTGGGAATTAACGTTTGTTGCGCTTTGCATGATTAAATTCAACTGGTGGTCATAGCAGTGGACAAAGTACGCATATGGATATGTTTTCCTTATTTTGGCCTGTACTCCACCAGTCCTCCCACTCATAACATTGGACCCATCAAAGGTTTGAGCAATGAGCTTTTCTTTGGTATTTCCAAGAAGCGGGTTGATTTTATTCCTTATGCACTTTGTGAGAGATTCCGCATCTCTTCCTTCAGGATTTACAAAAGCCCAAGATCTCTCATATACGGATTCCTCATATACATAACGGAATACCAAAGCCACCTGACAATGATTTGAAACGTCAGGTATCTCATCACACTGAATGGCAACAAACTCAGAAGCCTGCATATGTTGCTCTTTTTTTCTCCTACAGACTTTTCAACATGCAGTCTAATAGTTCATTCTGCACTGATTTTGAAGTTCCTCTAAATACTGTGGCTGTTTCTAAGTGTTCCTCCATTACTGTATCCAGTTCAGCTATATAGTCAATAAGGCCCCTGTACACCCCTGGATTGGAAGAAGCAACAGACTCGTCATGTCCTCGTAAAGCCAGTTCAAACACAGCGCAAAACTTCACACATGAAATAAGCCTTTTTAAGATATATTTATTTTTACTCACTTGAATACTATGTTTCTTAACATTTTTTAAAACACGGAATCAAGACATGGCGCAATGTTTTGTTTTCCTAGGAGTGATAGATCTACCACACTATTCATATGGTGCACTGAATCGTCATGTTTTTTTTTATTACTTTTTCTGTTAAATGTTTTATATCACTCATTCCCTTAACTGTCCACAAACAATTAGCACATTTAGGAGCAAACAAAACACATGGGTAGCAGAAAAAGGATTTGAGAAATTCGCAGCCACAGATCCAGTCATATTTCTCATACATGACCTAAGAATTAAGATGCCTCTTAAATTCCCGGTTTTCATTTGTCTTAGTTTCCACTTTTTCTATCAAGAATTCGGGCGTTGGTCTACCAAAAAATTTCAAATATACTTTTTCTTCAAGGATCAACCTTGAAAATTGCTCTTCCATTAATGATTTTACAGAGTTATCCATCATTATTTAGTCACTGGATTTTATAAAGCCACCTGTAACACTGTTTATGTTCCTAACTCCACAAAGAACACTAAAATAAGAAACTCGTGCATTTTAACACTAAAACTACTCTGCGGACAGTGCTAGGCGCAGACGGAACGCGCCGGATAAGCACATATGCATGTCCTTATCCCACTCCCTCGCCACCTTCAGAGCTGTATGCCTCTTTTTTTTTTTTTTTAATTTACGTCCTCCAATGTCATATCGGACGATGAATGGAATGGATGAAATGATGCTCAAATGAGTCCGGGGTCCATGGAGCGTAGAGTTACCCGACATTCGTCTTTACAGGATAAGGGAAACCCCCGGAAAAATCTTATCCAGGTAACTCACCCTGACCGAGATTCGAACTCGGGACCTCTTGAACGTGAGGCAGACACGTTACCACCACGCTACCAAGCTGGGTGAGCTGCATGCCTTCCGTAACATGGAAATGTAGCAGGCGGGCGCTAAACCTACCTCGCCGAGCCATATGCTGTAGGTATTAAAACATCACTTTTACCACCCCTATGAAGCTTTCTCATATTTTAAAAATAAACTGTCCTTAATAGTCACAAGGCCATGGTACATTTAATTCCGTAAAAAATTTTAGGGGGAGCGCGCGCCTTCGCGCCCGTTTTAGGAACCGCCCCTGCGATTGGCTATATTTTCCCATTGTTGAAAGCGTCGGTCTGTCATGAGTTCATTTAAATCTATTCTTATTGGCTTTACTGCTACATCACATGAAACGGGATCTTCCCTAAGTATGTGAGATTTCTACTACGCCTTCTCCTGGTCATGTACTCTGAACACATCATAGGCCGCGCCGTGGCTGAGTGGCTGGACCGCTCGACTCTCAGCAAGAGTGATTCCAGTTGTTCGATTCCAGGTGACCGCAAAGTAAGATTTGTGGTGGGCAACACGGCACTGGGGTGGGGTTTTCTCTGGGATCTCCGGTTTCTCCCGTCATCTGATTCCACCGGTGCTGCACCTCCTTTTCATGTTTCATCAATGTCACCGACTGCGGTGCCGCATACAGTAAAAGCGGGCGTTAAACACTACACTTTCTTTTTATTAACACATCACAATAGCACAATAGATTTATACTGTCGCTGAAACACAAAGATGTTTCTCGCCAAATGCTGCAAATATCTTGCCTTATATCTTCCAAAGACAGTTTTAAGCTTTTAAACCACGGAACCTGGACTGTTTTCACATAGGCAAATATTTTCTACATATAAATGCACAGTCGTGTGAGTTACAGTATTGCAATTTGACATAATTACAAATGAATATGATCTCTATAATAATTAAATAAGCCTAAACAAATTATTTCTGAGATGAAATACATTCGGAAACTCTATGTGAAATTCTAAAACATCAAGATGAACTGTTTCTAAATAAACACACACACACACACACACACACACACACACACACACACACACACACACCACCCACACCACCCACACCACCCACACACCACCCACACACCACCCACACACCACCCACACACCACCCACACACCACCCACACACCACCCACACACCACCCACACACACCCCACACACACCCCACACACACCCCACACACACCCCACACACCCCACACACACCCCACACACACCCCACACACACCCCACACACACCCCACACACACCCCACACACACCCCACACACACCCCACACACACCCCACACACACCCCACACACATCCCACACACACCCCACACACACCCCACACACACCCCACACACACCCCACACACACACCCCACACACACACCCCACACACACCACACACACACACCACACACACACACCACACACACACACCACACACACACACCACACACACACACCACACACACACACCACACACACACACCACACACACACACCACACACACACCACACACACACCACACACACACACCACACACACACACACCACACACACACACCACACACACACACCACACACACACACCACACACACACACACCACACACACACACCACACACACACACACCACACACACACACCACACACACACCGCACACACACACCGCACACACACACCGCACACACACACCGCACACACACACCGCACACACACACCGCACACACACACCGCACACACACACCGCACACACACACCGCACACACACACCGCACACACACCGCACACACACCGCACACACACCCCACACACACCCCACACACACACCACACACACACACCACACACACACACCACACACACACACCACACACACACACACCACACACACACCACACACACACCACACACACACACCACACACACACACCACACACACACCACACACACACACACACCACACACACCACACACACACCACACACACCACACACACACACCACACACACACACCACACACACACACCACACACACACCACACACACCACACACACACACCACACACACACCACACACACACACCACACACACACACCACACACACACAGCACACACACACCACACACACACACCACACACACACCACACACACCGCACACACACACACCGCACACACACACACCGCACACACACACCGCACACACACACACCGCACACACACACCGCACACACACACCGCACACACACACCGCACACACACACCGCACACACACACCGCACACACACACCGCACACACACACCGCACACACACACCGCACACACACACCGCACACACACACCGCACACACACTGCACACACACACCGCGCACACACACCGCGCACACACACCGCGCACACACACCGCACACACACACCGCACACACACACCGCACACACACACCGCACACACACACCGCACACACACACCGCACACACACACCGCACACACACACCGCACACACACACCGCACACACACACCGCACACACACACCGCACACACACACCGCACACACACCGCACACACAGCACACACAGCACACACAGCACACACACTCAAATAATAAACAGTAAAGGCCCCAACACTGTCCCTTGTGGTACACCATACTTCACAATTTGATTTTACTTTTTGTATGTATCTCCCTTTTTGTACGATATTTCCGTAAACTACTTTCTTCCAATCAGATAACTATGAATTAAATCCAAGGGTAATCCTCTTATGCAATACTTTTCCAATTTACTAATTAAAATATTATGGTCGACACAATCAAAGGCCTTAGATAGATAAAATAATAATGTACTGACCTTCTCATTATTTTCTAGATTCTCAATTATTTCATGTATGGACTGATTAATAGCTGAAATTAGGGATCTCCCTTCTCTAAATACATTTTGAAAGTTCTGTAATATATTACATTTACTCAATTAGTTATCTAATCTTGAAAACAAAATCCTTTCAAACAATTTGGCTTTTCAGATGTTAAGGCTATAGGTCCATAATCATCAATACTTAAATTCATCTCCCTTTTTAAATATCGGTCTAATTATTCCTAATTTCAACATTTCTGGAAACTGTCCCTGTTCTATTAAGAAGTTAATTAGATAGGTTAATGGTTTTGTAATAACACATTAACAACTTTTTAATAAAACTGAGCTATATCGAGATTTAACTGTATTGGAACACCACAGTGAAGCGAAAAATTATTAAATTATAGATGAGTCGTATTTTTTACACATCTGCTTCACTTTCGTACCTATTTTGAGGACATGTTTCGCAAATCATCGCTTGCATCTACGGCTCTTGTGTCGCACAAGAGCCGTAGATGCAAGCGATGATTTGCGAAACATGTCCTCAAAATAGGTACGAAAGTGAAGCAGATGTGTAAAAAATACGACTCATCTATAATTTAATAAAACTGAGCTAATTTCATCCCATCCACTACTCTTTTTATTTGGGAAGTTATTGATTATCTTAATGATTTCATCTTCTGTGACTGGTTTGAGAAAGGAGGAGGATTTGCTTGTAGTGTTTACATTTACAGAATTTCCCCCACTAGTCGTGTACATGGGCATATTTATGAAATAGTCGTTAAACTTTTGGCTTATAGTAGCTGGATCATCAACCACATCCCCATTTAGGTTCAATTTTATATTATAATATGACTCACTTCCTATCATCAGCTATCCTTGAGTATGTGTTTATTTCACATGGCAACTTGCTTTCTCCTTTGTGACATTAGCCAATAGCTGTCCTTGAGCATGTGTTACTTTATCATAGGAGACTTATGTGATCAATGGAGCCTGGATTTGTAAGCACAATCAAATGGTGAAATAAGCAAGCATATAGGCACGAACAATGAAACAATAAGCACCAAAAATAAGCAAATAAAAAATAAAAATTTAATCATAAACATATTGTTTTGTGGAATTCTCACCTTAAGTAAACTTGTTACAGTACATGAGGGAGCTTATCTTGAGATTTTCTTGTGTGAAGCGCCTGCCATTGTCAATGAAGAATTTTTTATACGTTACTGGAACATCTGAAAAGCACCACAGTTCTTCTTGAGTGATTTCCCCTTTGATGTATGTTTCTGTACCAGAAAGCTTTTTAAAACATTTACACAGTGTGTCGTAACCATGTATTTTCATTAATTCCTTACTGAATTTCTTAAAGGCAGTTTTAGCAATATGTGAATCTCCAAAGACAAGGTTACTGAAATAAAAGTGAATGTTCCAACTATGCAGGTATTCTGGAGAAACAGTTATGGATGTCTATCTTATCTCAGATGCCAATATTAGCAAAACATTCTTGTGCAGTGGCAATGCTGCATCTAACTGTTTCAGTGAGGCGATTTAAAGCGTCTGATGATAAAATAGCTAGGAGTGAAAATTTACTTTTAAATTTACTTGATTTGGATAAAATAAGCTATTTTAGTTTAAAAAAAAACAAAAAATATGTAAGCAAATTCTCTATTTCAGCTAAAACTTATTTAACCATTTCAGCATTATTTAGCATTCAGCATTATTTCAGCAAAAACTTATTTCAGCATTTCACTTAGAAATCCAGGCTCTAGTGATCACCAATGTGATAATATTTCGGAATTTGTACCTAGTTCTTCATGCTTTCATTAAAATATTTTGCACGGTTGACAGGCATGACAAGATAGATTTGCATCAACTTTCTAGTGTTCTGTCCGATGGTATTGTGGTCTGCCAACATGCCTAGACTTTATATTCATAGTATGTTTTTAGCTCTAGTTTTGTATTTTATATTAGTATTTCTAAAGCTTTTATTCCTTTCAAATTATGGCACTGTCATAGTATTTCTGCAATTCTGCCTCTATCATTGAAGTTCTTTGTGGAAGCTAGATGGTGCAGTGATAGGATTTGCCTATTTGATATATAGCATTTTAAAAGCCTTGTATTAATGAAATAAATGCTCTGTAATTGCTTACAGCCTTCAAGCACAGAGGAAGGAGGAGTCAGAAACAATGTAGGACTATGTCAAGGACAGGTTTATAGTGTCACGTCCGTGAAAAAAATCAAACTGTCTGAAACTTCCTTAAGAAATCTCTTCCGGTGAGTTATGCATCACATTATAAATGAACTTAAAGAATATGTGTTATAAATAACTTTTGATGGAAGTGTACAGGGACTTAAGTATGGATGGTGTATAGTATTGTCTTGCATTATACATTATCTTTCCATTTTTATTTATTCAAGTGTTAAGTACCCAGTGCATAGCATTAAAAATGTTTGGCTTTAAAGCAGCAGTCTAGTATAAAATTATATTAACTTATTTAATATTTCTATGATACTGTTTGTCTTGTTTTCTACACCTTTGGTAGTGGAATCTCTAACTATTATTGCTGTATCATCTGCATAGCCAATTACTGTAACTCCATTGTTTGCTACTATTTCAAAAAGATCATTAAACTAAAAACAGAAAAGGACCCAATTTTGAGCTTGTGGAGCTCCTTGTTTAATTGTTTCAAATTGTGATCTTACTTTATTCAATTTTCAATTTTTTATTCATCCAATTTAACATAAATGTTGTGGATTCGTCAGTATTTGAAACAGCTAATTATAATATTGTGAGAGTTAACAATAGTAATGTCGTGCACTCTGTGAAATTGACAGATTGAAAGACGAAAACATCAAACTGGAAAGAAGGATAAATAACGGTGATAAACAGCATGAATTCTACGTGAAATGGAGCACTGTACCTGGACAAAAGCGGCATGTGCCTAGCAGCAAGCATAGTACTTATCAGCAAAAAGATACCTACAACAGCCATAACAGATTCATGCTTTTGGCTGATTCTGAATCCAAAAAAGAGGTTTCGAATGTGACGCTCAACTAGACAAATACAATAAACGCAGGTAAGAAATGGATCCGAAATTGTGTATTATTGCTAACGGATAGTCACGGACGAGGACTTGCCGAGAAAATGAATCATATGGGACAAAATATGACGATGGCAAATGCTATCATGAAACCAGGGGCAAATATTTACAAGGTTTGCAGAAACATGGAGATGAAATGTTCCAATTTTTGGGAAGAACAGCTGTGTAGTACTCATCACCGGCACAAATGACGTAGGCAACGGTGAACCTGAGAATGTTATTCCAAAACTAGAACGCACGGTAAACGAGTTACAAAACACCAATTTGAGCATTGTCAAACTACCTACAAGATACGACCTACACTCAAATTCCTGGGTAAACAAGAAAATCTGTTCTATAAACTTACACATCACAGAGATGTGTAAAAAATATGACCATGTGAAGCTAATCAACACCAACATAAGGCGGGAACTCCACACAAGACACGGGATGCATCTGAATAAACTGGGAAAGAGGATGCTCAGTGAATGCATCTTTTCAGCAGTAAAGCATGAGGGAATGAGAAGAAATACAAATCACAGTGCAGGTATTCCTAAGGAAAAGGGTAAAAAATATTAAAATTGTCAAAAATCTTCTAAAAACCAGTATACAGAGCTAAAAAGTATTACATCATAATGTCCAGTCTCTGTCTAATAAAATCAGTGAACTAGAAATTATCCTCAAGGAAAGATCAGATATGCATGTGCTATGTTTTTCGGAACATTGGCTGAAAGAAAACCCTATTTTAAATACTAAGCTTACCAAGTTCAATCTAGCTGCACATTATTGTAGCGAAACATATAATCATGGTGGAAGTTGTATATATGTAAGAGATGGCATTAAATTTAGTATGATATGTACATCTGGTCTGTCGCGTGAAAAAGATATAGAAATCTCTGCAGTCGAACTTGTTGAATATAACCTTATGTAGCATGTATATACAGATCTCCTAATGGTAACTTAAATATTTTTCTGAACGGACTAGAAAAGGTTCTTAATAAATTTAAACATTTAAGCAAAACACTCATTGTCTGTGGAGACTTCAATATTGATTTTGCTAAAATCTCAAAACAAAAGAATGACTTAATTGATTTGGTAGCTACATTTAACTTAAAGCATTTAGTAAATTTCCCAACCAGAAATACAAAATTCTGTGCAACCATAGTTGACCAAATTTTTACTAATGCTAGTCAGTCTTACAAAAGTCACCCACTGAATATGGGTTACAGTGATCATAATGCTCAGTTAATATCAATAAATATGGAAAACAGTATAAATCCAAACCTTAAAAAACCAAAATTTACCAGACAATTCAATGATTCAAATATAGATTATTTCTTGCATCTACTAAAAAGCGAAATGTGCCATGAAGTATATGATACATCTGATACTAGTAAAAAAATTAGAGACTTTTCAAAAGATATTTAGGCATTATTTTGATATAGCTTTCTCACTTGTACAAATAAAAGAATCATTTTCAGGAAAATCAAATTTTTGGATTACTAAAGGAATTATAACATCTTGCATGCACAAACGAAAATTACATGAAATTCTGCAAACAGTGACTGTCACTCCACAATTCAGTGAGTTTGTTAAGAAACATAAAGCCACATTGAATAAAGTTATAAAACAAGCAAAAAAGATGGCAAATGATAAATTAGCAGTGACTTTTAATGATCACTTCATAAATCTTGCTGAAAATATTGTTTTACAAAAAAAACTCCACAATGGGTACTTCAGTAAAAACAAATAGAGCAAATATATGTGAAACAACAATATTCTTGCACCCTACTGATTTCAAGGAAATGGTTTTAGTAATATCCAAATTTAAATCTAAGTACTCTTCAGGTATTGATAACATTCCTGATTTTTTGCTAAAGAAATGTTCTATTCTTATCACACACCTGTTAGCAGACGTATGCAATAGCTCACTTGAACATGCAGTGTTTTCAGAAGCTCTAAAAACTGCCACTGTAAAGCCACTATACAAAAAAGGAGATAAAACCCATTTACTAAATTACAGGCCAATTTCACTCTTATCCAGCTTCTCTAAAGTACTGGAAAAGATATTTTATAAAAGACTTATAGCATTTATAGAGATGAATGATTTAATATCTAAAATTCAGCATGGGTTTTGTAAACAAACATCAACAGAAACCACACTTTTTGATTTTGTAAACAGTGTAATAAATACTTTGGATAACAAAGAAAAAATACTAGGCACATTCTTCGACCTAACTAAAGTGTTCAATGTACTAAACCACAATTTACTATTCCAAAAATTAGAACATATGGGTATTAGAGGGCATGCACTGGAATGGATCAAATCATATCTAAAGGACAGAAAGCAAGTAGTAGAAATTTCACATACAGAAAAATATCACATTAAAGAATGCCTATCAGACACAAAATATATTAAGTTTGGTGTACCACAAGGTTCTATTTTGGGTCCTATTCTTTTTTTATTGTTTGTAAATGATTTACAGTCAAATATTACAGCTAAAACAGTAGTTCAATATGCTGACAACACAAATATATTAATTGAAAGCAATGCACTTGAAGAGCTACAAATCTTATCAAGCAGAATGTTCAGTAATATTTCTAAATGGTTCAGCAATAATAATTTAATTGTAAACTTGGATAAGACACATGTAATTCATTTTCAGTTTTCTCAGAATAAGTCTTCTGTACAGTCACAATTAATATGTAATAATAAAGTAATTAAGTATGTAAATACTACTAAATTTCTTGGTTTTTGGATACAGAGTAACCTAAAATGGAAGACACATGTTGATCATCTAATTAAAAAAACTGAGTACAATTTGTTATAATTTCAGACAACTGGTACACATAGTTAACATAAAAACTCTCAGAAGCATGTATTTTGCGTGTGCTCACTCCATTTTAAAATATGGCATAACATTATGGGGAAACTCACCACATTGTAAATCATTATTCATAATGCAAAAACAGATTCTAAGAATACTTGGAGGAGTTAAATCAACATCTACATGCAGACCATTATTTAAAAAATTTAAAATCTTATTTCTTCCATGTATTTTCATTTTTGAAATTTTAAAATTTACAAAGAGAAATTTAATGACAGGAAACGGTAACTGTACCTTTAATGACACAGTTTATAACCATAATACTAGACAGAGAATGGATATTCATGTGAATAGAAGTAACACAAGAGCTCATCAAAACAGTGTAATAAACCTAGGAATCACCTTTTTCTTAATAAACTGCCTATAGCCAATAAAACCACTTGCAATTTTTTAGCATTTAAAAAGTCAGTTTTGGCGTACTTGCTAGACCACTGTTTTTATTCTGTTAGTGAATTTATGGAAAGTTTACAATATTGTTACATTTCTGAATTAATTGTGTATATTTTAAAATTCTTGAGATATCTTTATAAATCATTATTTTGTACAAACACTGACTTGTCCTTATTGGATGTGACTTGTTAATTTACAAGTATAGTTAATTGCACTGTAAATTCACAATTTGACGTGTCTTATATCATAGTACTCATGTACAATGTATGATTTACAAGATGAATAAATTATCTATCTATCTATCTATCTATCTATCTATCTATCTATCTATCTATCTATCTAAGCTTTATTATGTATGCAGCTGAAATCAGTGGGTGCAAATAATGAGACATATATTGTGTTAAACCTTTGGATTTTCATTTCATGTAGTTGCATTGAGTTTGTTAAAATATGACTAATTTTTCTAGATAACAATCCTGTAAAATTATTTTACACCAGACGACTATTCTATAGAATAAAACAAACAAAATTATAACAATTTAAAAGCTCATAATTTTATTGTTTCTTCTTTGTCATACAGTTTGCTTTTCTCTGTATTTGCAGTGGACGGGAAAAGTTCTCCATGGTGAGAGTTCGTGATATACAGAGAGGCAATATAAAACCAAGATCTCTGGACAAGAGGTAATTAGCTCATATTAACTATCGAAGGCTGGCTTTAAATGTAGCAGCTAATTGCTCTGAATGCTCCACTACTATTTCAGACATTTGTGTAATATTTTTTGTTTAAAAATGTTTAAAACATAATGAGTAGGAAATTGAAACACATTTGCTTGTTTTTCCAACACATGTTTCAAGAACATTTGTGTTCATCATCAGATGTGATCTTACTTTGGTGTTTCAGTTGCCATATAATGTTTTTAACGTTTTTTAAATTGATAATTCACTTCACTTTATGTAACTTATACAGGTTCCCAGTAACCTGGAAAGTTGGGGAAGATGAGAGAATTACAAACTGGCAAGGGAAAGTCAGGGGAATATTTAAAATAATAGCATATGTCAAGAAAATTAGAGAAGATGCTGTGTGCAGGAAATGTGGGATGGTTTTGAATTCTCTCAACATATACTATGAAAATGCGAAGTATTCTCTATTGTGCAGATATGTATCCCTAGATTCCTTTTTGTAGCCAGTGAACATAGTCCACTTCATTAGGTCTGGCAGACTTGAGTGATAGCTCAGGATGGGAGGCACAAAGGGTTTTAAGAGCCTATTTGAGGCCTCTAATAAGGCTGCTCAGTCCTCCTCCTTCTCCTTCTCTCACCTCCTGCTCCCCCTCCCCCTTGTCCTCTTCTTTCTCCTGCTCCTTCTTCTCCTTCTTCTTCATAGTCAGGAAAAGTCTGGGAAATTGGTTTATAGTTCTCTAATGCTTGGTTATTCATGCTGATGAAAACTTACATATTAAATTCAATTACGGTAAATTGAATGTATTTGTACTGTATTTCAAAAGTTGTAAGAGGAGTCTAAAAACTGAGCAGATAATTTTTTTACCACTTAAATATTTTTATTACTAAATGATATTAGACACATATCATCATGCCCTTTTCTTTGTCTTAAATTCCATATTCCTGTCCTGGAGTAGGTGTTTAGAAATTTGGGGCGATGTACTTTTAGTAATGTCAGAAGTACAACAAGTGTTAGGGGTATGAAGTACCCGCACCACAACAGCTGAAGTTATCAGGACCCCTCCCTTCTGGGAAAAGGTGATTATAAGAGCCAAAGAGGAGACAACTACTTTTGCCTTCTCTATCAAGTACTAACTAGGTAGAGGAAGTATTACATTCCATTCAAAAATTTGATATCAAGATTTCACCAGAAATCTGTTTTGATGTCCCCTAAAATCCAAAAAACAATACTATAAAGAATGCCATGTGCATGTGTCTTGTGTTTGTCTCTTTCTCTGTCTAAGAACAGCTTAATTCAAAGACAACATGTCCAATGATATTTAAGTCCAGTAATTTCCAAAAATTGATATGAAAATTTTTCTGCACTATTATCAGTTAAAAATATATTTCTTTAAAAAAGACCAACAATCTTTTGTTAAAATGTCATTTAATTAATATACATGGAAAGTAAAATGTACGAGTATATCTTGAACTTTCTGGGAATAGCTCATGAAGTGTGTGCACATGTCATTTGAAAGAAATTTTGTATAGGTATAACTGTAAAATCATAAGACAGACAAAATTTCAAAAAAATGTAGATGTATTTAAAATACACAAATTATATTATGAAATAACTTTGTACCATTAACCATTTTCAAATATACATTGTTACTGGTTTGCAATTTTCAGTACATTGTCATTTCATTTTTAGAAATATTACCAACTTTCAATCATTCCTTGCAATGGCATGAAAAGAGCATGAAATTGAAAAGGTCAGTATTTAGTGACGTATTTTTAAATTTAAAGTGGTTTCTCTTCCGTTTGTGGCTGCAATGAAATGTGTGATAAAAGTATTGTTGCGAATCCATTATTACGATAATGTGGCTTGATGCACACAAAAGAGCAGATAGTGTAGCACGGAGATAAAGGACAGATAACGTAGCGCAGAGATAAAGGCATGCCGAAGCAGATAAAGATAGGTGTCTGGAACGTTCGTGTTTTGTCTGGTGCCGTCTTGTTCATTCTAGAAATACAAAAAGAGATATATATATATATAAGAGATCGCGACATGCCAGCAGAGTTGTTGTAAACAGAGTTGTAATGAGAGAGTGGTAATTGAACTGGGAGTTGAGTGAACTCTTTTGTTTGTGGTCAACGAACTTGAGCATTATATTTGTGTATGTTACGTAATTCTGCTACTATAAGGGTTGACCAAAGTGTATTTCTACGGAAATAAAAACCATTTTGAGTTTATGCAAATTTGACTTTTAATTCCATGAACCCACAAAGTCACAGTATTTATACAAACATTTACCGCAACTCATTTGAAGTATATAGAAAAATAATTTTTAAAGTTTGTAAATGCTATAAAATAAATGATAGTGGACAGAGAAGGTTTTCTTACTGTAACAAATGATATGTTTTCTTTTGCATGTGTGAAAGTTTGACTGCAAATAGAGAAATCAACTGTTGTGAAAGGCTTCAAGATTAATAAATTGTAAAGATACTTTTGAGAGAAGTATTAAAATGATGAATTAAACAAATGCTATAAGAGGCTAAATTATTTTAGAATATAATCTTTTTTCTGACAGGGCAGTAAAATGTAAGCATTAAGATGAAAAATGAAAAATAACAAGAATAGTTTAAAGACTATACATCAATGTTTTATGTAGCTTGTAGTAAATGCTATCTGAGGCTGATATTTGTAAAAATATCAGTGTTTTGGAAGTGCATCATCAATGTCATCAGCAAAGGATTAGAATTGATTATGTAATAAATGAAAACTAAACACAGCTTAAAAGCTGGTCTTACCTAATATACCTTTTCTTTTTAGTGCTGAAGAAGGTGAGCCTCAGTATGCATACTCTGCTAACAGTTTGATGAAACTTCTTTCCAAAAATGTAGAATGGTCTAGCATCAATGAGAGCCAAAGAGAAAGATTGGGATTGACATTGGACCACGAAGCAGAATTTTGGTAATTATTATTCTTTTGTATACTTACTATAATGGCTATGTTCTATCTTTCTGATATGTGTTGTAATGGATACATATGGCATGCATGTCAGTTCCTATAAGACAACTGACATGGAGAGGGTGTTCCTGAATAATTTGCTAAGTTTTCAAGGGCAAACTGGATAACTTCAATCATTATTTACTCATTGCAGTACTTATTTCAAAATAAAAAAAAATTGGCATGGATTTGAGGGATTGGTAAAAAGTAAGAATCACAAATAAAATTGTATATTGACATACATTATAATGATTTCAGTACACAAACAATGGCAAAATGGCAGTAACAGAAGAAGGTGACAAAATTCATTTCAGCCAGTACTTTATCAGTTTTTATTTCAACATTTTTGTACATCAAGGCCAGTCCATTTAATCTGTCTGCTCCCATTGTGCTACTCAAGTACGCCCTCAAATATAGCAATGTTGAAACAAACACTCTGGTGTTGCTGTAGTTATCAGTAATATGCAGAAGTGTTTCAATACCTCATGAGATCAGGCAAAAATAATTTCATTACACATATTTAAAAATTTAATAATCAATTCATAGAAGAAAGACTGGTGATGCGACAACATAATTAGGCCACTTGATTTACTATGGTGTCAACAGTAGTTTGTAAGGTTTCATCTTATGGTTGTACTATTTTTTTTCAGTAGTGAAGTTTATATGATTTTTAGGATCCTCTTATGATTTAAAAGCCTTTCTTCTGACGGCTGATGAAATACAGGACTCCTCAGGACTCCTTGTCTCAGAATTGAAATGCTGTGTCAGTCTCACTGAAGTTGTTGGGATTTCATGCTTAATTCCAGTTATTCCACACTTTCTATCTCCATGTATACTGGAGACACCTGTATATTAAGGTTCATCTGTTTTGATTCTAGTTAACACTTAAACCATATGACAGGCTACACACTTGACTTACCTGTAATCATTGCATGAACCTGCAATATTCTATTCCTCAGTATCTTTTCTCTCTTAAGGGAAGTGCTGAAGAATGTAAGGATCTTGGTTATTCAGCTTAAAGAATTCTTGATTGCAGAATCAGTACATGAATGACTAAGAACTAAATTAATGAATGGTTAGTATGCTGAATGTAAATTGTATGCACATAGGATGCAACACATCCATTTAACACACCACTCATATTCACTGCTCCATAAAAATGCAATCCACAAACTTTATTCAGAATTAATCATAGATCATGAATATTTTCTTTTAAAGAAAATCCATGAAAATATAAATAGGAACAAATATGAGGAAATCTTTATGATTTATGAAAACATTTTTGCCATTATCAACATATTGAGCACAAAGCGTGAACTGACCTGTCCCACAACTATCAGCAGTTTCATCTGCAAGCATACTGAGAAACTTAGATACATAGTTAGTCTAATTTAAAATACCTTTGCAGTCTAAATTATGTCACATTAGCATAATCACTATCAACCATTTTGTAATAATTTTTTTTTCTTCTAACATGCACCTTTCCTTTTCCCTGATTTGAATTCAACTGTGAAAATAACAGCGTACAGAAGGCACCCTCATTCACTTCTGTGTAAGCTAACCACTGAAACTGTTACAGCCATTGGAGTTGCAATTTCAAATTTCTTTTGCTTCTAGGAAATTTGTAATTTATAGATGACAGCCAAGTTTTTGCTGTATAGTTATAAGAGGGTGGTCCAGAAAGTAACCTCTGTTTGTGTGTAGTGCAAGAAGTTGTGGAGGTAGCACCATCATCTACATGTCAGCTTGCGCAGTGCTCAATGCGCTTCTAGCTATCCAAAGGACAGTATCATACAGTCATGCCTTTGCTAGATATAACATCAAAACATGAGCTCCAAAATAGAAAATCCTACCAAGTGAATTGTGTGGGGTATACAATGCTAACATTATGAGTGAAGATGTTGTCCATCAATGAGTACGATTTTTTTAAAATGGAAGAACAAACATTCATGAAGAAAACAGGAGTGGTAGGCCTACCCTTATCAGAGATGACCTGTTGAAAAAACTGGATTGAAAATTTTGTGAGAATAGTCGGTTAACAATAACGGAAGTTTCTGATCATTTCCCAGAAATTTCTTGGAGTCATTTGCACGAGATAATGACAAAACACCTCGGCTATCATAAGCTTTGTCTCATGCCATGATGGGTTGGCTACTTTCACAGGTCGCAGAGTTTTACGCATAGCATATTTCAAAGACTGTTCAAAGGTATGACAAGTGCTTGAATTTGTTCAGAGAATACGTAGAAAAATAGAAGAAATGTTTTAGTCTTCAGATATAATAATAAATTTTTTATATCTCAATTGGTTTAATTTTTATTTCCAAATGGAGGTTACTTTCTGGACTGCCCTCATATGTTTAATGATCATCACATTAGCATTATGTGAAGAAAAGGTACCTATGGTTGTAGTTTTGTCTAGGGTTTTAATGAGTATTTTGAATATTGGTTGAAGTAAATGGGTGTAGTTCAGTAAGTTGCTAAAGCTGACTTCTATGTAGTTGTGTTTTTCCTGAATGCTTCCAGTATGTTTTTGTTGTGTTCGAAAATGATGTTCACTAAACATGTAATTTCTGTTGATTCTTAACACTTTGTTTTTGTTTTTGCAGTCAGAGAAAATCTGAACAAAGCTGCTTGTCTTTTCTACTCTGTTGCTAAATAACTAAATAATATAACTGCACTAAAATAACACAATAATCAACAATACACTGTAACTCATACATTGTTTTACTCATCCAGAATGACCATGACCATAACTAATCCGCATGGCATGCTAATGGGTACCAATGAAGAAGGTCCTACAAGACCTGCAAGTCTAAATGTAGAGCTAGAGATCCCAGGGATTCAGCAAATTTATAGTGAGAATATTTATTCACAGTGCCAATGTTATCCTGCTCATTATTACCAGGAAGTATCAGAACTAAAGTTCATACTATCAAAATCATATGGGCAAAAGAAACAGTAATAAATAGGTACCATTAATAGTTAAAGTCTCAAGGGTGCTGAATTCACTACTCTTAGTGATAATTTTTGTCAGATTTTCTATTTCATAGAAGTCATAATTAATTTTAAAATCCAGAACTAGCTTCATAAGACAGCCAACAATAAAAGTGGTATTGAAGACCATACAATAAACAAATGGAAGTTTTATCAAACTTATTTGACCAAGGGTGCATGCAGTATGTCTTAAAATTATGCACCTTAATTACTGAAACTCAGATTATCCTTTAACTAAAACTATTTCTAAAGGCAGAGAAATAAATATGTGTCTTGTCAGTTTGTGCATTCTGAGCACAAAACAGTTTTGTTCATCATTTGTTTTAAAATATAATGTGCACAATGGTATTATTGTAGGTTATTCTTAAATATTGTGTTAAATGACTATTCTTACATCTGTTCGAAATTTTATGAAGAGGAGATGTTTTTGGTTTGGTCTTTCAGAAACAGCACTATTAAAGAATTTCATGTAGTATTACATCTTCTGTTAATTCATAAAATGTTTCCTGCTTTATACATCTTCCACCTTTCCGGGGGAGAGGGCTTATCCCTCTTATTGACCCCATTGCATCTGTTGTTGAATGGAATGGTCTGTGTTTGTCTGTAACTTAAAGGAAATGAATTTGAATTCTGACTTAGGGTGAGCTTTTGTAAAGCTTTGCCCAAGATTTTTGTTCATTTTGAAAACTAAATTGATGCTAAATTCAAAAACAAAAGATGAAATCCCACAAATCTACAGTTCCAGAATATATCAAATAAGTTGTAAAAATTATGAAAAATGCTACATAGGTCAAACTAAAAGAAACCTAAAAACTGGCAACTAAGGGTCAGACACCTTAAATTATATTGAATTATAATTATACTTACATGACAGTATAAAAGCTGAATTTTATAGATGTTACTTGAGAAACTATCAAAAGATGTTTTCTCAGTAGTCAGTTTCCATGGTTCTTACACCTTGTCAGACTCATTAAAAGTCTACTGTAGGTGCGACCGTGAGGTATATACATGCAAGTGAGCATTCGGTCTATTGCGATCTTTCACTGCAGATCATTTGTTAACCCACAGTCACTTATCATCTGTCGTTTATTCTGTATTGTGTAGTGAACTATTATATGAACTGTACATGTTTTATTAATTTATAGATGAGTCGTATTTATTACACATCTGCTTCACTTTCGCTTTATTGTGGTGTTCCAATACAGGTAAATCTCGATGTACATGTTTTATTGTTCATTTGTGCAGTTTATGATATAGAAGTGTTATCATGGAAGACATATTAATTAGTGTTGTTCGTAAAAGATGTGATGGTAAAATAATATTGTTTTCTGAGCGGACATTAAAAAACTGTCAAATGGTTTTAAAATCTAGAAGAAAACATAACCTCAAATATAAAGACATTATTTTGCCTGATGAATATACAGATGGTGGCTATCACCAGGAATGCTATAACATATTCACTTGACTTCTGAACAAAAACTTATTTCTTTAATCTCAAAAACTATTTGTAGTTGGTTTATTGATACTTGTCACTTAGTTTTTTATAGTAATGAGAGACTAGTTTCAAAGGCAATCGCCTCCATTTTGACGTCACTGTTACTAAATTCCTCCAAACACATATAACTTATTTCTTACTTGACTCCAATCAATGCATCACCAACCAGTACACCTATAGTTCTAGAACCTATAGAACAAAGTAAAAAAAATAGCTGAATGTTTACAGCAATCTTACATATAGGTTACCTAAGTTCTTAGCAAAAGTAGCATTTCCAATACAGGGTACGGTAAAACCTAAAGTTAATAATTTATTCATACATTTAGGACCATTTTACATAATGATAGCTTATTTTAAAGCCATCAGCAAAGTGATAAGTGACTATGGGTTAACAGATACTATAGTTAAGAGTAGTTTGCTGGCAAATGGTTCTCTAAATGGATTTCTTGATGGAAAAATTTCAACCGCTGCTAAAGATTACACCTATTGATAGCACTAGGACTGGAAATACTCCATTTTAAATAATTTCTACAAAATGATAATATAACATTGACAGAGGATATGATAGAGGAAGTAAAAAGACTACCAAACTGCGAAATATCATTTCACATAGAAAATGAAGATCTGAAAAAATTGATGAATAAATATGATATTTATAAGACACAGAGTCTCAATTTTGAACAGGGCAAAACTTTACAATTTTACATGATTTACATCAATCTTATACATCATTACTTGAATTTATCATGAAACATTCGGACTGGAAATTTCAAACTTTTTAAATCACTATTGCCTGAAATTACAAATATATTTTTATATGCAACCAACAAAACTATGTACCATGGACCATAAATATATTATGATAATTTACTGAAAGTTGCAGAAACTTATCCTGATTTATGTGAAGGATTCAAACAAGGTTGCTTTGTGTTAAAAGAACCACCAAGCCGTTTTGAAGACAAACTATTGACCTGATATTAGAGCAAACTAAATGTGGATGCTGCTAGAAGGCTCACAGATGTTATAGGTACACTTCACAAATTCAATTTTGGCCTGAAAACGGTGGGCTCGAAATCACAATGTAAGGTCTACAATAATAAGTCAACTATGTCTTGAACTAGGACTACAAACTCATCAAGAGGTTTCAGCAGATTTACGAGGGTGGTCTGTAAAGTTTCCAACCTCAACATGAAGATGACAGCACTCGTAATTAAAAGCTAGTAAATTTTGTTGTTCATCGGTTGACAGTTACTCACCAAAGTTTCAGCCATTTTGGACACTCAGTTGTTATGTAACAGTCATTAGTGTGTGATGATGTGAGTAGTGTTTTAATGAAAATGAATAAAATCGAATATCAAGCTGTCATTAAATATTTGTTTTTGAAAGGCAATATGCCTACGCAAATCAAAAATGAGTTGGATTCTGTGTATGGGGACTCTGCACCATCATTTACCACAGCGAAATTTTGGGCAGCTTAATTTAAACGTGGCTGTAAGAGCTTGGGAGACGATGAACGTTCGGGAGGTCCAAAAACTGCAACTACCAACGAAATCATTGCCAAGTTCAACAAATGGTGTTAGATGACCACTGAATAAAGTGAGAGAGATAGCAGAGGCTATGAACATGTCAAAAGAACATGCTTGTCACATATTAAATCAACATTTAAACATGAGAAAGCTGTCCGCGCTTTGGGTGCCACGTTTGCTCTCGTAGACCAAAAACGTGTTTGAATGAACATTTCCAATGCTCTGTTGGTGCAGTTTAGGCGCAATTAATCCGAGTTTTGGCACTGATTAATTACTGTTGATGAAACTTGGATACACCATTATATGCCCGAAGCAAAAATAGTCCAAACAGTTGACTGCAAAGAAGGAACCGGCTCAAAAAAAAAAAGCAAGAACTGTTTTTTTCAGCTGGGAAAGTGATGGCGACTGTTTTTTGGGATAGTCATGGGGTTATCTTAATTGATCATCTTCATAAAGGAAAAACATTACAGGGGCATACTATGCATCATTACTTGGCAAGCTGAAGGCAGAACTTGTGAAAAAATTGCCACATTTGCAGAAAAAGAAAATCCTGTTTCACCAAGATAACACACCATCTCACACCTCAGCGGTTGCAATGGCAAAAATCCACGAATTACGGTTTGAACTGTTTGACCATCCGCCTTACTCACCAGATCTAGCCCCAAGCACTTCTTTTTGTTCCCTCATCTAAAAATTGCACTTTGAGGACAGAAATTTTCGTCAAATGAAGAGGCAATCACCTTTGTGAGCAATTATTTTGCAGAGAAAGACGCTAAATACTATTTGGACGGGTTACAGAGTTGGGAGCATCGCTGCGAAAAGTGTGTAGAGCTACAAGGAAACTATGTTGAAAAATAAAAAAAAAAATTCTGTAAAAATGTCTTGTATCTTTATTAGGTCGGAAACTTACCACCCTCATAAATCTTCATAATATCTGGAAAAGCACCAAACAATTACAAAACTTTCTTGCCACCTTTGCTCAATTTATTAATCCCTTCAGTTCAAGAGTACCAAAAGACCAATTAATATTTCATCTGGAAAATCTGCATCACCATCAGTAATCACCATCCTTCTAAATAGTTAAGTAAATGGAGATTGTCATTGTAAATCATTTATTTCTGATATCAAATATTAAAAGATTTGAAAAAGCTATAAAGAGAATATCAATCGATAATTTTTCCAAAGATTGCGGAAAATAGAAGAAAGTTTGAATAGGTGCTAAAATTCAAGAAGTTAAAATCTAAAGAGATTTATTTGGACATATACTGGGAATTTTGAAGGATTATAATATAGACATTTCAAAGGTTTTATCTTACTCAATTACTTCAGTGCCTTTGTTGATGTGTCATTCGGATGGCACCATTTGCAAGGATGATAAATCTGTTTTGATGAAATTCTTAGAGAAAGACATCCAGCAAGAGCGACCACGTCATATTGATATTTTAATAATTGATGATTTTTTTCCTACTGCAAACAATGAAAAATGTTCTGAAAACATTTGGAAGTATTTCCAAAAAAATGTTGCATGATTACTCAATTGCAAGCATTCAGATTTGATGTGATCTTTGATCAGTACTTTACATCATTGATTAAAGATTACAAGCATTCCCAGCGGTTTGAATCTGCACAATTACCAAGATTGTATACCATGCATGTAACATCAACTATCAAGCAAATGTACTAATCCGAAGTGTTAATACTGATATTGCTGCTATAGTGCTTGGTTATATGTACCACCTAAAAATGATTCATTCGTTTGGATGCTTATGGGTACCAGAAATAACTAAGGTATGTTTACCTAACAAAAATATATGCAGAGTTAGGAGAATCTATTTGTCTAGGCTTTACCTGGATTTCATGCAATCACAGGATGTGATATTAATCCTGAATTTTTTAGAAAAGGAAAATTAAAACCTTAAAAAATAAGAAGAGTACTAGAAAGCTTTTAAGAAGTTGGTGACAGCGAATTAACTGGAAATAATGATGAACAAAACATCTTTAATATTATTCAGAGATTTATATGCAATATATACAATGTTAGAGAGATAAATGATGTTGATGCTGCTCGGCTTCAAATGTTCATTGATTCATATATGGTTTCTGATGTGAACAACATTTTTAATGGAAAAAAATTGTGAAATTTCGATGCGTGGTCTACTACCTTGTAAAAGTGAGCTATTACAGCAATTTCTGTGAGCAAACTATATATGTAGTATTTGGAATAATGTTCACCTGAAAAATCCAACCACATACAAACTATAAAATAGTGGTTGGGTACAGGAAAATGACCAATACCATTTTAAATGGTTTTGAAGGGGAACAGTTACCAAATTACGTCAACGATTCTCTAAAATCTCTATCAGGTATGTAATTACTATGTCAAATTATTATACATAAATTTGCTTTTATTCATAATTGTAATAACATGGTTAAATTATTACAGAAACTGACAAAGAAAGCAATATTGATGCCGATCAATCCTCGAACTGGAGTAGCGGTGACGTAGATCATGAAGAGATCAATGATGAAAATTATAAAAATAATTAAATATTTCTTTGAATCTAATAATACGCATTCATTTCAGAAACTATTTGTAGTTGGTTTATTAATACTCGTCACTTACTTATTTATATTTATGAGAGACTAGTTTCAAAGACATTCGCCTCCATTTTCAATCTCTTTCCACCATTTTCTCATAGTTCCACCACCAGAGAGAGCAGACAACAACAGATGCCAGTTGGAAAGAGATTGAAAATGGAGGCGAATGTCTTTGAAACTAGTCTCTCATAAATATAAATAAGTAAGTGACGAGTATTAATAAACCAACTACAAATAGTTTCTGAAATTAATATTCTATTAATCTATATAGAATAAGTATGAACGAAATGAAACTATTTATTTATTGGATTTCTTTCTATCAAAATAATTGTATCCTCTCATAGAAAACAGTAAGTTTTTATAAAATATTGAGAGTTAAATCAAATTTTTAAAAAGAGTTTGTAAATCTTCAAAATATTATTAATATATTAGATTTTTGTTTTATTTCTTTATTGACATGAAAATTTTACTAAACAATTTTTTTGAATATTTATGTTTTAGTCATAATTATATATCATCATTTAGAAATAATTCTATATAATGAAATCTTCCCATAAATCCAAAAATGCATAGTACTGAGTAAATAAAACATGTGCAGTGTAAGATCGCAATAGACTGAATGCACTATTTCACTCGCACCTCCTTGCATGTGCTTACACCTACAGTTGAATTTTAATGGGTCTGACAAGGTGTAAGAACCATGGAAACTGTCTGACTACTGGGAAAACATCTTTTTATAGTTCCTAAAGTAACATATATAAAATTCAGCTTTTATACTATAACATAAGTATAATTATAATTCAATATAATTTAAGGGTGTCTGACAGAGAGTTGCAACTGTACTAAGTGTCTGAACATATATGATGTGACTTCTGATATTATTCCAAATAAAATATATAAAAACTGAGCTTTATACATTAACAAATTTGATGTGCAATATTTTACACCTTTGCTACCTCCAAACTTCATAGTTGGGGATCGTTTTTACCTATATTAGGGACATACACAGAGAAACTTTCAGGTTTTATAAAATAACAAAGGTCTGATCGTCATGGGCTCTTGGTCTTTTGCCTACATTGGATCAGTGAATTCATTGTTCAATGCTTTATTGCTACCAAATGTAATGATAAATTATCAAAATATTAACAGACACACAGTGGTGTACCTCAAGGTAGTATCCCTAATGCCACACTCTTTAATACTTATATCAATGATCTTCCATGTCAATTACAAAAATTACAATTAAAAGTCTTAATGTTTTCAGATTACAGAATTGGACATCTAAGAATGTAATAAAAATTAATGTACAGAAAACAAATTATCAATTAAAACCTGGAAAATAAGACCTGAAGCTTTCCTGGCGACAAATATGCTCAAGTTCTTCTCAGGAAGCAAGCCAGGTGAAAAGATGATTAGAAATCGATGCTTTGGGAGTGTACATCTCTCCCATCACCAGGATATTTATTAAATTTTATAACCACAAATTAATCACTGTGATATAACACAAATATAAACAAAGACAAAACACTATCAAAATTCGCATTACTGGACAAAAGACTGTTTTCAGTAAATTAAATGCCAGGTCTGGAGATGGCGTGATTATCAAGCTGTATAGATCTGTGCTTCTTAAGGTGACGGATTTCCATTTTAAGGCCGGTTTCCAAGAGGAGCTGAACTGAAATCCAGCATCACGATTAAGCGTGCTCCTCTCGGAGGAAATGGCCAAAGCCTCCTAAATTCTCCGCTCCCAGTAACTGTTGCATGTTGCCAAGATGGTCGTCTCCCGAAAGTTGGCTCTATAGTCATTATCAAAACAATGCTCTGGCAGCCCAGACTTCTCTGGTTGCATTAAACGAATGCTCTGTTCATGTTCGATTATTCTGGTAGCGATGGTCCTTCTGGTTGGTCCTATATATGGTGTCCCACATTCACAGGGAATGTGGTACACTCCCGGAACTTGGAAGTACAGTTTGTCTTTCACTGGTCTCAACAGATATTTGATCTTCGGAGGCGGCTTGTGGATGGTCCTGATGTTGTATTTGGTGAGAATTCTGCTGATTCTGCCGGATAGGTTGCTGGTAAACAGGATACAGGCTGTAGCGGTAGGCTTATCTGATGCTTGCTGTATTACAGGTTTCCCTTTCCTAGCTTTGGTGATCAAGGCTTCAACGACATATTTGGAGTAGCTGTTTTGACGGAAAGTGAGTCTCAGGTGCTGTAATTCCTGTTTTAAGTGGCTGGGATCAGAGATAGACAATTATTCACACTAAGGAAGAAACCATTAAATATTTCTGTTCAACTAGAAGGAAAACTCTCGCAGAAACACATGAAGCCAAATATTTAGGTATTGTTTTTGATAAAAAAATTAACATGGAAAAATCACATTGATAATACATGCAAAAAAATGGAGAAAAAATTGCCACTATTAAAGAGATTGGCAGGTAAGAAATGGGGAAGCACTACACAAACTTTAAACACTTTTTTACAAGATGTATATTAAACCAACTCTTAAATATTGTGAAGAGATATTAATAACTGCAAATATGGAAAAACTTAATCTTCTGCAAAATAAAATTCTTTGTCTAATAACTGGAGGTGTCAAAACTACCCCAGTACTTGTTCTACAAATTTTAACAAATAATCCAAGACTTGATTTTGTCATTGAAAAAGCAGCCATCATACAATATGAAAAATTAATAAGACTACCTTATAATGACCGGGAAACAAGAAAATCACAAGTAAACTTAAAAATTCAGCTAAGTTTTCTGACTGAATTTAAAGAAATCAAACAAAAATTGAAATGGATGCAGTCAACATGATCTCCAGTAGATCCGTGGTTCAAATCCCGGCCATGGCATTGAACTTTTCATGTTGACTGTATCCATCAAAAACCTTAGCCTATATATAGCTAGTTTGGAGAAATGATTAATTTCCATCAATTAACTAAACAATTTGAAATTTCCTTATGTAAAAAAAAAACTTACAAAGTATCAACCCTTTAGAACTGTTTGATATTGAACACTATCTACACTTAGCTGTGGAAGTTACAAAATCTGAAACCTCTTCATGTGTCCTGAAACAAATGACACTAGAAATAATACATTTCAGATATCCCGCCAATGAATGGCCACATGTTTACACTGACAGTTTCAGATTACCAAATAATGGTGGTACTGGTGCTGGTGAAATATGCCCACTTTTCTCTTTCTACAAAAGATTAAGTTTAATTGTTACAAATTTTGATGGAGAAATTTCGGCAATCTTTCAGAGCTTACAAAATCTTCTATATCATGAAAATAAATTTAAAAATGTAATATTATCTGACTCTAAAGCAGCTGTAATAACCATAACATCTGATATAACACCTAAAAACTTAAATATTGCAGAGTCTCATTAAGTCATAAAACAGTTAATTTAAATAAAAGATTGATACTTCAATGGTACCAGCACATTGCAGAATACATGGTAATGAAACAGCTGACTTTCTGGCCAAAAAAAAGGCATTAAAATTAGATCAAATTCATTTGAGCTACTAAGTTTTAATCTATCAAAAGAGTAATTATATCAACATATAATCAAAAAATTAAAGAAGATAATATATTACAAACATTATTAATTTTTAGATGATGTGTAATAAATACGACTCATCTAAAAATTAATAATTTTGCGCTTCACTGTGGTGTTCCAATACAGTTAAATCTCGATATATTACAAACAATAAGAAAACTATGGGAAAATTTATGTAACAGCATGACTAATATCAATACACTACCAAGAAAATCCTCTGTAGCAACTTCTAGAATTGTAACAGGCCATGACTGTCTCAATAAACATTTATTTAGGATTGGTATAGTGAGATCTCTTCTGTGTCCTTTCTGTATACTTAAAGAAGATATGGATGGAAACCACCTACTCTGCTGCCCAACCTTTAGTCAATGTACCAACATAACATCAAAATACTGGAATGCAAGAGAGCGAATGGCTTCATTGCTAACTGCTTAACATTAGATACCAACCAACCACATTGAAAATAATTATTATAATTATCATAATTAAAGTAAATCAACACAAACTAATGATAGAAACCATATACCTGAATATTCCCAGAAGTGTTTTACTATTGATTTTTTCTTGTATTGACATGTACTCTCCTGTTTGAGGAACCAACAATAGTCTCCCAACATGGCTGAATCCCAGCAACCCTGGTAAAGTCATAGCCAAAATGCAGAAATAGATACTTTGAGATATATCACCAATTTTTAATGTTTACACAATCTTAATTTTTTCTGCTTATAAGGAATATTTCACTTTGGGATGGGTGGCTTTTCATGCATTCTTAAAATCTGTCATTGTGCTTTATCTGTATGTCCATCCATCTCAATCCATATATCTAAATATTACCTTCTTTATTCATTTACTTATAGAATTACAGGTAGTGGAAACCTGGATAAAAGTTTATGTATTTTGTGAAGTTATGTCTGCTTGCCTTACCTTGCAGTGATAGTTCAAATTTATATAATTTAGATAGACAAATTAAATGCAAACAAAAAATTATTATTAGAGAGTGTTCTCTTATTAATAGCTGCATTCACAAAGTGCAATAATGTTCTTTTTTATTTCTATGGCCACATGTACAACATGCACTCATAGGAAAACATTTTCCTTAATTGTTGTAGATGCATTTGAATAAACTTCTGCAGAAGCCATGAGATAAGCATTTAATATTTAAAACAAAATGTTTAGATCAAAACTAGGTTTATCTAAAACTTGTAGAATATTTGCATTTGACACTTATTCTACCATATATTTAACCATGCAACTAGTTCTGACAAGACAAACTGGTTTTAAAGTTGCTGCATAGGAGTTAAAACTGGTTTTGATAAATAATAGTTTTGATAGATGGATGGATGAATGGATGGATGGATGGATGGATGGATGGATGGATGGATGGATGGATGGATGGATGGATGGATGGATGGATGGATGGATGGATGGATGGATGGATGGATGGATGGATGGATGGATGGATGGATGGATGGATGGATGGATGGATGGATGGATGGATGGATGGATGGATGGATGGATGGATGGATGGATGGATGGATGGATGGATGGATGGATGGATGGATGGATGGATGGATGGATGGATGGATGGATGGATGGATGGATGGATGGATGGATGGATGGATGGATGGATGGATGGATGGATGGATGGATGGATGGATGGATGGATGGATGGACGGACGGACGGACGGACGGACGGACGGACGGACGGACGGACGGACGGACGGAGTGTTTATTAGTGTTATAATTTTTTACATTTTTACAAAGTGTATAAAGAGCACATGTGCTTATGTGCTTTCTTTTGAGCTGCTATTTTATCTCTTAATCCACCATACACTTTCTGTGGCCATCTATGTTAACTTTATTCTTCTATGGCATTTTTCCCTTGCTTTTCCTATAAATTCTCCTAATACATTTATCTGTCTTTCTTTCTTTAGTTTCATTATCTTTATTTTTATAATTGTTATATTGTAACTCTCCCATATTTCAGATATATATTGCTCTTCCCACAACCTTGTTTTTTCATATTCTAATATATAATATACCATAAAACCTCATTAATCTGGACCCCTTTAAACCATATTTCGCTTAATCCGGACAATCATCCTTAAATAAAGTCTGTGAATTGCTAACTTAAATTATGGTACTGTACTAAAACAAACTTAAGGAAATTTTAGATTTTATTTTTGCACAGACTGTACAGTAGGAATTTCTTAGGAATACCAGGAATACATTAGTAACAATGGTACATTAAGTTGCCCTCCTTCCCATACCATTGCTGTATCTGCGATAGGGCTTGCAACTTTTATCGGAAGGATTAGTTTAATGCTTGCCTTTCTCAGTCATTAGCCTAAAGAAACAAATTGAGTTAATAATTTTGTTTACTAAACCTACAATATCATTGGGGAAACGTAAGCATAAATTGCTTACAGTACATGAGAAACTCAAAATTATCAAAAGGCTTAAAAATGGTGCTACTATTTCATTTGTATGTGCAGAATATGAAATTGCAAAACAAGCAGTTTCGGACATAACAAAGAAAAAGGGTGAACTCTTATAATTTGTTATTACAAGTAATGTAAATGAGAAAAATGTCAGGTCAAACGAATGCGGCAGCCAGTTTAACAAAAGTTGGAAGATACAAGATACAAGTGGTACGAACAATTTCATGAAAGCAGAATTGCAGTGAGAGGTGTTGAAATTCAAGCTGCTATCGAACGTCTTGAGAAACAACTTGGTATCAATGAATTTTCGGCTAGTTTGGGCTGGTTATACAGATTCCGCAAATGTCATAGCATAGTGTACAAAAAATGTGTGGAGAGAGCTTAAGTGCTGATATGTCAGCTGTTGAACCATTTAGATAAAATTAAAATCTATCATTCAAGAAGAAAAGTTAGATTTGTCTCAAGTGTTGTTTTCAAATGCTAGGCTTTGGCAATGAAGCCATTAGCTCTCTTGCTCTCCAATATTTCTGTGTAGTGGGTCCGGCAGGTAGGGCTTCACAGGTTAAAAGATGTTCTTCAGTGCATAATGCCAACAAGACAGGTCTAATATGGCGCACCTTGCCTGAGAACATGCAAGCCTGGACAATATGCCTGGACAAAAAATTTTCAAAGAATGTGTTTCTGCATTATTTGCTAATGCAGATGGAAGCCATATTTTAAAGCCAATTGCCATAGGTAAAAGTAAACATCCGCTATTATGAATGTAATGTCCACATTGCCTATGCATTACTGCAATAATTCACTACATGCTGGTTTATGGCAAACATGATCCATGGTTGGTTTCACAACCATGCTGTACCTGCAATAAGAAGGCACCAAGAGAATAAAAACCAAAATGATGTGAAAGCCATAATCCTATTAACTGCTTTGCCAATTGCCATTTAAACCCTTCAGGGGCCGGAAACGGATACTCAATAAACAGAACAAGACATTTAAATTGTTAAATGCTGTAAAAATGCATCATAAATACAATTCCGTATCTTCCGTATTTATTAAGTTATTTAAACGAAACACAAACTGGTTTAAAACCCATTAAAGGCAGTATACATCTACAGTAACAAAAAAGTAGAGACTACATTAATAAATCGTTGAAATTTTGCTACTTTGTTTCAATGTAGCAAAAGCCATTCTTTGCGCCGAGCACACCTAATATTTGAATCATTTTGTTTTGTGTATATACGAACGAATGTATGTATGTATGTATGTATGTATGTATGTATGTATGTATGTATGTATGTATGTATGTATGTATGTATGTATGTATGTATGTATGTATGTATGTATGTATGTATGTATGTATGTATGTATGTATGTATGTATGTATGTATGTATGTATGTATGTATGTATGTATGTATGTATGTATGTATGTATGTATGTATGTATGTATGTATGTATGTATGTATGTATGTATGTATGTATGTATGTATGTATGTATGTATGTATGTATGTATGTATGTATGTATGTATGTATGTATGTATGTATGTATGTATGTATGTATGTATGTATGTATGTATGTATGTATGTATGTATGTATGTATGTATGTATGTATGTATGTATGTATGTATGTATGTATGTATGTATGTATGTATGTATGTATGTATGTATGTATGTATGTATGTATGTATGTATGTATGTATGTATGTATGTATGTATGTATGTATGTATGTATGTATGTATGTATGTATGTATGTATGTATGTATGTATGTATGTATGTATGTATGTATGTATGTATGTATGTATGTATGTATGTATGTATGTATGTATGTATGTATGTATGTATGTATGTATGTATGTATGTATGTATGTATGTATGTATGTATGTATGTATGTATGTATGTATGTATGTATGTATGTATGTATGTATGTATGTATGTATGTATGTATGTATGTATGTATGTATGTATGTATGTATGTATGTATGTATGTATGTATGTATGTATGTATGTATGTATGTATGTATGTATGTATGTATGTATGTATGTATGTATGTATGTATGTATGTATGTATGTATGTATTTTTTTTTTTTTTTTTTTTTTTTTTATTTTATTGAACTTTAACAGCATGCCCCGTTACGGAGTAACATTACATGCATTTAATTACATAGATACATTATAAATAGTAATCACATTTTGATATTATTTTACAATAGTTTTTTAAATATTAGAATTTAAATGTTCAATTCACGTATTGTTTTAAAATAAAAATTGTTTACAAGTCGATTGAATTAACATATATACAAAAAATGTTTATTTATAAGGTTTTGGTTTGACACTGGCCAATTTCCTCCATTCTTGTGTACTTCTTCAATCAACTTGTCCCTCTGATGTTTTGTGTCTCTACATTCATAGATGAGGTGGTTTGCGGTCTGCTGTGGGCTATTGCAGGTGCATTGGGGATCATCTATGATATGAAATCTATACAAGTAAGCTTTAGTTTTTCCATGTCCTGATACCATTGCAGTGAATGTCGCTGTTAATGGTAGTTTTGTCTTAAGACGATCCTTTATCAAAGGGAAGAATGATTTGGTAAGGGCTCCTTTACTTGTACTGCTCCATCTCTGTTGCCACTGTAGATGTCCTGCCCTCTCTATTTCAGTTTTCAAAGAAGATTTTGGTACCTTGTTGTAAATAGTCTTTATTTCGATGTCTTCAGCAGCTGATTTTGCTAATATGTCTGCTAGCACGTTACCAGTAACTCCTGCATGTGCTTTCACCCAACTAAAGTGTATTGTCCACTGATTTCTTTCTAAAGTTCCTAGTCTATTAAGTGTCTCCTCAGGAATATAATTGTGTTTATTGTTGTTTTGTAAGGTGGATAGTGCCACCTGACTATCTGTAAATATGGCTACAGTCTTCTCTTTGTTCAGCGTATTTGCCATGTTTTGTAGCTCTTCGAGTGCTTTCAAAATAGCCAGTTGTTCGGCCTGATTGTTTGAACACCTTCCATCCAGCCTGAATTGCAGTTGTCGAATTACAGTATTGTGCTTGTACAGAACTACAGCAGCCCCGACTTTTTCATCTGATTTACTCCCATCCGTAAAAATTTGAAAGACGTATGCCCCATCATCCTCAACTGCTTTTATATGAGGTCGTTCTGCTGGATGGTTCCAGACGCTTGGTGGTAGGGGTGCATCATAGTCACGTTCACTGTGTATATCATTATACAGTTTTATTTTGCCTTGTATTGTTATACCAATTGGCTGGATGCCGGCAATAACACAAGATGCATCATAAGAAATTGTCCTATATGCCTTCGTCATTTTTATATTGAACAATCTCTGAATCCTCTCGAATTTTTTAATGTTCTTCTGCTTTTCTAGGGCAAATCCCCACACAGGAGCACCATAAGTTAAAATAGGTTCTATTGCGCCTTTATAAATAGTTTCTAGCGCCTTATTTCCCAGTCCCCAAGTGAGTTTTGCGCACTTGGAAAGATTATGCAGAAGTCGTAGTGCTTTGTCATGTACTTGATCTATGTGGTGATCAAAGCTAAACTTCCTATCAATGTAAATACCAAGATATTTAATAACATCCACTTGTTCCAGAGTTTTATTGTTCAGATATATGCTGATTGCTTCATTATGAATAGTTTTCTTCTTTGATATTACCAAAACTTTTGATTTTGAGTCGTTAAACTGGATTTTATTTTCTTTAGCCCATAACTCAATTTTCTTTATGTCCTGATTTGAAAAATTTTCAGCATCTAATATACTTTTTCCTTTTGTCATGACAAGTAAATCATCAGCAAATGCTATTACCTCTGTCCGCGTTGTAAATTCCAATTTTAGCAAAGAGTTATATAGTATATTCCAAAGTCCAGGCCCACAACAAGATCCTTGCGGACAGCCTCGCTGGACCTGTACTTCAGTCCTGAATTCATTCGTAGAGAGAGTTGCTTTCCTATTTTTAAAATAATCCTTTGTAAGTTGGTACAAATTTCTTGGGCACTTCATCTCTCTTAAGTTATTTAAGACACTAGGCCACCAACATGCATCAAAAGCTCCTTTCACGTCCAAACTCACCAAAACAACATAACCAAAAGATTTTAGCTCATCTTCAATGAATACCTTCAGCGCCATTGCTGCATCTGTCGTGCTTTTCTGAGCTTTAAATCCAAATTGTCTTGTACTGTAAAGGTTTCTCGTGTTAATATGATATTCAATCCTATTTATCATTAACTTTTCTAAAACTTTACCGCATATGTTCAACAAGCTGATTGGTCGATATTTTGTTATCGTTACACTATCTTCTTTGCCTGGCTTTACTATAGGAACTATAGATGAACGCTTCCATCTTTCTGGAAAAATTCCTTCCATAAGACATTGATTATATATTGCTGTAAAGAAATATGGGAACATTTTAAAAGCATTTAACAGAATATCACTAGATATTCCATCTTCTCCCGGTGACTTTTTTGGATTGAAATTTTTTAATACAACCCAAATTTCATTAGGTGTAAATTCCTTGTCATCTGGGGTACTAATTACTTCCTCTGCAAGCCTCCTTAGGTCTTTTTGTCGTTCAGTATCATCTTGTACCCTATCCTCCGGAATGAAGTTCTCCAGCATATACTTTAATGTGCTTGGTATATCTTCAGTGTAGGTTCCATCTTCTCTTTGCAATGTAGTAAGTGAATTCTGATATCTTATTTTATTGGCTGCGATCTTATAGACTACAGTCCAAGGATTAGTCCCATCAGTTACATTACAAAATTCCCTCCAGGATTTAAACTTTTCGTCATTTATTTTCCTTTGGTATTGCCGATTACCTTCCAAGTACTGATTCCTTCTTTCTTCTCTTAACTGCTCATTATTAATAGTTCGTTGATATCGTCGTCTTAATGCATTTACCTTTTTCCTCAATATGGTTAGTTCAATGGTCCACCAGGGAACTGATTTGCCTTTAATTGCCTGCTTCTTACCCCTGCTTACTCTAAACGCTTCCCTGCATGCAGCTTCCATACTATTGTAGAACATTTCAATTGTATATTCAACATTATTTTCTTTTACTTTATGGGCGAGCTGTTCATCCACACTCTGTCCATTGCCCAGACAATTAAAATTTTTGGTCAGCTTTCGTGGCAACGTTTCCTCAAATGTCTTATAATTTTCTGGTCTAGTTATATATTTAATTCCCTTTAATGTACGAGTTTGGGTTTTGATTGCATTTCCTATTGTGAACGATATTATCTTATGATCAGAGCAGCTTTCTTGCTCTCCAACGGTCCATTCCCTTACATCTCTAAGGAGTTTGTCATTAACGATAGTCAAATCGACCCAACTCCTTCCAGTTTGGGATTCAAAAGTTGGCAAGCCGTTGTTTTCATTCATGATATGTAAATTTGTTGCTGTAATGAATTCTTCAAATATTCTACCACGCTGATTAGTTATTATATCATGCCAAAGTTTGTTTCTGGCGTTACTATCTGCTAGTATTATCAGACCCTTTCCTTTAATATGCTGGAGAATATTTTCAATCTTGTTAATGTCATCTTCTATATTCAAGTGCCCATCAAAGTACATACAAGCTGCAAAAAATGTTTTCTTATTATATACAACCTGTATAACGACACAATCACTGTCGGAAAGCTGACCAATGGTAGTTACGTCAATATTTTTGTTGTTTATAAATATTGCTGCTCGTTTACCCGTAGTACCAACTGTATATATTCTAAAATGTAATGGTACACCTGCTGGTTTATTGTTAATCAAGTAGGGCTCCTGAATAAATACTATATCTATAGCTTTTTCATTCACAAGCTGTACCAAATTAGCAGTCGCAATTCTTGAATGTCTCAAGTTAACCTGAAAACATGTTAATCTGTATCTATCCATTTTAATAGTCGGTATTGTCTTTTAGCCGCCTAAGTGTTGCTTGATAACAGGAGCAATTCGTATCCAGTGCAGAATGATTTTCTGACACTTTGTTGTCTCTGTTATATTTATTATACGTTACACAATTAATGCATTTATATGCAGCTCTGTTAGCAGTACATTCCTTTAGAGCATGCTTCTCTGCGCAATTTGGACATGTTTGCTGTCCTTTACAGTCCTGCGCACGATGATTATATTTACAGCAATTGAAGCAACGCGCAGCCTTGACATAATCATCCCAGTTACACATATTCCATCCTATTTTTAATCTTTTGCCAAGTATTTCCCTCCGTACAGTTGAAGTGACTTCAACAACCAAATTCAAATTCTTTTTCCTATCATGAAAGGAAAATTTAGGCTGAATCTCTGTGCTGAAATTCTCCAGCTCTGTATTTTGTGCTGTTAAAACCTCCACAGCATTCTCCGTTGTTATCTCATCTGGTATATTGAAAATAATTATTCTTGGATTTCTTTTCTTTGAGACGGTAGCCTCAAGCTCCTCTCCACACTTATTATTTATATTGTTGCAAATAGTATCTACTTCAGCTTTATTGTTCGATTGTATTAGAACTTGTCCGTTCCTCAATGCCTTTACAGACTGAACACCAACCTTCATCTCTACAGGATTAACCTTAGTTTTCACCAGTGTCTTTATATATTCCACACTTTGATTATTCTTGCTCCGAACAAGCAGTTTAAAGCACTTAGAGTCCCCTGTACGTGCAGCGCCAGTCAACACCGAAGCATAACTCCTTTCTACCCCAAATTGCTCCACAACCCGTTCGGAAGATATCACCCCAGGTGTCACTTGTGATGCTATTCTCGCTCTCTTGCCAACACTTAACTGTTCCTGATAGTTCTGCACTGCCATTTGTAAACTTTCGGTTTCATTTTCCTTCTGATTCACGATGTCTTTCATTTTTGTAAAATATTTACGTAAACTACTTACCGACTTATATCCTGCTTCAAATCTTGACGCAAGTTTTTACTAGCCTCCGTAACATTTAAGAGCATTCTAAAGGCTCTCTCAATACCCTCACTAACTTCATCCACCATTTTGAAATCTCTTGTTTATTATTCCTTGTTAACTCAAACGAAACATTCCAATTAAGATATAACTTTGTATTTCTCGATTTAGTCGTGCGGTTCACGGCCTCCTGAATACTAGTTTCTATGCTTCTATGTATGTATGTATGTATGTATGTATGTATGTATGTATGTATGTATGTATGTATGTATGTATGTATGTATGTATGTATGTATGTATGTATGTATGTATGTATGTATGTATGTATGTATGTATGTATGTATGTATGTATGTATGTATGTATGTATGTATGTATGTATGTATGTATGTATGTATGTATGTATGTATGTATGTATGTATGTATGTATGTATGTATGTATGTATGTATGTATGTATGTATGTATGTATGTATGTATGTATGTATGTATGTATGTATGTATGTATGTATGTATGTATGTATGTATGTATGTATGTATGTATGTATGTATGTATGTATGTATGTATGTATGTATGTATGTATGTATGTATGTATGTATGTATGTATGTATGTATGTATGTATGTATGTATGTATGTATGTATGTATGTATGTATGTATGTATGTATGTATGTATGTATGTATGTATGTATGTATGTATGTATGTATGTATGTATGTATGTATGTATGTATGTATGTATGTATGTATGTATGTATGTATGTATGTATGTATGTATGTATGTATGTATGTATGTATGTATGTATGTATGTATGTATGTATGTATGTATGTATGTATGTATGTATGTATGTATGTATGTATGTATGTATGTATGTATGTATGTATGTATGTATGTATGTATGTATGTATGTATGTATGTATGTATGTATGTATGTATGTATGTATGTATGTATGTATGTATGTATGTATGTATGTATGTATGTATGTATGTATGTATGTATGTATGTATGTATGTATGTATGTATGTATGTATGTATGTATGTATGTATGTATGTATGTATGTATGTATGTATGTATGTATGTATGTATGTATGTATGTATGTATGTATGTATGTATGTATGTATGTATGTATGTATGTATGTATGTATGTATGTATGTATGTATGTATGTATGTATGTATGTATGTATGTATGTATGTATGTATGTATGTATGTATGTATGTATGTATGTATGTATGTATGTATGTATGTATGTATGTATGTATGTATGTATGTATGTATGTATGTATGTATGTATGTATGTATGTATGTATGTATGTATGTATGTATGTATGTATGTATGTATGTATGTATGTATGTATGTATGTATGTATGTATGTATGTATGTATGTATGTATGTATGTATGTATGTATGTATGTATGTATGTATGTATGTATGTATGTATGTATGTATGTATGTATGTATGTATGTATGTATGTATGTATTTTTTTTTTTTTCTTTATTGATAACAATCAGCATGCCCCACTACATAGTAGTATTACATGCATTACATTACATTTTTCCAACATTTGATTTTACAAATTGTACATATTTACATGTTAATATTACATTAGATCTTTTAGCAGTTGATTTCACAAGTTATACATATTTACATATCTTTATAGGTTAATTGAATTTATGTATTTACAGAATGCTTTTATGTGGTGTTTTACAAGACTCTCGTTGGTTACTGGCCACTTGCTTCCATTTAGAGTTACATCTTGAATTAGCTTGGCTCTTTGTTGACTTTTGTCTACACATTCGTATATTAAATGGTTTACGGTTTGTTGGGAGCTGTTACATGTACATTTTGGATCGTCTACTATATGGAATCGGTGTAAGTAAGCTTTGGTTTTTCCGTGGCCGGAAGTTATTGCTGTGAAAATTGGTGTTAAAGGAAGCTTTCTCTTCAGCCTATCTTTTATTGTTGGAAAAAATAACTTGCTGAGTGCCCCCTTGTCCGTGGCATTCCACCTATTCTGCCAGACCTGATGTCCTGTTTCTTGTATTTCAGAAATAATTACAGATTTAGGTATCAAACTGTAACTCCTCTGTAACTCCGTCCAGAGCAGCGGATTTCGCTAGTTTGTCTGCTAACTCATTTCCACATATACCTACATGGGCTTTAACCCAACTGAAGTGTATTCTCCATTTTAGTCTTTGTAAGGTATTACATATATTAAGGGTTTTCTCTGCTATGGAGTTATGTTTATTATTATTCCGCAGAATGGCTAGAGTTACTGTACTGTCTGTATATATCGCTACAGTCTTCTCTTCCTCCGGTGTGTTGTTAAAGTTTTGAAGTTCTTGTAGCGCTTTAAATATGGCCAGTTGTTCTGCCTGATTATTAGTACATCTTCTGTCTAGCTTGTATTTTATCTCTCGAATTGAAGTCCCTTGTTTGAATATTACAACTGCTGCACCCACTTGCTCTCCTATTTTGCTTCCATCCGTGTATATTTTGAATATAGAGTCTTCATCATCAGCTTCTTTAACTTCAGGTACTTCTGCAGGGTGGTTCCAGTCGCTGGGGGGCAAGGGTGCATCATAGTCTTGTTTATTTTGCAAGAAGTTGTACAGTTTGACTTTCCCTTCAATCGTGATATCAATGGGTTGGATGCCAGCAATGACACAAGATGCGTCAAATGAAATTGTCCTGTATGCCTTCGTGATTTTTATGTTAAACAACCTTTGGATTCTCTGAATTTTTCTCAGATTCTTCGGGTTGTTTAATGCAGATGCCCATAAGGGTACTCCATACGTCAGTACAGGTTCTATAGCTCCTCTGTATATAGTTTCTAGTGCTTTGCTTCCAAGTCCCCAGGTTAGTTTTGCTGATTTAGATAAAGTGTGAATTAGGCTTATAGCTTTATCATGCACTTGGTCAATATGATAATCAAACTTGAACTGTTTGTCGATATGAACGCCTAAGTATTTCATGATGTCTACTTGTTCTATAATTAAGTTATTAAGATAGATGTTTATCTTCTCGTTTGCAGCTTGTTTCTTTCTTGATATCACTAATACTTTTGATTTAGCGTCATTGAAAGTAATTTTATTTTCTCTTGCCCAATATTCAATTTTCTTCAAGTCATGATTTGCAAAGTTTTCTACGTCTAATATGCTCATTCCTTTCGTCATGAGAAGTAGGTCGTCGGCAAAAGCGATTAATTCAGTTCGTTTTGTATAGACTAAGTTGAGCAGGGAGTTGTACAAAATATTCCAGTAGCCGGGTCCGCAGCATGAACCTTGTGGGCAGCCCCTTTTGGCTTCTTTCTCAGTGCTAAATTCATTTGTGCTTAGACTTGTTGTCCTGTTTTTCAAATAGCTCTGAGATAACTGGTATAAATTTCTTGGGCATTTCAGTTCTCTTAAGTTATTTAATATGCTGGGCCACCAGGCAGCGTCAAAAGCTCCTTTTACGTCAAGACTTATGAGAGCAATATATCCGTAAGTATTCAAGTTGTTCTCAATGAAAGTTTTCATAGACATAAGTGCGTCTACCGTGCTTTTCTGGGCCCTAAATCCAAACTGTCTATCATTCATAAGATTTCTGGTGTTGATGTGATGCTGAATCCTATTCATCATAATTTTTTCTAAAATTTTCCCATTTATATTTATCAAACTGATAGGTCTGTATTTCGTTACGCTTGGGCTATCTTCTTTACCCGGCTTGATTACCGGAACTATTACTGCACGCTTCCATCTTTCTGGAAATTGACCGCTATTGAGGCACTTGTTGTATAAGGCTGTGAAGAAAATTTGGAATCTCTTGAAAACCTGAAGCAGGATATCACTAGTTATTCCATCCTCTCCTGGTGATTTTCTTGGGTCGAAGTTTCTCAATGCTGACAATATTTCTATAGTCGTGAATTCCATATCGTTTGGTGTATCAATTGGTTCCGTTGCCCGTCGTCTTAGTTCTCTTTGTCGCTGAGTATCATCCTGTTCACTGTCATCCGGGATAAACTTGTCTAGCATGTACTGAATTGTACTTAGAGTGTCTTCGGTATAAGTTCCGTCTTCTTTCTGTAGTGTAGTAAGAGAGATCTGATTTCTAGTTTTCCCAGCCGCAATTTTGTAAACAACTGACCATGGATTATTTCCGTCAGTGGCACTACAAAATTCCTTCCAAGATCTTAGCTTTTCGGTGTTCAATTTTGCCCTATACTCTTGGTTGCCTTTCCAATATTGCATTTTTCTTTCGTGTCTTAGCTGCTCATTGTTCATGGTTCTTTGATAGCGTCGTCTTAATGCGTTCGCCCTTTTTCTTAATATTGTAAGCTCGGCCGTCCACCATGGAACAGATTTACCTCTAAACTCCTTTTTCCTGCACCTACCCACTCCAAATGCACCTCTGCATGCTTCCTTCAGGGAAGAGTGGAATATTTCGGTTAGATGATCAGCGTTCAAATTACTGTTAACTTTTTGGGCGAGTTCCTGGTCCAAGTTATCGCTACTACTCTTGCAATTAAAATTTGAGGTCAAGTTTGTTGCTAACAGGTTTATGAATTTGTTATATTTCTCTACTTTTGTTATGTATCTTATGGCTTGAAACTTCCATGTGGTATTTTGTGATTTATTTCCTATTTTGAATGAAATTATTTTGTGATCCGAGCAGCTCTCTTCTTCTCCTACGTTCCAACAGGTTATGTCACGGAGAAGTCTATTGTTGACTAATGTCAAGTCAATCCAGCTCCTTCCATTTGGTGATTCAAAAGTTGACACTCCTGTATTTTCGTTTACGATATGTAAGTCGTTTATGGTGATGAATCCTTCCAGTGTTTTCCCACGTTCATTTGTGAGCACGTCGTACCACAGTTTACTTCTGGAGTTGCTATCTGCTAGTATCATTAACTTTTGGTTTCTAGAGTATCTTAATATGTTTTCTATTTTCCTAATATCATATTCTATATCGGTCAATCCATCAAAATACATACTTGCTGCAAATAATGTTTCGTTCCTATGTGTTATCTGTATGACCACACAATCTCCATCCGAAATTTGACTGAGAGTAGTGACATCAATAACGCTGTTATTGATTAATATTACTGCTCTTTTAACCTGATTTCCGGCTGTAAATATTCGGAACGTTGAAGGTATGGAGGCTGGTTTATTATTAATTATAAAGGGTTCTTGTATGAATGCTATATCAATGTTTCTTTCTATCATCAGCTGCACTAAATTACTAGTCGCTATTCTTGAGTGTTGCAAATTGACTTGATAACATCGTAGGCCAAAATGGTCCATGCTAGTAGTCAGTGTTTTGTTGCTGTTGCTTCAGCGCTGCTTGGTAGCAGGGACAGTTGGGATCTAGTGCAGAGTGATTTTCGTTTATGGACGTATCTTTATTGTATTTCTTATAGTTCATACAATTAATGCATTTGAAATTATCCTTGTTAGATTTGCACTCTTTTATTGTGTGGGTTTCCGCGCAATTTGGGCAAGTCTGTTGACCTTTGCAGTCTATAGCACGATGCCTATATTTACAGCATTTAAAACATCGGCTCACTTTGATATAATCATCCCAACTACACATGCTCCATCCTAGTTTCAATTTCCTACCAAGGATCTCTCTCCTTGCAGCAGAAGGAACTTCAACGACAATATTTTTGTTCTTCCGTCTATCCTCAAATCCAAATTTAATTTGAATCGCATTTTCAAATTTTTCCAGGCCCTTATTTTGTGTAGTTAACGCCTGAGCCGCATTCTCCAACGTGATTTCTTCTGGAGTGTTGAAGATTATTATTCGCGGGTTTCTTTTCTTTGAAACAGTCGCATCTAACTCTCCTCCACATCTATCATTAATGTTAGTGCATATTATTTCTGCTTCTTCTTTTTTATTGGATTCGATCAGAAGATGGCCGTTTCTTAGTGCTTTAAGAGAATTAACACCGACCTTCATTTCCACAGGATTCACATTCGCCTTCAGCAAGGTTTTCATGTATTCTGAGCTTTGTTTATTCTTACTTTTAACTATTACTTTGTAGGACTTTGGTTCAGATAAACCATTAGCTCCGCCCACTACTGCCGCGTAACTCCTCCCACGAGTTGTAGGTGTCTCCTGTGAATTTTCATTGCGATTCCCAAGCCGACCAACAGATGGCTCACCAAATGCCATATAAGAAGTTCTTCTATTGTTTCCTCCGGGAATATTCTTAGCTTGTGCCCTTGTCAACTCATCTTGTAGGTTTTTTATTTCTTTATCTTTGAGTTCTATTACATTAGAAAGACCCGCTCGCAGGATGCTTACAGCATTTATAATATCCTTTTTAAGGTCATGTTTAAGATTCTTGCTTGCTTCAGTCACATGCAACAGCATACTGAACGCACTCTCGATTCGGTTCTCAACGTCAGATGCCATTTTCTGCCGTTATCTTAATTTCGTTTTGAAGATCCCGGCTCCTGATTGCTAATTTAAATAAATCAATAACCTTTGTATATATTACTTTCGTTTCAAGTATCACGACCTCCTGGATGTTAGTTAATATGCTTCACTAACCTAAGACAATGTTTGTATGTATTAACTCCCTTAGAACAAAAATTCAGCCATGCCCTTTTCAAATAACATGCTCACAACGAAATGAAATTTCACAACTACGACACTGAAATATCAAACACAAACAAAAAATTCCAATTAATATATAACTTTGTAATTTAGTCGTGAGGTTCACGGCCTCCTGAATGCTAGTTTGTATGGTTCACAATCCTTGTGAATGATTGTGTTTGTTAATTCCCTTAAAACTATGTAAATCAGCAATGCCCGTTGCAAATAACATACACACAAAGAAATATCTTCGCTACAAACACCATGAAATACCATACACAAACAAGCACTTGCAAGTTACGCCACAAACACCAAATAATTAAGAGCACTTCACTCGCATTCTTCCTCCACGAGTATCACGGCCTCCTATATCATGTATGTATGTATGTATGTATGTATGTATGTATGTATGTATGTATGTATGTATGTATGTATGTATGTATGTATGTATGTATGTATGTATGTATGTATGTATGTATGTATGTATGTATGTATGTATGTATGTATGTATGTATGTATGTATGTATGTATGTATGTATGTATGTATGTATGTATGTATGTATGTATGTATGTATGTATGTATGTATGTATGTATGTATGTATGTATGTATGTATGTATGTATGTATGTATGTATGTATGTATGTATGTATGTATGTATGTATGTATGTATGTATGTATGTATGTATGTATGTATGTATGTATGTATGTATGTATGTATGTATGTATGTATGTATGTATGTATGTATGTATGTATGTATGTATGTATGTATGTATGTATGTATGTATGTATGTATGTATGTATGTATGTATGTATGTATGTATGTATGTATGTATGTATGTATGTATGTATGTATGTATGTATGTATGTATGTATGTATGTATGTATGTATGTATGTATGTATGTATGTATGTATGTATGTATGTATGTATGTATGTATGTATGTATGTATGTATGTATGTATGTATGTATGTATGTATGTATGTATGTATGTATGTATGTATGTATGTATGTATGTATGTATGTATGTATGTATGTATGTATGTATGTATGTATGTATGTATGTATGTATGTATGTATGTATGTATGTATGTATGTATGTATGTATGTATGTATGTATGTATGTATGTATGTATGTATGTATGTATGTATGTATGTATGTATGTATGTATGTATGTATGTATGTATGTATGTATGTATGTATGTATGTATGTATGTATGTATGTATGTATGTATGTATGTATGTATGTATGTATGTATGTATGTATGTATGTATGTATGTATGTATGTATGTATGTATGTATGTATGTATGTATGTATGTATGTATGTATGTATGTATGTATGTATGTATGTATGTATGTATGTATGTATGTATGTATGTATGTATGTATGTATGTATGTATGTATGTATGTATGTATGTATGTATGTATGTATGTATGTATGTATGTATGTATGTATGTATGTATGTATGTATGTATGTATGTATGTATGTATGTATGTATGTATGTATGTATGTATGTATGTATGTATGTATGTATGTATGTATGTATGTATGTATGTATGTATGTATGTATGTATGTATGTATGTATGTATGTATGTATGTATGTATGTATGTATGTATGTATGTATGTATGTATGTATGTATGTATGTATGTATGTATGTATGTATGTATGTATGTATGTATGTATGTATGTATGTATGTATGTATGTATGTATGTATGTATGTATGTATGTATGTATGTATGTATGTATGTATGTATGTATGTATGTATGTATGTATGTATGTATGTATGTATGTATGTATGTATGTATGTATGTATGTATGTATGTATGTATGTATGTATGTATGTATGTATGTATGTATGTATGTATGTATGTATGTATGTATGTATGTATGTATGTATGTATGTATGTATGTATGTATGTATGTATGTATGTATGTATGTATGTATGTATGTATGTATGTATGTATGTATGTATGTATGTATGTATGTATGTATGTATGTATGTATGTATGTATGTATGTATGTATGTATGTATGTATGTATGTATGTATGTATGTATGTATGTATGTATGTATGTATGTATGTATGTATGTATGTATGTATGTATGTATGTATGTATGTATGTATGTATGTATGTATGTATGTATGTATGTATGTATGTATGTATGTATGTATGTATGTATGTATGTATGTATGTATGTATGTATGTATGTATGTATGTATGTATGTATGTATGTATGTATGTATGTATGTATGTATGTATGTATGTATGTATGTATGTATGTATGTATGTATGTATGTATGTATGTATGTATGTATGTATGTATGTATGTATGTATGTATGTATAGCTACGCAAGTGACTTCTCAGGTTCAAGGTTTTATATTTTAGTTTATTTATGCTATACCAAGCGATAATCATATGATTATATGTTGCGTTACACTCACACGCTGGAAAGAAAACTCTATGTCAGCATCTGTTATTAGTGTTTCTCAACCAAGGTTTCTGGTAACCTTATGCAGCTGTTTTCGCTCAGTATTTTAGTTATTTATACTCTCTCTGTATTCAGAGAGATTTCTTATAGCTATCAAGAGCTAAATGAATGGCACATTTGAAATTGTTAAATTTCAATGTTAACCATGGCTTATCCCCGTAATGTAGCAAATAAATTACCTTGCGTATGATGTATACAGGCTTCTGATATTACTATAGGAAATCTGGAAGATTTGTTGTGCGATTATGAAGGAGATGTTTACGATATAGGTAGCAGTGATATGTGCTGGTCTACAGATGGCATGTTAGCTACTCCATTGTTTGGGCAAATGGCGGGTCAAATATGGATGATGCGGATCATGCAATTACTACCTGTCCCTCTTTACGAAAAACAGTTAAATGGTAACAAAAGTATTGTTATACCACTGGATGTAACCATGCACAGTTGTTTGGTAATATTCAGAGCTGTAAATTCTTGCAAGACATTCATCTACCTGTACTTGCGCGTATAAAGAGCTCGTAATCTAATTGAGTACTATAATACTCAGAGGCCTCTTTATACTGGGGGGTAAGTAATTCACCACGACATCACCCCTCAAACTTGAGAAAACACTTTCCTAAAAGGATAACACCCACAACCAAAAAAGTCGTAACCATTTCGAAAATGTGTAGTGTGTTGCGAAAAAGAAGTTTGCAAGGAAACCAATATTATTTGGTTTGAATTTGCAGATGTGCCCTTGGGTGTTTATCCAGATTTGGAGGTGTACAATTCAAAAAGAAACCTTTAAGGGTACGTTTACATCCCTTATAGAACTAATTTAAATTTATTGTAAAATAGGAAGATTAAAATAATTGGCGTTAAATGAGCATTAAATGCATGTATGTGCAGGACGTCTATACACGTCCATATCGGTTTGGGTCATTTTAACTTGGACGTCATATGACGTCCATATCGGTGAAAGGGTTAAATAATGCACTTGCTCATCCAGATGCAAAGAAACTGTGTACAGTCCGGCCACTCTATCTCCGGCTCTGGCGTTTAGTGGCTGCAGGAGGTGGAGGGGGAAGGTTAATAGTACCAACATATAATAATGAGTTATTGAAAACATATCATCAGAATTATCTTTATAATGAGAGTATAGAACTATATTAGCTTCACAACATTGAAATCCAACTTGTAATCCCATTATCATGCAAGATATTCTTTACAACATCCCTCTATTCGAATATTTCGTTCACACCTTTCACGCACACCAACTGCTTCTGTTGGTGGTACTGGCAGTCTGTACATCTGGTGTCGTGGTCAGGAACTTAAAACTGTCTGCTAGCACCAATCAGCATTGTCGCTGCTAGCACCGTGTTGCCGCTGCAATTTTGTGTGGACCACGTGGCTTTTAGTTGCTTTTGGTGCCCGCGATGGTGGTTTGTTTAATTTTTTGTGTGTGCGTGAATTCCGATTTGTAGCTTCTGTAAGTCTTATTATTATCGCTATTATAGTAATATGGCTACTGGTTCTTCAGAATTCAAGAAAAGATTCGGCTCTTATAAGAGCCAAAGCCATGAATTTATATTCAGGCTATGTGAGTACTTCGAGAAGGAGCGGGACAATGGTGGACCTCTACTACCTGTTACCAAGGTGTTGGACAGAGTTTGTGACGCCTTGAAGGTGGGAAGAGTGTGACCAAGGAAAAGTGCCAGCTCATTTAAGTTCGCCGTCTGCAGTTCTGCATACACCGGGAAAGCAAAGGCAACGAGGCAGCCTTAAAGCTTCACTTGATGCTTTTCAAAAGGATGCTATAAGGCGACATGTATATCAATATTATATGAGAAAGGAATTTCCCACTCGCGCGAAGTAGCATTTTGTTATTTCTTTTCCAGTAAATGGCATATTGTCTCCATATGTAACTATTCTGGGATCATGTATATACACGATGTCCACGTACATTTACGAAGTTACGATCTGCAAATGCGTGAAATATTTAAACTACACATGTTCCTCTGCTTGAAATTTCCGCTAAAGAACTGGCAACAACGCACTTTCCCCTCTCGAGAACTGTCAGAGCCGGAGATAGAGCGGCCGGAGTGTGTATTCTTGTCACCTAACACAATTTCCCTGATACCTGATTGACCAAGGCATTAACTACACTGCAAACTGGTTGTACAGAAACAAATTTCTGTTTGAAGTTTTCGAAGTTGGAAGATAATTGGGCAGAAAAAACACTGCAGAATATAAAATGTATGATTTCAGGTCCATGATTTTTATTTTTGCAAGTGCAGTAAACAGCATTTTGAACTCTACATTGACTAATGGTGGTAGAAACGTCTGTATGATGACTGTTGAATTAGATGCCAATGAAATTGAATTAAATTACTTTCACCAAACACTGGTTGTGGATGGCTAGAAAGCTGTCACAGTAGACGAGATCGAAGACTGGCCTGACGGAGATGAAGGTGACCCAGGATATCACATCATGACTGACGAAGAAATTAATGAAAGTGTAAGCAATGCAAGGGACACTAGTAACGAATCTGAGGCTGTGGATGTGGATTTTCGAAAGTCAAAAATGAGATTAAGTGAGGTTAAACAGCATCTGTATTGTGTAATAGACTGTCGAGAATACTGACAATAAACAGATATCTGTGTACTACCATCATATGATAAGTCTTCGTGATCTCATTGTGAAAGAGATGTGTGATAAACCACAAAAGAAAATTAATGGCTTCTTCAAACAAACAAGTAAAGGATGTGTAATTAAAATCAGGTGGGCCTATTGTATCTTATGTCCTATTAAAATTATACAGTACATACTCTAATTTCATCCACAATTTTTCTCTGTAGTGTTTATTTCACTTAACCTGGACTTTTGGTAATCCAGACAACATTAAGCCCCATTTGGTCTAGATTAACAAGGTTTTACTGTAATTCCGTATTTCTCCCGAACAGAAAGGACATTTATCTAGATTCATTCCTTTCCTGTCTCCCCTTATTTGATGTACCCTCAACCCAGTTCATGCCCAACCTTCTCTCTCTAGTCTATTACATGAATCTACATACTTTTAATTTCACTATAGGGATTAGTGACTTAAAACTAGATAGACAAAGGTTTTTTTTATTTTTTTTATCTCAAGCTAGTTATTTGAGCTATAACTGACTTGTAAAAGTGGACACTGTTTCCTCTCAACTAATTATTTAATATAACTAACGTCATTGTACAACAGCCCTTTCCAGGCTAAGGCCAACTGTCTGGCTGCTGCGCCCTCATTTCTGCCCCTGCAGATGTCATGAATGGTGTACAGTACTGGGTAGACATGATCAGCACCCTAATCCCAAGTATTTAGTAGTATATTTGTTTACAAATAGTCCAAGTAATTTAACTCCTTACATAAATGAGGTGGCTGCTGTGCTACATTCTGGCAGAGTAGAAAGCATTATGCCAATGCTCTCTTCAGTAAAATATTGATAAGCAGTGAATGTCTTTTATAATTTGGGTGTTACTATTCTAATTGCCTTGAAACAAGCTCATTATGTGGAGAAAGCATATCAAAGATGTAATACAGTAATAGCATTCCACAGCATAACAGCCGGAATTGCATCTGCACCTGCCAACCTAACTGTTGACCTTGTGCCTACATACACAAGGTAGAGGTAGGCGATCATCCAACTTATGTGGCATAGATATGTGGTCAGTATCTTGACACCCCTCGCCAGAAAGTTGGCATTTTTCGACTGGGATTCGCTACATACTGCAGCTTCTCAAATTCCTCAGGATGTTGAGTGAACACTGGTTCTATACCCAGACTTAAAATGTGCACCCCCACAGGTGGGATCAAACCCAGGTGCACTCTGTGGCAGGGAACCAGAGTACATTACCTTAGCTCATTATGCCATGGCACAGACCTCCTAACAAGGATGTGCTACTATAAACCCTAAAGCAAAAGAAATCAACTTCAGAAAGAAAATCATCTGTATAATATATTATTAAATATGACTCATCTATAATTTTATTGTTTCGCTTCACTGTGGTGTTCCAATACTATTAAATTTCGATATATCAGTATAATACCTAATAATACATAAAAAACTGAAGTTTCTGATAGTGAAGTAATACAAATATTACAATAAAGTATAATAATTTGTGACAAACTTCACTTATCTGTTTATGCTTTGGAAGAATTTATAATTCTTTTAACAGGCAAGTGAAATTTGTCTCAAATTATTATTATATTTTATTGTAATAATAAGCATAATATATTTTTGTATTTCTGTTTTAATACCAAACTTTCTTAACCTATATTTCTGCAGGATGCCCTTGGAGGATTTTGTGAGTCAATTCCATGAAATGACTATCTGTAGATTGTTCAACACGAACATGTTTGCACTTTCAAAATCGTGGTGCGAAGTTGCTGTGAGAGGTGAATGGTTAACAGGTACAAAAGGCACTTCATCAGACAGAAGTGGTGGGAGTCCTAGTAACAGTGAAACATATTTAAGAAATCCACAGGTAAGTTTCTGGATTTACAAGTATTTTGATAGTAATTCATCTCTCTCCTTTTTATGTTTCTTTCCTTTTCCCGTGAAATACATTTTCCTTAAAGATACCAAAAAAGCTGTAGGTAGTAGATTAAACAGCAGAATCTGGTTTATTAACATTTTTAAGATCATTTTAAATCCATAAAGCAAGCAGGCCTTGTCTCTGTGTAACAGTTTTAAATGTATTTGAACTTCAGTTGTTTAGTTTTGTAATGCAGTTATTTGAACCTTCTTTACATTAATCTATAAAACATTTGTAGTCAATTGTTTCCACACTACTTCACATGGCCTACTTTTTAATTTTTGAGGGACTAGTTTTGGTAAAAGAAAATGCATACAAAAATAGTTTAGTATTCAAGAAGATTAAAAAAAGTTAAGCTAAAGAAAACCATATATATATATATATATATATATATATATATATATATAGTGTCACCCATTTATCGGAAGGCGCGACCAACTGACAGCTGAGTGGGGGACAGGAGGTATTCAGGCCACGCCTACCCATTTATCTTGTGGCGCTAACTGAAGGGATGGTTAGGGATGTATCACGTACCGTCTCTTTCCCCTCCCCCTGACTTCTGGAACAACCAGGATGATGTTCCGAGCTGCGAAGCTTCGAGATGCAGCGATCTGGCTATATAAACGGCGCGTTAGACGACTCAGGCAGTTCTTGGCAAGCAGCCTTGAAAAGCGCAGTGCTAGTGAACGGACTGAAAGACTGTACGTGTATTAGAGGAGTTTTTAGTCAGCTCTAGAGAGAGTTGTACATAATTGTGAGTGATTGCATAATTGGAGTGTTACGTAATTGTGTGTGATACGTTATCGTGCTGTGATTTGTAAGTGAACCAACTGTAATTCAGTGGAAATAAATAACATTTTGAGTTTGTGCAACTGGACTTTTAATTTCACGAACCCACAAAGTCACAATTGGTGTCAGAAGTGGGATATTACAGTGATGGAGGCTGCATTGGCACAGATTTTAGAAAAGTTGGAGACGGCAAATAACTACTTGGCCGCGAAGATGAACGAATTAACGACGAAGACGGAGACGGCAAACAACAACCTCGCTGCGAAGACGGAAGCTACAAACAACTTGGCCACAATGACCGTAAAGATGGCCGAACTGACCACGGAAATGAAGGTAGCGAACGAGGCTCTCGCCGCCAAATTCGAAGAACAGTTGGCCGGCGTGAGGGATGACGTGACAGAGCTGGGCAGCGGATGAGCCAAGTGGACGAGCGCGTCGAAGACTGGCGAACCGCTTCAATGACCTAGAGGAAAAGGCCGACAGTAACGCCAAGTCCCTGAACGCCATGGTGGAAGACGTCGAAGACCTTGCGAACCGCGTAAACAACCTGGAGGGAAAGGTCGACAGCAACACAAAGTCCCTGAACGCCATGGTAGAAGACATCGTCGGCAGGAGGTTGAAAGAATTGAAGGCCGACGCGCCGGGACGCGATACAACATGGGCGCGCGTCGAACCTCCTAAATACGACGGCGCGTCAACGTTCGAGGTCTTCCGCCGCCAGTTCGACACGGTGGCCAGGCATAACAAGTGGTCACCAGAGGAAGAGGCCGCACAGCTAATAGTCAGCCTCCAAGGACTGGCCGCGGAAGTCCTAAACGCGGTCCAGACAGCGGCGGCTCCCAAGGATATCTGGGAGGCCCTGGAGAACCGTTTCGGGAACCACCGCCAAGCCGCAGCCTACCGCAGTCAGCTGAATACAAGGTCGCAACAACCAGGGGAGACGCTGCAGGAGTTTGCCCTAGCGATTGAGCAGCTGGCTAGCAAGGCCTTGGTTGACCTTCCACCGGAGTTCGTATACCGGGAAGCCGTCTACGCCTTTGTCGACGGGGTACGAGACACCGCGATACGTCAGCACCTAACGCTTGGCGACTACACAGCCATCCACGAAGCGCTAAGGGCAGCATTGAGGATGGAGGCGACCAAGTTGACGGCTACCCCGACGTCAAGAACGAGGAGTGTCCGCTACACCGGAGACAGAAGACCAGCCGAGGGACGCTGGCGAAGATCTAGTGGCCTGTGTTGGGGATGTGGACAGCCGGGACACCTTGAGAAAGACTGCCCACACCAGGGAGAGCAGCCGGGAAACGAGTAAGGGCCGTCGTGGCGAGGGGCACGTCGGCGCCATCACCACCATTCCCTCGAGTGACACTGCGCGCCGTCAGCCGGCGGATGGATGACAGCCTCATCGTGGCTGGTTGGGTGAGAGGAAAGCCGTGCCGCGTGCTGGTAGACACCGGGGAAGCCGTGACCATCATCAGACCCGACATAGCCAAGGGCTTGCCATCCAGGAAGCCGAGCCGAACATACCAGCTGATGACGGCATCGGGCGAGACCTTGCCTGTGGAGAATGAGGTCCTGCTGAAGCTGACCTTGGGACACAGTGCCGTGCGTCTGTGGGTGTTCGTCACGAAGGTGGCTGAGGAGGTGATTCTGGGACTGGATGCCCTCAGGAGCCACGAGGCGACGGTTGACGTCGGCAGGAAGGTCCTGCGGCTCAACGGAAAAGAGGTTATACTCCGTCAATTCGAATAGCGCCTTGGAATCTGCAGGGTCGTCTTGAACGAAGACGTGGTTGTCCCCGCGAGGAGCGAGGTGGTGGTGACGGCGCGACTGGCAGGCCAGAGAACCAGGAACATGATACTGGACTAGAAGACACCTGTACACGGACTATGTGTAGCCAGGCATTGCTGCCGTGCCGAGAGGAGGTGCCAGTGAGACTGCTAAATCCAACGGACACCGATCACGACGTCCAGGCCGGGACGGAGTTGGGAACTTGCGAGCCCGTGGTAAGCATAACAGCAATCGACAAGACAAAGGAGGCGGTGCCGACGCAACACCTGTGGTTCCGGCTAGAAGCCCTACAGGAGAGGGCGGCCGACCACCTGACCGCAGAGCAGCTGGAGAAAGTTCGACAACTGCTGAGACGATACCATCGCATCTTCAGCCAAGGTAGCAGTGACTACGGCCGCACGGACAAAGTGCTTCACCGCATCGACACCGGAGATGCCCGGCCTATTCGGCAACAACCTAGACGCGTTCCGCTGGCAAAACAAGGGGTGGTACAAGACATGCTGGAGGACATGAGATCCAGGGGAGTGATTGAAGAGTCTGACAGCCCTTGGTGTTCCCCTGCAGTCTTTGTGACAAAGAAGAACGGCAAGCTACGCTTCTGCATAGACTACAGGAAGTTGAACGCTTTCACCCGGAAGGACTTTCCCCTTACTCCGGATCGACGACACCCTGGACACGCTAGCTGGTGCACAGTGGTTCTCGACCCTGGACCTGAAGTCGGGCTACTGGCAGGTAGCTCTAGACCCAAGAGGCAAGGAGAAGACCGCATTCTCGACAGGCCAAGGGCTTGACAGTTCACAGTTATGCCCTTTGGCCTCTGCAACGCACCAGCTACCTTCCAACGCCCCATGGAGTCAGTGCTGAGAGGACAGACTTACGATGCCTGCCTGCTATACCTGGACAACATCATCATCGGTAAGACTTTTGAAAACCATCTCAGAAATCTGAGTAAAGTGCTACAAGACTGCAGGCGACCAACTTGAAGCTGAATGCGAAGAAGTGCCAGCTCTTCCGCAAGGAAGTCAACTACTTGGGCCACATAGTCTCAGTAACCGGATTGGCCACAGACCCGGAGAAGACACAGGTTGTGAGAGATTGGCCTCGTCCAAAGGATAAGAAAGAGTTGTGGAGTTTCCTGGGGCTGTGCAGTTATTACCGCCACTTCATAAAGGGGTTCTCCAACATCGCCAAACCCCTCACCCGCCTGACAGAGGAACACCGGCCTTATTTGTGAACGGAGGATGCCGAAGACGCTTTCCAATACCTGAAGAAGACCCTGTACAGTGCTCCAATTTTGGGTTTTCCACAACCAGGTGGCGCCTTCATTGTGGACACCGACACCAGCGACCATTGCATTGGAGACGTCCTATTCCAAGTCCAGGACGACCACAAGCGGTTGATAGCCTTCTACAGCAAGATGCTATCCAAGGCAGAGAAGAACTACTGCATCACCTGGCGAGAATTATTGGCAGTAGTAAAGACCTTTGAGCACTTCCAAAAGTACCTGTACGGTCAGCCATTCCTCCTGAGGACTGACCATTCCGCACTAACCTGGCTATTGAGCTTTAAGAACCTGGAAGGCCAGACAGCGCGTTTGGTCCAGAGGCTGCAGGAGTACGACTTCACCTCGGAACATCGTAGAGGGAAGAGCCACGGTAATGCAGGCGCTATGTCCTGAAGATCCTGTCCAGAAGAGTGCAGCCAGTGCACAAGAGTGAAAGAGAAGAAGCATGCCGCAGCATTGCGAGTAGTCACGGCAGTGCCTGCGGATGGCTGGGATAGTGCAGGCCTGAGGAGGGAACAGCCGTCGTACGCAGACTTGGGGCCACTCTTTGGGGGAAGTGGAGGTAGGGACAAGACTGACCTGGGAGGACATCGCACCGAGGAGCGCCACATACAAGTCGTACTGGGCCCAATAGGACTCAGTGAAGATCAGAGAGGGCGTGCTGTTCCGGTTATGGGAATCACCCGATCGGAAGACGCAGAGAGAACAGTTGGTACTTCCCCGGAGTAAGATCCCGGAAGTCATGGTGGAATTGCACGCCGGTACTTCAGGAGGACACCTGGCAGCGAACCGAACAATTGACAAACTACAGCAGCGCTACTACTGGCTGAGGCCCCGAGCAGACTCTGAGAGATGGTGCCATCAATGTCATGTGTGCGTGTCGATTCGCTGCCCCCAGACTAGGAGCCGGGGACACATGCAGCAGTACAACGTCGGAGTGCCATTCGAATGCATCGCTGTCGACATAGCTGGACCATTTCCAGTGTCCGACCGAGTCAACAAGTACCTGATGGTGGTCGTGGACTACTTCACCAAGTGGCCGGAGGTGTATGCCATCCCGAAACAAGAGGCAAAGACAGTTACAGACTGACTCGTGGAGCAAGTGTTCTGCCGATTTGGGGGGGGGGGGCCTTTAGAGCTGCACAGTGACCAGGGCACCAATTTTGAATCCAACCTGATGAAGGAGGCAGTAGAAAGACTTGGGGTTAACAAGACCCGCACGACGCCTCTACATCCCCAGTCGGATGGCATGGTAGAAAGATACATCAAGACCTTAGAGGAACACCTGAGGAAGGTCGTGGCCAGTCATCAGCGAGACTGGGACATCAACATGCCTCTGTTCTTGCTGGCCTACCGCTCGTCAACACACGACACCACGAGGATGACGCCAGCCAGCTTAATGTTCGGCCGAGAGTTACGCCACCCGTGTGACCTGGCTTTTGGAAGCCCTCTAGAAGCGAAACAGCCAGATACCGAGAACCTGGTGGACCACCTCCATGACATGCACGAGATGGCTCGCCAGAACATCCGGAAGGCAGGCGACTGCATGAAGACCTGATACGACAGGCAAGCCAACAGACAAGGGTTCCAGCAAGGTGACCTGGTGTGGTTGTACTGCCCTACCCGGACCAAGGGACGCTGCCCGAAGCTTCAGCAGCCATGGCAGGGACCGTACCGAGTGGTGAAGAGGATTAACAACGTGGTCTACCGCATCCAGAAGGTGCCCCGAGGAAAGATGTTGATGGTACACCTGGATCGCCTGGCCCGCTACGATGGTGCTGTTCGGGACGACCAGCTTTGAGGAGGAGCAGTGTCACCCAATCATCGGAAGGCACGACCAACTGACAGCTGAGTTGGGGATTGGAGGCATTTAGGCCATGCCTACCCATTTATCTTGTTGCGCTAACTGAAGTGATGGTTAGGAAAGTATCACGTACCGTCTCTTTCCCCTCCCCCTGACTTCTGGAACAACCAGGATGATGTTCCGAGCCGTGAAGCTTCGAGATGCAGCGATCTGGCTATATAAGCGGTGCATTAGACGAGTCAGGCAGTTCTTGACAAACAACCGTGAAGAGCGCTGTGCTAGCGAACGGACTGGAAGACTGCGTACGTGTATCAGAGGAGTTTTTAGTCAGCTCTAGAGAGAGTTGTACGTAATTGTGAGTGATTGCATAATTGGAGTGTTACGTAACTGTGTGTGATACGTGATCCTGCTGTGATTTGTAAGTGAACCAACTGTAATTCGGTGGAAATAAAGAACATTTTGAGTTTGTGCAACTGGACTTTTAATTTCACGAACCCACAAAGTCACAATATATTATGTTACATATTCACCACGGAAAAAGAAAGCTACAGAAATTCATATACAACCCAAAAACATTTGCCAAATTCAAAAAGATCTTAAGAGAACAAAATATCAGCTTGGCACCAACAAATACATACTCATTAATAAAAATAAAAGATGAAATTCTACCAATCAACAGATCCGGAATATACCAAATAAATTGTAAAGATTTTGAAATGTTCTACATAGGGCAAACCAAAAGAAACCTAATATCCATAGCCAAAAAGCACTTCAGAAATGTCATATTGAAACAGGTCAAGTCAACAGTAGCATTTCAGTTTTGGAATGAAAACCATAACCTTGACCCAAATCTGAAATTAAAATATGTGATAAGCCATAACAAACTCATAATGTGTGAGAATATCTTAATGTGGAACTGCATAGACTGATTTATAAAGTTTGAAATCCTACCATTCTATAGTTTATTTAAAATGTTCATTGTTCCATTACAACCAGAAACAGTGGGACTTTCGAGGCTGAAAATGAAAGCAACTGCTCCCAAAACTATTCCCTCAAAAATTACAAAGTAAGTCATATAGCATGAAAAAACTGACACATTAATGTTTTAATTAATTAATTTGGACATCACTGTTACTACAGTTTGCCATAGCAAAGAAAGTCCCAGGGGAATGAGCTGCAAAGGGGAAATTGCTGATTAGACATGGTTGCAATAATGTGCCTAGCGGTTGTCTAGACACTCAGGACAGTTTAATTACAGTCCATTCAAAAACATCTAGCCAACTTCTGACACCTACTTTTGTGAGGAATGCCTTCTCAGGTTTAGCATATCCAGCAAATTCTATTTGTGTCAGATTGTGTCATTGTCAGATTGCCACCTTATATGTGTGACTTACCTTAATATTGAGTATGCTTGGTCCAAAGTAAAATATTATGTTCAGGAACATAATGTGTCGGGCGACATGTCACTGTTGCAACTTAAAGAATTGACAGTACAAAGAATCGCAGTAATGACAACAGAAAATTGGGAGAGCTTTTGCAGTCACATAGAGAAAATTGAACAGTACTGGGACAGTGATGGTTTCATGTCAGATGTGATTAATGACATTATCATTGAGAAACCAAATAACATTTATTTCACCAGCGACACTAGTGAACCTGAAGAAGATTTTTCTGATTCTGAACTTGCTCAACCCTTGTACTCATTCACATTTTATTATAATTTTTTGTTGACCATACTGAATTTTTCATACGCCAGCAAGGCACATGTTTTCTGAATGGTTTTACTCCTCGTATGATATGTGTTTTCTATCACAGTTAATTAAATTCTTTGCACATTGTCCAAGTCCAAGAATAGATTATTTAACTGTCATAAAAACTATTTGTAGTCGGTTTATTGACACTTGTCACTTACTTTTTCTATATTATTGAGGGACTAGTTTCATAGGCTATTGTCTCCATTTTCAACCTCTCTCCAACTAACATCTGTTGTTGTCTGCTCTCCTCTCTCTGGTGGTGGAACTATGAACTTCTTTGTCAAATTATCTACATGTGGGATTTTAAAGTTTGAAATTTCAAAGTTTGATCTAGTCTTTGCTAGATCACAGAAAATTCCATCTACATGTCTTTTTTTTTTTTTGTTTAAGGCAGTCAACACTTCATGTGTAAGTTTTTAAGTTGCATTATTTGTTGATATTCCCTTTCTGAATCTAAACTGATCATTGATAAGTATGTTGTTATATTCAAGGTGTCTATACAGACTGCTGAACATTACTTTTTCAAGTACTTTTGAAAAAAATGGTGAGAAACTGATCACTGACAAGTATGTTGTTATATTCAAGGTGTTTATATAGTCTGTTGAACATTACTTTTTCTAGTACTTTTGAAAAAAATGGTGAGAAATATTGGTCTATAGTTTAAAACATTATTGTGTTCGCCTGTTTTGAAAAGAGTTTTAACAATTGAGAACTTCACACTATCAGGGGAGTTGCCTGCCAGACGCGAAGGAAGACGGACACGTAAGCACACGCGCTCGCGACCGAAGATGATTGACGCGCAAATGTATAGAATTAGGATCAGCGCTTCTAACGCATTTAGAACGGGCCAGAAAACTCAGCAGGGATCTTCTGGTATATGTTTAATAAGCGTATGGTACATCTTAGAGATATGAGCTTTGTTAATTATTGGGGGAGTGGAACTAAACCCCGGACCGACAATGGAGCAACTAGCCGCGATGCTAGAAAATATCACAAAAGAAATAAAAGAAGTGAAGGAGATGGAAAATAGAATTAACAAGAAGATTGGCGAACAGTTTAACGGGATGTTAACAGCATTAGAGAAATTTGATGAGGAAGTAAAGGAAGAAATAAAAGAATGTAAAGACAGACTAACCCGATTGGAAAATTTAGAAGAAGGGAATCGGAAACTAAACCTGATAATATTTGGATTAGAAGAGAGAAGAAACCGACGAGTATGGCAGGATGTAGAAAATATATTCCAACAAAAACTGAAACTAAATATGGCAGGTTGGGAGATAGTGGATTGTTTTAGAATAGGAAGATTTGGACCGAAACCAAGACCAATAATAGTGAAAGTAGCATCAATGAGATTCAAATGGGAAGTGTTGAGGAACACTAAACAGTTAAAAGGCACTAAAATATTTATTGAGCAAGATTTGGGTAAGAAACAGCGCGAATTGAAGTCTTTAGCTTTATTGGAAATGAAGAAAGCAAGAGCAGCAGGAAAACGGGCATATTTAAAAGGTGTTGATTTGTGGATCGATGGTGTGAAGCAGGAACTTCGTCAGCACTACGTTACATGGGAGGGCAACTACATTTTGAGGGCAAAAGACGACAGGAATGTCCAACTGGCACGTGGTCGAACTACGGAAACGGAGCATACGTCACCTGCGAGGAAGCCAGAGTCAGCGGTGCTGACGAGGGAAAGAGAAAATACGTCACCTGTGACGTCACACGTACGGACCGAACACAGGACCGAGCGAGTCGAATCACAACAGCTAAATGACACGCAAGGAGATCAGCTGATGAGGGAAGCTCATACCGTGTCAAGCAGTTTGAGAACGGCTGAGATTGAGCAGAATTTAGACGACTTACAAGTGGTGTCAACACCATCAGGAAGTATCCTGGAAGTGAAAGACTGTGTGCGCACCAGGAGCCAGATGATCTTAGAAAGGTGGAGGTTCAAAAGAAAAGATGAAGCATAGGGATTCGCATTATCCATTGGGGGTTGGAATGTAGACAGGCTTTGGGAGAAAGTGTGCAGTGGGGAAATCTATAATGTGCTAAAAACTTGTGATATATTAATGGTTGTGGAAACCTGGATAGAGAAAAAAACTAGTGTAATAATTCCAGGATTTGACTTTTATAGCATAAGTGGGATGAAGAATCAAAGGAAAGGCAGAGCTTCAGGGGTTTTAGGCTGTTTTAGAAAGAAAGATAAATGTCTTAAGGTGAAAGAAGAAAAAGAACTGTCAAGCAGATTAGTGTTATGGATCACCATAGGGGACATGTATCAAAATGGGGTAACTGTCTGTATTGCTACAGTGTATAACCCACCTACTGTATCAGAGTTCTATGATCCAAATGTGTTTAGGAAACTAGGTTGGGGTATAGAAGTGTTGGAAAATAAGTATGGGAAAGTTGAAATAATAATTGTAGGTGATTTAAATGCAAGAATAGGGGAACACCAGGTTAAGTGGATTAATCCAAGTGATGAAGCTAAGAAGGAACTTGAAATAGAGACTAGGCATAGTAAAGACAAAGTTACCAATAATGAAGGGAGGAAACTTTTAGATTTCTGTGAGGAGAGTAATCTTATGATCTGTAATGGCCTGAAAGCGGGTGACAAAGCAGGGGAATTCACATTTGCTGATAAAAATGGCCAAAGTGTGGTAGATATTTTAATGTATTCTGTAGGAATTGATGAATGGATCCTAGATTTTGAAGTTATGAATGTTTTAACATCAAGCTGTCACTTTCCATTAAGATTAGAGTTAGGGGAAGGCAACAAGCGTATGAAGAAGCTTGATGAAGAATGTCTCAGTGTGGTGGAAGTGTATAAGTGGAAAGAAGAGTTGCATAAAACATTTGTTAATGAATTGAATTCAGAGAGTAGTAAAATCTTATAAGTGAGGGTACAAAACTTAACTGAGAATAAAATAGACCAAGCCTTAGAGGCACTGGAATATATTGCTAAAAGGGCAGGGGCCTGTATGAAAATGGGGGTTTCTAAAGGCATCAGTAGGCAGTGGTTTGACAAGGATTGCCAGGTGGCAAAGGCAAGTGTAGCACAGGAATTAAAGAACTGGCGGCAATCAGGGGAAAAAGAGGAAAGGGAAAATTACCTGATCTTGAGATGGGCATAAACTGCCAGATATAAATGTCAAATGGTTGGAGAGGATTTATACGGCAGTAGTAGAAAATAGAATGTTACATGGAGGTTTGGAAAATAGATGGGGCTTGGAGAGAGACTGATAGAGTGCATAGATCCTTTTGTAAATACATATTGGGATTACCAATAGCATCATCTAATGGGGCAGCACAATTAGAACTAGGCAGGCATTCTACTAAAATTAAAATCTTGTCAAGGGCAATGAAATATTTATACAGAATCACTAACTTGGAAGATGGCAATATAATTAAAGAATGTTTTCATATTCAAAAGAGAAGTAACTGGGGTGGGTCTTGGGCACATAAAATGTATGACTTGTTGAAGCAGATAGGTATGGGTCATTCTTGGATAAATGCAGAGTATGGGTATAGAGGCTTCTGGAAAGAAGTTGAGTTAAGATTAGAAGATATTGACAGACAAGACATTTTTGCCAATACAAGTGACAAAAGCTCACTGAGATTATATAGAGAAATAAAAACAACCTGGGGGAGGGAAGGATATATAGATATATGTAGTAAGTTAAGGCGAGAAGGTTTTGCTTGGGCGAGAACAGGAGTGAGAAACTTGAAAGGTATAGGTCAAGAGAGGGAGCTAGATAAATGTCCATTGTGTGGAGAAGAGAATGCAGATTTCCATTGTATATTAAATTGTAGTCAAACAAAGATATGGAGAGAGCAGGCTTGGCTACGTAAATGGGACAATTTGGGGGGTGGAGTAGTAATTAGAAAAATGTTGTCAGTAAAAGGAGAAAAGAACAGGAGAAATATAGGGAATTATTTAGGGAAAGTTAAAGAGAGATGGCTAAGAACAATTAAGAGAAAAATGTAGAGTGGGATAGGTGAAATGGCAGAAAGTGTAAAAAGGAGCAGAGGGCCTCCAATACACAAAAACCTAGGGTTAGGTGTATGGGGACTGAATTACTATTCAATGGTGGGCAACATGATAACATGATAGGATTTTCAGGATTTAGGAATATATGGAATATTTCAGTATGGATTTTATAATTGTAATCTTGATTTTGTATTTCCATTTGTTGATGTAAAAGGAAATAAATTACTATTACTATTACTATTAGGGAAAATTCCAGTCTTTAGAGACTCGTTGCGTAAACAACTAAGGGGACACTAATTTGTGAGGAGCATGATTTTAGGATTTTCATCGTTATTTCATCGTAACCAGAAGAATTCTTCATTTTAAAAGAGTCAATGATTTTATTTCAGAAAGCGTATTTAGGTTGACTTTAAATGTAGGTACAACATTTGTGAAACTTGATCTTAGATGGTTTAGTGCTGCATCTTTACTTCCATAATTAATATTTAGTTTGTTTGTTACATCCAAAAATAATTTATTAAACATTTCTGCAACTTCAAGAGGTTTGGTAATTTCATGATTGTCAACACTGAGTGTTACTGAATGATTTATTAAAGAATGCTTACATGTTACAGTTTTTATTATATTCCAAATGGTTTTTATTTTATTGTCCGAGTGCTGAATTAGTTTATTATAATGCGATATTCTAGCTTCATTTACCTTCTTTAAAAGTTTGCAATATTTTTTGTAGTAGTTTTTTAAACTAAATTCTTACTGATTCTAACTTGCTGATGTATTTCTCTTTTACACCTGCATGAGGTTCTAATTTCTAAAGTGATCCAGGTGTTGTCTCTTTTGAAGTTAAATGTTTTTTTTTAAACTTAAATGGGAAGCAAAATTCAAAGTGAGTTTCAAAGCACTGAAGAAAGCTATTGTACTTATTGTTAGTTCCATTAGCCTCATAAGTTTGTTTCTATGATTCATATTTAAGGTTTTTGCTAAATTTGTCCAGAGTATTTTCATTTACTTCCCTATATTTCTGATACGTATATTTAGGTTTGAGTTTTAAATTTATCTTATCAACTCATAGAATATCATAGAACATGTGCATCATGATCTGACAGTCCATTAGGTTTTGTTGAGATAGAGCAAAATTTAGTGCCATTTTGGATTCTTGTTGGAAAGTTTACTATGTGTCATGTGGTATGTTGTAAATAAAGAGCTAACCTGTTCCCTTTGAAGACTCAATTTCAAATAATTCACATTTATAATAGTAATTGAATAGCACAAAATATGCATGAATAAACAAACCATTGATAGATAGTAGCTCAATGAGTTAGAGCGACTGGATGGAAACCAGGAGATCCGTGGTTCAAATCCCGGCCATGGCATTGAATTTTTCATGTTGACTCTATCTATTAAAAATCTTAGCCTATAGTGTGAAGAAATTATTAATTTCCATCAATTAACTAAAACAAACTATTGTTTGTGATAGCTTCCTCTGTTCACACCACATTGCATGGTATCTGTCACATGACTTCGTACACCATGAACACTCATATTCATTATCCGGTTGATGGTACTTCTTGTTTTTGCACACCTTGAAATGAAATCCATGGGTCGTGAATCTGGTTATTACATGACGTAAGTCATACAGTGATTGAGTCCAGTATCTGAAGATCATCGCATCCATGCCGTGAAAATCGTTTCATATTTTGTTTTGCTTCCTCTTCATGTCTTGGATCAGTCTCTCGTAGCTTGAGGTTGAAGGCAATAGATATTTCAGTCTCAGATCTTCTATGAGCGGCAGTTCTCCTGTCAAAGCATATGCAAGGCAGGAGGGCGTGAATTTGTCGAGATATAGTGCTCGTGTCAGGTATGTGCTCTTGATTTTCTCTAGTTTCACCAAATATAATCCACATTTATGTCACCACATAAGATTAATTCTCTTTTTGTTTGAAATAAAAAGTTCAGAGCACATTCTAATTGCTTTATAAATATTTGAAAATTTCCTAAGGGAGATTGATAAAGTGCTACTATAACTTATAACTACGATATCCATTTAACGGAACTGCACAGAGTTTGAGGTCTTTGTGACAACATTTGGATAAATCTAAATCTTTACAGATCAAATCATTTCTAACATATATACAAACTCCACTATTTTGTAATTTTTTTGTACTATATTCTGCTTCTAAAGAGTACCCTTACCCTGAAATTTGTTTAAATTCCTGTTGTGTTAAGTGATGTTCAGAAATGTATAGAATGTATGGTAGTTGATTTTCAGTACAAAGATTAATAGCGAGTTCATCTAGATTGTTTCTTAAGTCTCTTATGTTTTGATGAAATATAGATAGACAGTGGTTATTATTAATATTATTACTGTTATTAACATAATCATTATTGCTCTTGAGGGCAGTACTTTTAATTGAATTAATTGCTACCAAACTATTAGGGTTGATTGTTTTAATTTGCCTTAAGTTTCTGGGCTTGTATTAATTTAACCTAAAAAAAACCACCTACTTGCACATCAGGAATTTTGCCCTTAATTCTGTCAGCAATTAGAAGTGAAAGCTTTTCTTTGCCTCTAGAATTTAAGTGTAGTCCATGAAAAGTATAACTATCCCTGCTAATACTGTCAACATCTATCATACTCATGTGAGGTAGCAGGCTCTAACAAGGCATGGTCAAGTCTAAGATTCATATCCCTCACCCTCCAATGAAGCTCAGGCTTGTCATGCCTATGGAAAAGACCCACTACCTTCAAATTTGTATGTCTTCTGGTCTCACTGATATCGCACAGGTCCTTTTCAATGCAATTATTCCTATTTCTATCAAGGCTATTCCCTGCCCCCTGTCCCATTATTACTACATGATCCTTCGTAGTAAAACCAGAAGTAAGTTTTGCCAGGTCCTCTTGACATCAGAGAACCCAACACTGGGCTTAACTATACTGACTACATCATATTCACACCCCAAATTCTATTTGAGCAGGGATGCTATGTCCCTCCCATGACTACTACTAAGCAACAAGACTTTGCTTTTAGCACAATTAACAGGTTCATCTGCTCTTGGGAATTTGTGTCCTGATCAACATTCAGTGTTTCAAGAACACTGAATCTGTTGCTCAGTTGGATATGATGTTGGTCATCAGCAGAGAAACTCCTTTTCTTCCTGACATTTCTCTTAGTTACTGTTTTGAAATCCTGAATGTAATAACATAATACAGATTAAAACTAATGAGCTGGAGGTAATAAAAACAAAGACAACGAAAATGTAAAGAAGAATGGAAAATACAGAAGACAACACGGGAAGATATTAGCCTAATAATTGTTGGAGTGAAGGGTTGAAGTGTGATCAGAGCATTTCTGGAGGTGCAAATTATTAACATAGGCTTTAAATCAGGGGATACATTTAAAATTGGCAAATTGAAAGGTAAAACAAGCATCTTGCCAAAATTCAGTAATACAGAATTGGCAATAGAAGTACTAAAACAAGCAAACAAATTAAGAAGAATATTTATACCAACAGGAATCTATCATACAAACAACGAGAACAAAGAGAGAGGCTAATTAAAAAAAAAGGATTAAGATGAGGAAACAAGGATATAATGCATTTGATGAAACTTCAAACTGTGGATGAATGTATCCTGCTTATGTCACTCTCCTCAGCAAGTGGCTGAGGAGAGAAGTGACATAAGCAGGATCAAGAAACCAGAGCAACCACAGCAAGAATATACATGGGGCAGAATGAGTGACTTTGACATCCAGAGAAAATTTCAAGAGAGCAAAGACATGTGGAGAAGTGGCTGTTTGTGTTGGTGGAGGGGAAGTGATGAATATTGTTAGCCACTTGTCTCTCACCAAGGCGGCCCGATTCGATCCCAGACGACTGAAAAGTGAGATTTGTGGTGGACAACATTTCAATTTCAATTTATTGCAACCAATAGATTATTTACATAATTTCTGGCATTGTCATTTAACATTAAACAATTACAGTTAAAATATAACAATAATTGAAAATAACAATTAATTATAAATATTCATCTGTGTCATAAAATGCACAATTTATAAGGTAATTCTTTAACTCTTTAGTGAATTTGGAACCTGTTATTTGTATAATCGAGGATGGAAATTTATTGTGTAGTACTTTACCAATCACATATGGATTTTTTTCAAAAAATTTCTTACTTTTTCCTTCCCTATACATACAATTTTTTGTTCTTGTGTTGTACGTGTGCACACTGCTATTGATCTTTATATTTGACTTATGTCTGACTAAAAGAATAACTCTAAAAATATATAATGAGACCACAGTTAAAATTCTTTCTTTTTTAAATACTTCCCTACAAGAATCCCTGGGTTTTAGTGAGCAAACAATTCTTAGACACCTCTTCTGTAGTACTAATAACCGCTTCAGATTATCATGGCGCTGGGGCGGGTTTTCTCCGGAACCCCCAGTTTCCCCCACCATCTCATTCCATCGGTGCTCCATCTTCATCTCATGTACCATCAGTGTCATCGCCTGCATTGTCATATGTAATAAAAGCGGGCGGTTAAACATCTACATATTGAATATTGTTAACAGAAGAGGAGAGGGGAAAACTCAAAAGTGGCGGTCGGTAGAATGAAGAAGAAAGTAAGGAAAGCTCCTAAGTGAGAAATGTTTAGAGTAAATAACCCGGAGGAAGTATAAGAAGTATCCAAAAAAAAAAAAAAAGAGGGCAGGACATGATTGCAATATAAAAATGCAAAATGAAAAGCCTGGATGATCATTATATACTAAAGAGAAGAAAAAGTGTGGAAACACAAGGAACTAGAAAAGAAGTGAGAAATAGGCTGGAAAGATTGAGAAGTAGGGATATATCTACAGGGCAAAACAAAACAAAAATAGCTAGGTAAATTGCAAAATGTGAAGAGAGCAGAGTGGGGTCATAAGAGGTAGAGGAGAAGATATGAGCAAGTGAGACAAAACAATAGATAACACTACCCAGTATTATTTTTGCGACAAAGCATCTGATAAGTGATTATGACTAATCAAGGTCTCCTGATTTCAGAAATGTCACTGGTTTTCTGTCTAGTTTTCACGCTAATCGTGATTTACTGTCTTAAAATCTGTCACTGCAGCTCCATGCTTTGCAATAAAAGGAAACTGCTGTTATTACTGTAGCTCTGCTTTGCTCAGGTATTCTTGTGCATACTTGTCAATACAACACCATTCCATTAAACTCTCCTATGTCAGTCTATTTAGAATTGTTATCCAGTTGAAATGCAGAGTTTTGTAGTTCGTGTTAGTGGCAAAATTCTTAATGCTGCCTAGTCCAGTGACAATCATCTATGTCGTGAGTATGGTGAACATCTGACCTGTTGTTTTTATTGTGTTCTGCTGTGAGAATGTCGAGTGTGTCAGTAATTAGAAGAAGATGTGTGAATAAGCCAGACAGTCTATATCTACCTGGCCCAAGAGACAAATGTTGACACCTGGAGTAAAAAGAGTTACAAATGATGCCTTAGTTGACCAACAATGTTATTTTTCCATCAGTACACATCAAACTGGGAATCATGAAGCAGTTTGTTAAAGCTTGGACAAAAGCAGCCCCTGTTTTCAGTATATTGCAACAAGTTTCCACATTTATCAGATGCAAATGCTATGGAAGGAATTTTTGATGGGCCACAAATTATAAAGCTACTGAAAGACCCAAACTTTGAATAGAAGAAGAATGCCATAGAATTTTGTGCATGGATTTCAATGAGAGACGTCATAACAAAATTCCTAGGAAAGAGTGAACAGTACGAAACAATAGTGAAAACGTTGTTGGATCATATAAAGGAGTTGGAGGGTGTAGAATGAGCCTGAAACTGCACTTCCTTCATTCTCATCTCGATCACTATCCTGAAAACCTTGCAGTTGTTAGTGAAGAGATGGGAGAGAGGTTTTACCAAGATATCAGGGAGGCTGAAAGAAGGTATCAGAGGAGTTGGGATGTACCATTGATAGCCAACTACTGTTGGTGTTTGAAAAGATATAGCGAATATGTAGCAACCAGATGCTGGACAGCTAAGCCATCATTCAAAAGGCAATTCTAGGACTGTTCACACTAAAGATGACTACAATTCTTTCTTGTAGTAACACCTTATGGTGTTGTTTCACGCATACATTGCCTTCTTCATAAATTCTTTTACAATTTACATAAATTAATTTACAATTAATGGTAGTGGAAACTTGGGTAGAAAGTAATGTGAATATAGTGCTTCCAGGGTTTATCTTTTGTGGTTAGAGAGTGTGAACAGTCACAGTAGGGGTAGAGCTTAAAGTGGTATAGGGTGTTTTGTAAGGGAAGATAAGGGATTCAAAGTGAGAGAAGAAAAGGAGCTGTGGAGCAAATCAGTGTAATGGCTATCAATGATATATATATATTTTAAAAAAGGTGAAATTATTTGCATTGCTGCAGTGTATAATCAACCAACTACATCAGAGTATTTTGATGCAAATATGTTCAGGAAATTAAGTTGGAGAATTGAAGTACTCAAAAACACATATGAAAATAATAGTTGTAGGGGATGCAAATGCAAAGATTGGGGATAATCAGGTTAAACTGAATAACCCTAGTGGAGAATATGATAAGGAGTATCTCTCAGATAGGAGACATAGTAAGGATAAGGTTATCAATAATGAAGGGAGAAAACTTTTAGACTTTTGTGAGGAACATAATCTCATGATTTGTAACAGGTTGAAAGGGACAGCTACAGGAGGGGACTATACACTTGTTAACAGAAGTGGCCAGATTGGTGGATATTTTAAGGGGAGGCATCTGTGAAAAATGCTAAAATCCAGAGTTTACATCAGAACTGCTTGAAATTTTGTCATTAGGTGGGGTATAGAGAATCTAGTTAAGCTTTTAAAATTCATCTTTCTATCTTAAATAGTTTTTTCAAAAAAAAAAAAAAAAAAAAATAGTGCTTTTTATAGTATGATTTTTGTATGTTACATAAAAAGTCCCAGGTCATACAGTTTTTCTTTTAGAAACTTTAAATTTTAGATTCAGGTTTCTCTGTACATCAGTTATAAAAGTTGCTATACTTTTAAAGTGTGTATCAAGTATTTTTGGACAAACAAATTTTTATGTGTGAATATATTAAATTTTTCTTAATTTTTTTGCAATTTTGAATTTTAAAAATCAATAGTAAATAAACTATTTAATTTAAATAAACAAAAATACCAACTTTTATTAAAACTTTATTGAGGAATATGTATGCAAAGTTTAATACAAATTCGTTGAGAATTGCAGAAGTTGGAGCATTTTGAAGATACAAAAATGTGAAAAAATGAAAGTGGAGAAAAATGAATTTAAAGATTTAGATTGAAAATGCACTACTTTCTTTACTTTGAAAACTCCATGCATCATATGCAGGCCCTACAGCTATCTTATTACCTTCTGTCTCTTTAATTTGGTCACCTTTGACCCTTTTTTTATAATTTTTCTATCTACAGTAGTTTTTGCCCAAAAAATAATAATTTAATTTTTTGCTGCAATTTCTTTACATTGGGAAACATATTACATTCTCTACAATTTTTGTTATAAATGATTGGAACTTTGGATTCTGATTCCTTTAGATAATAGTTACAAAACTATATATGTATATACTCATTTGCCCAAATCTAATTGGTTCTGGAGGAGAAAATTTAAGGAATATGATAGAATTTTCTTGAATTTTTTTTCAATTTTCTTTTTTCAATACCAATCATTATTAATTTTTTCATATACAGCCATAATGATACCAATTTTTATTGAAAACTTCTCTAGGAATATACATATATGCAAAAATTAAAGAAATTCGTTGAAAACTCTAGTGTCTGGACTATAAGGAGTATTAAAAATGCTAAAAGTTGGACATGAAGAAAAATCTAGTTAGAAGCTCTAAATATAAACAACATTTTTTTCTATGTTTCAAAACCATCCTGCACTATATGAAGACCACTCAGCTAGTTTACTATCCTCTTCTTCTTTTAATTTAGTCACCTTTAACTGCTGCTTGGCATATTTATATTGGCTCAATGAACTTTGATCATTTTGTTTTAGCTTTCACCTATCCCTAATACTGCTAATTTTCTTGCTAACAAGACTTACTTTGCTTGTGGCAAATTTTGCCTTAACTTTAAGTCTATCTTTATAACCCTTATTAAATTCACTGACAGCTGCAATTACTGCAATTTGCAATTTCTTTCTTAATACAAAAACTTCTTTGTGACATTTACTCCATGGAAACTTTCATTAGCTTTCTGTGCTTCTTTAATGCAACCTTCCCATATAATAGTACTAACTAATCTCTTTATTTTTGTCTATGAGGTGGAAATTGTAAGTAGAATAGTTCATGCAATTCATACCCATGGTCATACAAAACTTTTGCATAGAAATATGACCCTTACCAATGCCCAGAAATACATCAACCATTCTTCTATTTACATCAAAAGGTGACCTACTAGAATCACTGTTAACTCTCGGGCTATAATATGTTTTCAGTTAACATTTACCTCAAGCATAGAATTCTAGTATCATTACTTACTATTATGGCTAGAACACCTTAAGGTTTCATTATATCTTGCTTTGAAATAGCCACTGTACTCCTAACCTAACCTGGTATGAATCATATACCTACTGTTGCAACAAGAAAGCAATGCAATGTTAAATCGGGCTTTATTCCTATTCTGAACAATAATAATTTAATATAAGCTGCTATCCATAGCTTTCACTTGCATGTAAACCATATTTCACAAACACTTCATGTCAGTGGAAATGTTTGTTTACTTTCAAAAGTAGTAAGTGGGAAATAATATATAAAAATGGTAGCGGAAAGGTTCAGTAGCTTCCACAAACATTCAGAAGATGTCTCTGCACATTACCACAGTTACAGAATCAAACTGCGTAGTTTAAATGTGAGAATTCCATCAATTTCTTTGCGACACACTGGAAAAAGGAATATAAATGGCCACGCCCACCCGCACATGGGCATTTAAATAATGACGTAGCTGCTCTTTAAATGGTGCTAGGGCCTAACTGATGGCAGATTCTGAAACTACAATGTTTAAACATAAGTTTAATGCAAAAAATGGAAAATGTCGTTTTTTGTCATTTTTGAAGAAATTTCACCGATGTCTCCCCTTAATGTGCTTACAAGGAATTGACAACTGGATATTAGATTTTGATGTTATGAATTAATAACAGGGAATTGTCATTTTCCAGTGAGATTAAAATTAGGAACAGTTAGTAGCAGTGTGACAGAAGCAGGTAAAGACTGTTTCAGATTAGTGGAAATTTATAAATGGAGAGAAGAAAAGCATGAAATATTTTATGAGGAATTAAATTCAGAATATGGGAAAATATTACAAGTAAGAGTAGATAGTTTAGTGAATACCAATAAAATAGAGTAAGCTGTAGAAGCTTTAGAAGATAGTGTGAAAAGGGCTGGGGGTAGAATGAGGACAGCAGGTTTTAAAGATAAAAATAAGCATTTGTTTGATAAAGGTTCTCAAATGGATAAAATGAGAGTAAGATAAGAGTTGAATTGGAGGCAGTCAGGAGAAAGAGAAGAGAGAGAAAAATTTTTGATACTTAGATGGGCATATAGATGTCTGATGGAAGAAAAGAAGATGGAGTGGGGTATAAAAGTAGGTACAATGTTAAATGAGGCATCCAAAATCCATGATACAAAAAATATATGATCAATAGTAAAAGCCTAACATAAAGAGGGGACAAGAAAAGAGGATATAAGTCCGGACCAATGGTGTGTGCATTTTAAAAATTTGTTAGGGCAGACTTATATACAGGGAATAGAAAGGCAATTGTTGGGGAGTCAATACACAATGAACTAGATGAAGAAATTACGGATGTCAAATTATGTGAACAAATCAAGCAAATGAGATTGATGGTATATCAGAGGAGTTCTGAAAGGTATGGGTAGTTGAGGGAACTCAAAGAAAAATAGTAATAAGGCTATTTAATAACATTTGGAAACAAGAGAGATTCCCAAGAAGTGGAGGACAAGTATGGTAGTACCATTGTACAAAGGAAAGGGAGATAAAAGCAATCCTGCAAATTATAGGGGAATAAGCCTACATTTATTTTAGCAAATAGGCTGCAGAAGTGGGTAGAGAAGGAGAAGAAGCTATCAGAGTTTTAAGCAGGATTTAAACCAGGGAAGAGAACTACACTGATAATACTTTTATAATCAAAACAGTCATAAATAAATATTTAACTAATAAAAGGGGAAGGGCATATGTGACATTTATTGATTTAGAAAAAGCATTTGATACAATTGATAGAGAAGCATTGTGGATAAAATTAAATAGTAAATGGGTAAGTTGCAAATTTATTGAAATACTGTGCAGGAAAATGAGTTTTGCATCAAATTTCAGGGAAATAAAGTAAGTGATTGCATACAGAGCAAGGTGGAGGTAAGGCGGGGATGTAAACTGAGCCCTGTGCTGTTTAATCTTTATATCAATGATATCTTAGAGGAGATTTTGAAAAATAGGGTTTACTCACCAGTTATTTATAACAAAGATATCCCAGGGCTATTATTTGCAGATGACTTAGTAGTTGGTTCTATATCTTGTGGAGGGATGAGAACAGCAATTGAGGCAATAAGCAGTTACTGGAAAAAATGGGGGTCAAAAGTGAATGAAAAAGATCATGGTTTTTAAAAGAGGATATAGATTGCGTAAAGATGAGAAATGGGAAATAAATGGAAGAGAAATAGAGGTCATAAAGAGATTTGATTATTTGGAGATAAGGCTGAGTTGTGATGGCAGATGGACTGAACAGGAAAAAAAAAAAAAAAAAGGACAAATAAAAAAACCTGGCTTTAGCAAAAGGTAAAATGGCCATGAGTGTTGTAAGAGCATGTTTAAGGAAACTATCTGACATTAATGTCAAATGGCTTGAAAGGATCTATATTGCTATAGTAGAAAATAAAATGCTACTTGGGGCAGAGATATGGGGAGTAGATGAAGCATGGGCAGAGGCAGACATTATTAACAATCCTTCTGTAAATATATTCTAGGCCTGCCATTAGCATCACCTAATGGATGCAGCACAACTAGAGTTGGGAAGACTTTCAAATAAGGTTAAAATTGTCTCAAGGTTAATGAAATATTATGTATATAGAGTTGCCAACTTGGAGGAAAGCACTATTATTAAGGAATATTTTCTTATGCAAATTAGAAGCAAATTAGAAGGGTCTTGGACACATAAAGTAAGGGAATTGATGGAACAGATAGGTATATATATATATGGAGGAATGGGAAGTATTGTTATAAAGGCTTTTGGAAAGAGGTAGAATCAAGATTAGAACATGCTTATAGTCAAGTTGTTTTTGCTAGTACAAGTGAGAAAAGCTCTTTGAGGATATTGTGACTGGGTTCGTGGAATTAAAAGTCAAACTTGCAGAAATTCAAAATGTTCTTTATTTTCTTATAAGTACACTTACAGTTGCAGGATTACGTCACATACACAATTACGGGCCCAAATGACTTTGTTGTCGACAGGCCCTAAAACACCACACACTCACTCATACACAATTACAATCTTCCAAAGCCGTTGACCACAACAAACAGCTCACTTTTCAAACACACCAGTTTCAATTACAACTCTCACCTCTGTTTACAACTGTTTACGACTGTTTACTACTTTACAACTGTCCCCTGGCAGGTCGCAGCTTCCTTAAATATACCATGACTCATGTTATTGGATATTTCTGGAACAAACAAGAAATCGAATGTTCTGTAAGACAATCAAGATGTTTCTAGAATTTTCTGACTTTATCTGTTTGGCAGGCCTTTTATCTCTGCGCTATATTTATTTGCTTAGGCAAGCTGTTTATCTCCAGCCGGCCTACCTGTCCTTTATCTCTCTGCGGCGCACTATGGTAAATAATGGGTTCGCGACAATATATAGGGGAATAAAAATTGTGGGGTAGGGAAAAGTATATAGATGTGTGTAATAAGCTAGGCTGAGAAGAATTTGTTTGGGCGAGGCTAGAATTTAGACATTTGAAAGGTATTAGACATGATAAGGATAAAGGAAAATGCCCAATATGTGGAAATGATGGTATACTATATTGCAAACAAACAAAGGTATGGAGAGAACAAATTTCTCAACTAAAGTGGAAGAGTTTTAAGGAGGAGGGAGAGGTATTGCTAATCAAGAGAATTTTGTCTGTAAGAGGAGAAATTAATGTAAGAAATATAGGTGATTATTTTAGGTAAGTCAGATGGAAATGTTTAAGAATAATTAAGGTTGGAGAAACAGGAACAAGGGCTATAAGAGAGCAGAGGGTCATCAATATACAGAAAACCAGGGGATGTGTGTATTGAGACCGAAATTTAAGGCAAGGAAGGGTACATTGGGCGTGAATAAGAAAGTTTGTTATTATGTGCTACGAATGCATTAATGGTAATGTATTAATGAATGAGTGTATGTATATATGAAGAAAAATGAGAAATAAATATTCTATTCTATTCTACTTTACAAACTGACCCCTTTCTAATATTTTATTGCATCTGAAAAACAGTATATGATTTTAATCCATCCAAAAATATATATTTTTACTGTTATTTTTAATGCTCAATTAATATTTCACCTCAAATAAATGATGTCTTAACTTTGTGTTTCAGTACATGTTTGACATTAAGAAACAAGAAGAGGAGATGGTAATACAAATGCTTCAGATTAGTCCTTCTGTTGAAATTCAAAGTCATCTCATAGGATTTATTGTTGTAAAGGTAATGTAGAACCAAGCATTAATGATTAGTTAATATGCATAATGTAAATTGACCTCGAAAACTATGTTTATATGTATGAAATGTAATCATAATATAAGTGTTATTATGTATGAGGGTGACACAGAATATTTTTAGAAAATCAAATTAGGATTAGTTCTAAAAAATATAAATAATGTTTTATTATCTTTCAAATTATTCCCGTAAAACATCAATGCATTTTTGCATTTAATGAAACTAGTCCTTAAAGCAATGATGCCACTTTTCCTGAGTCATCTCAGAAACCAGATTTTTATGTTCCACTGCTTCATCTGATGACAAAAGCTGATTCCATACATTTTATTTTTAATTTTTGGAACAATCAGAATCACAAGGTTTTGGGTCAGGGCTTTATGGTGAAGAGTTCATGGTGCTGACCTTTGGAGCATTCAAATACTGAATTGTTAGTTTTGTTATATGTGGTAATCTATTGTCATGATGTAAAGTTCCTTTTGGGCATTTTTCACAAACTTTTTTAAAAGTTTGTAGTAAACAGACATTTGTGTACAGTCAGCAGTACATATATCTTCTAATGCTATAATTGCAATATGACCTATTTTTTTTGGGGGGGGGGACTAACAGCCATCTTCTTACCAGCACTGGGAATTCATCAGATTTTTGCAGGCCAAAGCTTCAAAAGACCCACTGAGCCAATTAACTTTTCTTTTCAGGATCATAACAATAAATCCAAGATTGATCACCAGTAGCAATATTCCAAACCAAATTTGAAGGGTCACCTTGGAATTTTTCTGTACTAATATATATATATATATATAATGTAATGTAATATATATTTTGTTATTATTATGTGTCAGTTTATGTGGAATACATCAACGATGACAGGTTTTTCACATTTAACTGTTGGTGTAAAATTTTTTTTGAATTGACTCATATCAGTGTCCATTGATCTTCAAGCATGCTCATACAGCAGCATTATTTGCATCAGTAGCAGCAGCTCTTGGGCATTCTTCACAAAATTCACCACTAGGAAAAAACTAGTCTCTCTTGAATTCACTGTGCCAATTATAAAGTATTGCCTTACATTGGGCTTCTTTGCCAAATGCATTTCTAAGCCGATCTTCACATTATTAACACTAGAACCGCGGTGCTCGCTAGCTACCATTAACTATGGTACCAGTCATTTTTTACCGTTCGCTTTTCCTTTGAATTTTCCGAGTACCACCACCACCACCACCACCACCACCGCCACCACCACCACCGCCACCGCCACCGCCACCGCCACCGCCACCGCCACCGCCACCACCACCACCATTGTTATTATCATTGTTATTATCATTGTTATTATTAGGTAACTAGGTGCTACATATTATCATTGTGTATGTATACATTAATGGAAATTGCTTTTCCAGGGTGTAAATTCAAATTTTCTATGCTAATTTGGTGTCTAACAATCTTGGGGAAATGGAGAGTTAGGAGAAAAAAATATTTAATTTAGTAGTATATGAATAGCCTGTGCAGTGAACATGTACTCTATTGACATGTACCATATTTCTCTGTATTTTTCAACGGAATGTTTATTGAAATAGAAAAAAAAACTGAAATTCTCAGAAAGGCAGAATATAGTGTAATAGTACAACTAAGCATATTTGGGATTATGAATGTGAGAACTCAAGTAATAATCAAATACACATCTTTATATTCTTAAACCTATTAAGACAACACTGTTAATACTGTGACTTTGTGTGTTTGTAGAATTAAAAGTCCAATTTGCAGAAATTAAAAATGTTCTTTATTTCCGTAGAAATACACTTAGGTCAACCCTTACAGTAGCAGAATTACGTCACATATACTATTACAATCTTCCAGTACGTCTGCCACACCCACAAACAAAGAGTTCACTTTCAAAATACAGCTGCACGATTATCAAATTCCATTTCGACTCTCTCATTGCAACTGTTCCTTTTATACGACCATTCATGATTCCAGATGGTTGTTGTATGTTCTTTATCAATCAAGATGTCACTAGAAGTTTCCAGTTATCTATCTTTATCTGTTTCGGCAAGCCATTTTATCTCCGCAGTGATTTATCTGCCCTTTATCTCTGTGCTGCACTATCTGCCCCTTTGTGTGTGTCAAGTCACGCTATCGTAATAATGGATTCGTGACACTGCTCCCTCCTCGAGGCTGGTCGTCCCGAACAGCACCATCGTAACGAACCAGACGATCCAGATGTACCACCAACATCTTTCCTCGGGGCATCTTCTGAATGCGGTAGACCACGTTGTTAATTCTCTTTACCAACCAGTACAGTCCTTGCCATGGCTGTTGAAGTTTCGGGCAGCGTCCCTTGGTCCGGGTAGAGCAGTACAACCAGACCAGGGCACCTTGCTGGAACCCTTGGCTGTTGGTTTGCCTGCCGTATCGGGTATTCATGCGGTCGCTCGCCTTCTGGATGTTCTAACGAGCCATGTCATGCATGTCGTGCAGATACTCCACGAGGTTCTCCACATACTCGGTTGCTGGCCATTTCGCTTCCGGGGGACTCCCAAAAGCCAGGTCACAAGGGAGGCGTAACTCTCGGCCGAACATTAAGCTGGCTGGCGTCATCCCAGTGGTGTCGTGTGTTGACGAGCGGTAGGCCAGCAAGAGCAGTGGCACCTTGACGTGCTAGTCTCGCTGATGGCTGGCCACGACTTTTCTAAGGTCTTGTACCTCTCCACTATGCCGTCCGACTGCGGATGTTGTGCGGGTCTTGTTCACCCTCAAGTCTTTCCACTGCCTCCTTCATTAGGTTGAACTCAAAATTGTTGCCCTGGTCGCTGTGGAGGTCTAACGGCACCCCAAAACGGCAGAACACTTGCTCCATGAGGCAGTCTGTAATTGTCTTCGCCTCCTGGTTCGAGATGGCATACACTTCCGGCCACTTGGTGAAGTAGTTCACGACCACCTTCAGGTACTTATTGCCTCGGTCGGACACTGGGAATGGTCCAGCTATGTCGACAGCGATGCGTTCGAATGGCGCTCCGATGTTGTACTGCTGCATGCGACGCCAGCTCCTAGTTTGGGGCCCGCGACTCGCCGTGCACACGTGACATTGACGGCACCATCTCTCAATGTCTGCTTGGAGCCTCAACCAGTAGCAGCGCTGTCGGAGTTTGTCGATTGTTCGGTTTGCTCCCAGGTGTCCTCCTGAAGTACCGGCGTGCACTTCCTCCAACACTTCAGGGACCTTACTCCGGGAAGTAACAACTGTTCTCTCTACGTCTTCCCAACGGGTGATTCCCATACCCGGATCTGCATGCCCTCTCTGATCTGCAGCGTGTCCCATTGGGCCCAGTAGGATTCTTCTTGGACGCTTCGTTCGGTCAGGGTCCACAGTGATGCCAGCCGGAGACACCAAATGACCCAGAAAAGATATCTGCAAAGTCACGAAGGTACATTTTTCCCTTTTAAGCGTGAGACCAGCACGTTCCAAGCTTGAGAATACCTCCCGGAGATGATCACAATGAGTATCAAAATACTGAGAGTAAACTACAACATCATCCAAATAATGATATACATATTGGAATTTAATATCTGAAAATAAGTTATCCAGCAAACGGGACAGAACTTGTGCACCAGTAGCAATCCCATATGGCACGTGCTGGAACTCGTTCAACCTCCAGGGCATGGCGAATGCAGTTATATGTTTAGATGATTCTGCAAGAGGAATTTGAAAATATGCATTATTGAGATCCAGGACTGCGAGCACCCTCGCTCCCGAAAAATAATGGGCGGCTGTATGAAGATCCGAAATGGGTTGGACTTCACTACGTATTTTCTTGTTAAGCCTACGGTAGTCTACCACAGGTCGAAAATCCTTTTCACCTTTCGGCACCAAGAAAATGGGACTACTGTATGCAGAGGTAGACGGTCGAATGATTCCTCTAGCTAACATTTCGTCAATTTTGGCTTTCAAGAACACCATCTTAGGTGGGGTTAGACGGTATGGTGGTTAACAGGAGTGTTATCAGTAAGGTCAGTATGGTACGTGGTCAAATTAGTAAGAGCTAGCTTATCGGAGAACAAGTTCCCATATAGCGACCCGAGGTCTTCCATACTCCTACTCTGCTCTGGAGTTAAATGGGACAACTGACCATGCATCGGAGCTACCTCTTGCACCAAACTCTCACTCCTAACCAACGTCTCCGAATGAGAGCTGAAATTACGCCAAAATAGAATCTTCACATCCGGGGCGAAAGCAAACGATAGTTGGTGCAAATGGAAATCCAAACTCATTCCCACACAAGCCATAAAATTGGCCCCCAAAATAAGATAGGGGAGGTCAGAAAGCACGTAGTAATAATGTTTCCAAGTAAAACGGGGAAAACGAGTTGTCAAAAAAAAACCTCGCTTTGACCTCAAACATCTGACCATTAACTGACACTCACTGGACTTGGCATGATTCGACCTACTAGAAAATTTGAGTAATGATTCATTCAAAAATCGTTCCTGAATTAAAGAACAGGTGCTTCCTGTATCTAATAATGCCAATACAGGCTGTTTGCCAACAATGACCTGAACCACAGGTTTTGCATCGAAGGCAATGCCAGTTATGCGACGTACAGGCTGTACACATGCCTCAACATGTAGTAGCTCCTGGCGTCAAATGAGACGTGCATTAGAACGTTTTGCACCTGAAGACGATGCAACACTAGAGCGAACACCGCGTGACACATTACATTGGCACACAAGATGATCAAAAGCACCACAACGAAAACACGTACGTGAACGAGAAGCATACTTCATACCTTGAGATAGTGTGGCATTACTCCCCGTAATCTCCTGGAGCACTCGTGGAGGCGGGCGAGACACATCTACGTCCCTAGCATTATCCGCCAGAGCTTGTTCTGTCAAAAGAGGCAAAAGCGATTCTAACTCCACAAATGTAGTAGGTCTAGAAAAAAATATCAAGGCCGAACGCACCTCAGGCGTCAGGCCGGACAAGATTACGTCACATACCTGTTTTTCACTATCAGGTAGCAGCAATAATCGGGCAAATAACCTAACCCTAAGCATATAATCTGCAAAGGTCTCTTTGAAAGCTTGGGGCTTAAGATAGTGATCACGTGTAAGAGTTATTAACGCATGGGGTGGTATAAAGGAATCCAAAACGTCCTGGTGGAACGCGCTTTATGGATGAGAAATGTGTTTGACTCGCAACAACAAATTCAAATTAATTCCCTTTGCCCTCGCGGCAATGACCTCTAAGAGCAGCGGCTCTGATACGTCACATAACAAGGCACAGTCTTCTGCCTGTATTAAAAATTTCAGGAAATCGAGGGCAGAATTAATATCAACCACTTCGAAATCCAACAGTGAATCTATGTACTGTTGTAATGGGTGGTGCAATTTTAAAGGTTTAAAAGCCGAATTTGACTTAAGCGGAGAAAGGACCACTCCACTTACGGGCGGCGAGACGTCATCACCACTACCTCGCAGCAACCGGTCTATCAAAGTAGTAAATTCTGCCCGTAACTTTGACATTGGCAAGGCAAAATTAAAGTTATGAAAATACTTCTGAAAATAATCGATACGCTGGACATAATGGTTTACACGGGCCGCTATGCTTCTAACCTGATGTTTCGATAAGCCACTCTCAGCCTCACAGTCGGAAAATAATTCCATAAATTCCGTCAAGGCCTTTTCACATAGAGATGGCGAATCCACAATTAATGGATGATTATCTGATAACTTAACTGTAGCATTGTCCCGTACCCGATGGAGCCAAAATTGAGGGCACATCTGCTGACACCACATAATCACCACCACGAACACACAACTCAAATAAATAACTTAGCTGTAACATTGTCCCGTACCCGATGGAGTGCTTCCAAAATTGAGGGCACATCTGCTGACACCACATAATCGCCACCACGAACACACATCTCAAATAAAAGTTCTGGTTTACGCAAATATGCCATGTCCACCATGGTGGCCATAATGACTTGAAGCAACCAGAAATTGAACCGGAAAACTCGATTTAAAACCACGCTCTGCTACCAGACTGCACCAGAGCTTTAACTTCTTCCCTTTACAAATACACTTCAGCCTATACAATGATTTCACAACAACGAACATTGAACTTTGGTGAAAACAAAACACTTGCTTTTATATAAAGGTAGACTGAACAGTTTTAGAATGTTCTTCAACTTCATGACAACGAACAATGTACAGTTTTAAGAATGTTCTTCATACTTCAGCACTGCTTGTCGAGACGAGCCCTGAACTCCAACTGCCTCACTCAGGGCAAGAGCCTCAACCTCCCGATAGAGACAGTGGCGCAGTCAAACACTACACAAAACACAACAAGCAACTACCACTGCCCCTAAAGGGAAGTCAGACAATTACCTGCAATAAACCTCGGTGCCAATCGGCACAGCACCCAAGTGCATGCCATAAGTAAATTAGCTTATGAAAGCATCCAGCTCTTCCAAGGAAACACTCTACTTCTTATCATTCTTCTCTCTTGCTTCAATACATTTTTTGGTATGTCAAAGAATGGACTCTTCAATGAACAACTTCCAAGCAGATGTATGGCTGCTGTCCCTTTTCCGATTGTTCTGTATCAGCTGGAGTTTGATAATCATCTTCACCACTATCATGTCGTTCAAAAAGATCACCTTCTGATACATCGTCTGGTATATCATGAATTATAGCTAAGATTGCATCTGGTTTCAAACCACGAGACATCTTCCAGGCATAGATTCTAAACGTACATCACTATGATAAATCCAATGACAATGCGAGTGAAAGCCTAACGTACACCACTATAATGAATAGCATGCATGTAGACAGACAATGGTTGAAAAGCATATTAGTGAAAATGAGAAATCCAACGACAAGGTGAGCAAAACCCTAACAAAATGGTAACGGTCAAAAATGACTGTCTCTGGGGCTCATAGTCAAACATGAAAAAGCATCTATTTAAGTGATGACATGCCGAAAATTATTATGCTATATAAAACTAGAGGTTATATCAGGAAAAGTCATGAAAGACCAAGCTTCGTTTTAAAAAACCGGCGGAGCTAAACTTATTCAAATATCAAGAATGGTCAAAATGACCACTACCAGGGTTCTAGTATTAAGGCATTAATGATGATTTAAGATCATAAAAATTCTTAACCCAGAAATGTTATCTAACTTGTGGAAGGAGCTGAGAATGGAGATGGAAGTAGCTGTATTCGTAACCATAGTAGAAATGCTATTTGAAAGGATCTGCCCAGAGAATTGGAATTGTTATCTTTACAAATAGGAATGAACTTGGAACTTGAAATGATGAAAGCAAGAACATAACAAAATATACCTTTATTCTTTATGCAGATTCACATTCTCAAAGATTCAAGTATTGTATATAAAGATGATTCATTTCACTTTTAACGTGAATATAGTTTCTGTTGCAACAGAATATTATAAATGTTAAAATAATTAACCATCTTTCTTCTCATTACAAATTAAGAAATTTGCAAAGAAACCAAAATGTGCTGCTCAATGAATTTCTTTACACTGATAGATACACAACAGAATCTACATGTGATCAGGCTTTGATTTTGTTGTTTCTAAAAATACGTGATCTATTGCTGGGAGTAACTAAAAAGAAATTGAAAATGTTGACTTGCCAAACATGTAGTGTTAAAATTTAGAAAGGCAAAATGGTTAATTGTGCTCCTGTCACAGTTCCTCGTTTACTTCCCCATGTACTGAATGGTACATGTTCTTCATGCTAACTGTCCTGTTGACTTCCTGCTCTCATCTGGGGGGGGGGGGGGTAATCTTCCAGATACCACATCCTCTAGGTGCTGCAGTCGCTGACCTGCTTACGTGGCAGCCAATAGATGTGCGAGTGTGCTGTCCCCACTCCACTATGTGTTGAGTACAGCAAACCAAGATGAATGGTGGTGCTGCTGCTATGAGGGGGGGGGGGTCAAAATTGATAATGTAACTTTGTGGGTTCGTAAAATTAAAAGTCAAGTTTGCAGAAATTCAAAATGCTCTTTATTTCCATAGAAAGACACTTTTTGTACACCCCTTTTGCAGCAGGCCGACGTATCCCTGATAAATTAGCCACATCTTCTTTTATATCTCCATCATTGTTCTAGAAACTAGTGGAATGTTCTGTAACAATCAAGAAAGTGAACCTTCCAGTCATCTATCTTTATCTGTTTCGGCAAGCTTTTATCTCCGCGTTGCACTGTCTATTCCTTTGCGCGTGCTGGCGGTGCCAGTCGCAACAATGCTCACAACAATAATTAACAAACTGTAAGAGAAAATGTAATAAACTGCATAACAATCAACTTGCAAAGCATTAGAAAGTTGCTGTCATATTTAAATAAGCTTAATTCATTTTTAGAAACATGGCATTCTAAAACTTTTCTGTGTTGGCCTCCTATGTAATGCAAGTTAATGAATTCTGCAGTAATACATAATTTCCTAATAAGAGTAAAATAAGTTCTTTATGTACGTATGATAGAATCAGAGAAGGGAAAAGCAATTGCCTCCAGAAGTTCTTTTAAGAGAAGCTCATGACCCATTATACTATGGCTTGAGTCATGCTGTTTACTTTCTCTACCCCTTACCTATGCTAGGAGTATTATGTTAAAATAACCAATCCTTCCCCTGTTTAAATGTTTTCTTTCTCATCTTCATTTCCTCTCCTACCATCTGCAAAACACCATTAAATATTATGTTGTTACAGTGAATCAATAAATATTACACAAATAAAACTATTTGCCACTTAGACTTCACTTATCTTAACAAATTGATGTTGATACTTCTTTTTTTAAAAAAAGAAGTATCAACACCAATTTGTTAAGATAAGTGAAGCCCAAGTGGCAAATATTTTTATTTGTGTAACCATTAAAGATATTTATCACCTTCTCAATTGCATTTACGCCTGCCATAACATTAACCCCCAGCTGGCATATCTGCCCAAAACTTGCTTAAACTCACTACCATAATCATCTTTCCTCTTAAATCTCACATACTACTTACAGTTCTTTTTCCTACTTTTCAGATCCTGCTTTATTTGCTCTAGTTGCACTTTGATGTCTGCTATCAGAGGGAAGTGGCCACTGCTGGGAGTTCAGAACTTTAAAACTGTGAAGAACACATTCCAAATTAATCAGCCATAAAATATAATAAACTACACTTTATCCATTTTTGTTCATAAAAGTAAATTCTCCATTAATATCCTCTTCATATTTCCCATTTAAGATAATCAGTGAATTATGTTCACAGAGTTCAATTAACTTGCCCATAACTTTATCCTTATTTCTCCTCCCTACTTCTCCTCTACCCTTTATTCATTACTCATTCAATGGTTTCTTGTTTCCACATCATTTTCTCCTAATGTAATGTTAAAATTCCCCATTAGTATTGTGACTTTGTGGGTTCGTGAAATAAAAAGTCCAATTACACCACTCAACAATGTTCTTTATTTCCACCGACTTACAGTTTAACACTTGCCAATTACACAGAATTACTTGCTGCACACAGTTACAATTCACCAGTCCGTCCGTTACAATTTCACTGTACTCGCGGTTACGTAAGCTCCGGTACACATTCAAAGTTACGTACAGTCTTCCGTTGCACAACCCTTTCGTTCATTAACACGTCACTGACTAACTCTTACACCAAGAACTGCGACTGTCTCCTCACTCACTGACAAAACCAACTCACTGACTGACTAAACCAAAACCAACTCAACTCACTAACTAACTCCGTCTGTCTGTCTGTAACTCTCTTTATATAGGAATATCGCCGGTTTCTCGTGTTTACAGGATTGTTCTAGTAACAGAAAGATCGAGAAACAGGTGTAGAGAAAACCGGCGACACAGTCATGTTTTTTCCCTGACCACAGTCTGTCACCACCACAAGACAAACGAGGAGGAGGTGTGGCTAACCGAACCTCCCCTGCCCTTCCGCTGCCAGCTGCCTTCACAGGGTGTTCCAGCGGTCCCGTTACACTGCTCCCTCCTCGAAGCTGTTCGCCTCGAACAGCCCCATCGTAGCGTGCGAGGCGGTCCAGGTGTACCACCAGCATCTGCTCGGAGTCTCAGCCAGAAGTAGCGCTGCCGTAGTTTGTGAATCATTCGGTTCGCTCCCAGGTGTCCTCCTGAAGTACCGGCGTGCACTTCCTCCAAGACTTCCGGGACCTTGCTCCGGGGAAGTACCAACTGTCCTCTCTGCGCCTTCCCATCGGGTGACTCCCATACCCGGAACAGCACGCCCACTCTGATCTTCAACGAGTCCCATTGGGCCCAGTGCGACTTGTAGGTGGCGCTCCTCGGTGCGATGTCCTCCCAGGTCGGTCTCGTCCCTGCGTCCACTTCCCTCAAGAGTGGCCCCAAGTCTGCGTCCGCCAGCTGCTCCCTCCTCAGGCCTGCGCTATCCCAGCCTTCAGCAGGCACTGCCACAACTACTCGGACTGCTGCGGCACGCTCCTCCTCTTCCACTCTTGTGCGCTCGTGGCCGTCCTGGATCTGCGATAGGACACCTCCAATGCAATGGTCGCTGGCGTCGGTGTCCACAATGAAGGCGCCACCCGGTTGTGGGAAACCCAAAATTGAAGCACTGCACAGGGTCCCCTTCGGGTGCTGGAAAGCGTCTTCGGCGTCCTCCGTCCACACATAAGGCCGGTTTTCCTCCGTCAGGCGGGTGAGGGGTTTTGCGATGTTGTCGGCCTTTTCCTCTAAATCATTAAGGCGGTCGTCTACTTGACCCTTCCGCTTGCCCAGGTTCGCGACGTCATCCCTCACGCCGGCTAACCGTTCCTCAAACTTGGCGGCGAGAGCCTCGTTCGCCACCCTCATTTCGGTAGCCAGACCGTCATTCGCTGCTCTCATTTCCGTGGTTAACTCGGCCTTCATTTGTTCCATCTTCTCGGCGATGTTGTCCCTAGCCGTCTTCATTTGTTTCAGTTCCGCGGTGATGTTGTCGTTGGCCGTCTTCATTTGTTTCAGTTCCGCGGTGATGTTGTCGTTGGCCGTCTTCATTTGTTTCAATTCGGCGGTGAGGTTGTTGTTTGCCGCTTCTGTTTTCTCTGTTAACTCGTTCATCTTCGCCAAAAGCATTTCCAATGCGGATTCCATGGCTGTAGTGTTCGGTGATGTTATCTTCCCGCTTCCTGACACCAGTGTGACTTTGTGGGTTCGTGAAATAAAAAGTCCAATTACACCACTCAACAATGTTCTTTATTTCCACCGACTTACAGTTTAACACTTGCCAATTACACAGAATTACTTGCTGCACACAGTTACAATTCACCAGTCCGTCCGTTACAATTTCACTGTACTCGCGGTTACGTAAGCTCCGGTACACATTCACAGTTACGTACAGTCTTCCGTTGCACAACCCTTTCGTTCATTAACACGTCACTGACTAACTCTTACACCAAGAACTGCGACTGTCTCCTCACTCACTGACAAAACCAACTCACTGACTGACTAAACCAAAACCAACTCAACTCACTAACTAACTCCGTCTGTCTGTCTGTCTGTAACTCTCTTTATATAGGAATATCGCCAGTTTCTCGTGTTTACAGGATTGTTCTAGTAACAGAAAGATCGAGAAACAGGTGTAGAGAAAACCGGCGACACAGTCATGTTTTTTCCCTGACCACAGTCTGTCACCACCACAAGACAAACGAGGAGGAGGTGTGGCTAATCGAACCTCCCCTGCCCTTCCGCTGCCAGCTGCCTTCACAGGGTGTTCCAGCGGTCCCGTTACAGTATGAACTCTGAATTCACTTACTTCTCTTTTAACTTTTCACTATCTTTTTCCAGTTGACTAAATAGTATAGGATTGTGGAACTTTGAGGATATATATGGTTTGTAAACTGTTCCCAAACAAATTACAATCATTTAACATTTTTCTTCCAGTATTGCACAACAAATACTTTGTTTAAGTTAATTGATGGAAATTAATTATTCCATTCGAGTTAGATTTGACATTAAAGGATTCTTCCCCTTCATTTACAACAGTTTAAAAGTGGATTGCTGAATTTAAGTATGGTTGTGTACACATAACAAATGCTGAGGCCTCTTCAAGGATACTATAACTGATGAGTTTGTGACAAAAATTCACAATGCTGTAGATGTAGTATGTGTAGTTCATACACATAATACTAGAGCAAAGAACAATCTATCGAGATTTAACTGTATTAATAAATATGACTCATCTATAATAAAGAACAATCTATTTATCAATTCACATAGAACCAACATAGCTTCACATATGTTGGTCTACATTTATTCAATAAACTACCACAAAGTATAAAGAATATTGAGTCCAAACCGAAATTCAAAAAGGCTCTATTTAATTTCTTAATGGAGAGAAACTTTTATAGAGAGAATTTCCTAAATCATGAAATAGAGTAAACTCCACATTTGTGTACAATTAATTTTATATAGCATTTCTCTTTATATATTTTGTTTTATTTCCTTTTCTACTTTAGACTTTTGTTGGATCCTGTAGCTGTTACAATTTTTAGTCTTATGTAACTTTTTATATTTATCTTTGTATCTTGAACTGACGTGCCCTGTAACATTATTATTATGTTCCAAAGGATGAAATAAATACAATACAATACAATACTCAGCAATCACCAAATGAAGATATTTGAGTCGGCTGATATTGCAAAGAGCTTGATAAGTCATGTCCACTATGTTTTATTCCAAATTTGGGCATGAGAAAGCTTTCCATTAACAATAAACAACAAACCATTCTAAAGAGCATTCTCAGCTTGGTTAAATGCAATTTTAGTGGGTTTCTCAAATGTCTCTTAATGCATGTGAAACATGCATTCATGGATTCATCACTTCATGTCAAAAATGAAGGAGCAGTCTAAATATTTGGTAGCAATATGTGGGGGGGGGGATGGCTTCATCTGCAGCAAAAGTGATGGCTCTGGTTTTCTGGGACTCTTGTAGTGTGGAGCTCATAATGTGGTTATGAGTACTTCCCAGTGATGTTTCTTCCTCTAAAAGGATGCAGCTATTATTGAGAAGTATCATGCTTCACTTCTGGATCAGTTTAAAAATGCTATTCAGCCTAAATACCCACACCTTAGGATAAAGTCCTTTTATCAATTGGAATGTTACTGTAAAACTGCAATGATCCACTTCAAAGTGCTTTCACATCTGCAGTATTCCCAGTGGTTATTTTTTCTTTTACCTGAAGAAATGTATGGGTGGAAGAAGATTTACATCAAGTGATGGAGTTGAACCTAAGGCTGATGTTTGTTTTGCACAGTTGGAGAAATCTTACTTCCATTTTACTGAGGTTATTCAAAGTTGAAAAAGCATTGGATAAAATGTATTGTTTCACAAAGTGACTAGGCTGGTGGAGGGGTGAAACAAAAATGACAATTCCCTTAAATCCAGAATGCCCCTCATACACTGTTCGGGATATGTGGAGTAAAATATTTTTCCTTGAAAGCAGTGCATCACTCTGTACTCACATAATATACCACCTGTGTTACACATACATATACATCCTTACATACATACGTACAAATGCAATTCTCTGAATTATGAAGTAGTTAAGAAAAGTTTAAGTGGTAAAAAGGTTTAAGTTAAATTTAGAAGTTTTATTACAAATGTTTTCTCATTTTTCACAGGTAGAAGATAATCGTAAATATAGGTTGCATGTGCAGTGGAACTTCCTTCCCACAGTGGTTTCTGTTGATCATATTCGTAAGCGTGAGCTATTCTACAGTGGTGTTCTTTCTCATGGAAGATATGTACTCATTCCATCAACCCATAAGCAAGGAGAAACAGGAGAACATTTAGTTAGAATATTCTCAGTATCTGATATTAATTTAAGGTAAGAGAACTTTACATTCCTTTCTTGGAAGTGTTGAAAACAGTGTTGTTATAATAAATTAAATTTAAAGGGAGTCGATTAATGACACAAAGTATTCAATTTCGACATCCCCCAGAAAGATTTGTTCAGCAAGTTCCTTGAACCGCCACCAGAGGAGACCTATGACAAAATATCGTCAACTACACCAATGAGAACCAGTCGATAGCCGGTTCAGGATGGAGGCAAAGTCTCTGAAACATGTTCCAGAAAAATTTAAAAGTGTCATTAATCGACTTCCTTAAAATTTAAATTTAATTAAATTTAAGAGAACTTTGTTGGTCTACAGAGCATGTAACAGAAATGCTGGGAAAAGCTCTTGGTGGCAAGTTAGTCATATCAAAGTAAAAGTAAATAAAGTCATATAGATATGGACCTTTAATTTTATTAGAAAAACGGCTTTGATATTAGTGTAATAAAGCAGATGTGTTTTTGTTATGCTTGACACCACAAAATGCATGGGCTACAACAATTTAGAATGAAATATATCCAATATTTTGTCTGAAGTTGTTTGGTTATTTTAAACATTTGTTTTAGATACTTTCTTGCAATTTGTACTAAAATCATTAAGATATATATGTGCACAGTTTGGAAAACTGAACAATTTGATTGAGATCTTCCCTTAAACCCTCTTAGAAATTTGCTGAAGAGCAATGTTTGTCATAAAAAAAGTGAAGATTTTGACTTTTATTTTAACTTCTCTATATAGAAATAAAGACTGATGAAATCTAATTATGCCTACAAAGCTATCAAATCGACAAGGAGATTTCCTGCTCCTCTTCAGATTTTCATATTGTGCACTGAGTCATCAGTAGAAACAGACAAAATATGAAGAAACAATTCCCAAAACATAACAAAATGTATATAGTGCGGTTCAAGCATTTGGAGCAGGTTTACTTGATTGGTTTAAAAAATTAAACTTTTTACGTTTTTGTCAGTACTTAATAAAATGTCAAATAAAATACAACAAATTAGCTTGACTTTATAGATTTTATTTATTTTGTAACATAAGAAACTTATAAAAGGGAAAGAGAAATTACTGGTTACTTTGTGTGCTGCTTAATGCCAATAACTGTATGACATTAAAAGCACTGGTGCAAAAATAAAAACTTTCAAGAATAAAAGGAGCTTAATTTTGTATGTGATGTCATAGAGGAAATGTTACATTTTCTCAACTGTGCCTGAGCTCTTCCAGATATGTGTGCTGGAAAGAGTGGCAGCTGTGGTTTTCTAAATGTATTTCACAGTATAGAATATCTGAAAAGCCTGGTTTATTGCTAATTGAGACTATTTTAAAAGCAAGCAATTGTAAATCTTACAACATTTGAAAACATATGAAGATTTTACCAAAATGATATGAAATATGAAATTTAAAAACATGCATTGAATTATACGTGCTGTAAAACATAAAAATATTTGTGCGTGATTGGAGGACTTTAGTAACAGTGACTTCAAAGTTAATCGAAAAAACCGACTACAAATAGTTTTTTCAATAAAAATATTAGTTGAATATGAAATTTCATGTACTGTCTGTCTGTCTTGTTGTCAACTAGTTCTATTACATAAAGATGTCTCTATAAGTGTACTGTTACATTTGTATCTTTAGGAAACCCAAAAAGCTCAACAAGAAAAAGGACTAAAAGTGCATTGTTGCCAACTGCTTTTGCTATGTCACGCTTGCTAATTACCACAGCTAAGTTACTTGTATGTGTAGTAAGGCATTTTTTTTTAAATTAGGGAAACTGTAAAAAAAGTTTTGTAATTTGTTTTAGAGTTTTGAAACGCGATGTTCCTTCTTCTAATATTTTCACTCGGTGCCTAAGACATCCTGTGTGTGCTACTGTGATAAATATAAAAGGTGCAGAGAATGTGACTGACTCTGACGGTAAGTTGGATAGTATGTTTCTAAGACTTTATATAACAAAATGCCACATCAATTTTACTGCCTGTCATTTGAATATTACTCAGAGCAGTGCTCCAGGACTGATGTTAAATGTGCATAAATTATATAAAAGACATATGAAATGTGTGACATATGACATGACATATGTGTGCTAAGTTCAGTGTTCAACTTTCAGTTGAGAAGCCAAAAATGTAAATGATTAATACATTAAACTAAATTCTATCTTTGGGTAAATTTCAAAATAAAGGGGTTTTAATGTAGAATGCATGTACTATATGAGATTTAAATGTAAATTTCTAAATCTGTATTAATTAAATATTACAGAGACTCTGGAGAGCTCAATATCAACAATTACTATGAAAAAGTAAAAGCATCCAGCAGGAAGGTCATGATTCATTTACAAAAATAAACATATCTGATATCTTAAAATAAAATGTAGTAATTCTAGCGCATACAGAATTATATGTACCGTTCTCATCAGAAATAATGAGCCTCCAGAAGATTTCAAGTTTCCATACAGAGTTTTACACATGTTTGTCATGGCACAGCCTTGGTTCACAAGATAACAGTAATGAAACTAAACTTTTGATACTTCAGATTTTGTTTAGATTTTAAAATGTACTTTTCTAATGCATAAAGGCTTTTTTATAACAACAATCAGGGCTTCTAACAGCTCAAATAAGTTTATTGATAGAAGTAACATCTGACAAGTAAATGCAAGCACAGGGTCCACACATATAGGCATTCCATTGTGAAGGACAGAAATGGCACAGATATTTAAAGCACATGTCTGTGAGTTGGGTTAAAGACAAAACTCTTGGTTTGAATCAGACTTCAATAAGCAGTATACTTGTTTTATTCTACTAAAGTGTGTAGTAAAGTCTTAGAATGCTAGATTATTAGCTCTACCACTGTCTTTTGGATGCGTTTAATTTGTTTAATTCTTCCACCAATTTAACAAGTTTGAGAAATTTGAATCTCTAAGCATAAAGAATTCATTTGATTTGGTAAAGAAAATTGAAAACACAGTTATTAAAACTGAAGAGGTAATGGTGTCCTTTGATATCAGATCTCTATTCACTAGCATACCAGTAGAAAAAATTCCAAAATTGATGTAAAGCTGGTTATCCAAAAGCAACGTTGCGGATGATAAAATAGAGGAATACATCAAATTAACCATCTTATGTATTGAACAAAACAGCTTCATGTTCTCCAGCAAAATCTTCCAACAAACAGCAGGCTTGGCCATGGGTAACCCTCTTTCACCATTACTAGCTGATCTGTTCATGAGCAATTTTGAAACATGCATTACTAAAGCCTTTCCACATATTTTAAAATGTTGGCATATATATGTCAACGATGTGTTTGCTATAGTTCCTAGAAGACTAACCGAGGATGCTATAAAGTTGCTAAACCTACAAGAAAAATCCATAGTTTTCACCATTGAAGTAGAGCAGGATGAATGGCTACCTTTTCTAGATTTGAAAATCATTAGAACACCAACAGGATTACAATTTGGAATATACAGAAAAGCAACACTGTTGATACTTACATTAAATGTAAAAGAGAAAATTTGGATATATGCCCCGGTATAGTTGTCTAGGTGCCGGGGTAGAATATTCAGATTTTATTTATTTATTTATTTATTTATTTATTTATTTATTTATTTATTTATTTATTTATTTATTTATTTATTTATTTATTTATTTATTTATTTATTTATTTATTTATTTATTTATTTATTTATTTATTTATTTATTTATTTATTTATTTATTTATTTATTTATTTATTTATTTATTTATTTATTTATTTATTTATTTATTTATTTATTTATTTATTTATTTATTTATTTATTTATTTATTTATTTATTTATTTATTTATTTATTTATTTATTTATTTATTTATTTATTTATTTATTTATTTATTTATTTATTTATTTATTTATTTATTTATTTATTTATTTATTTATTTATTTATTTATTTATTTATTTATTTATTTATTTATTTATTTATTTATTTATTTATTTATTTATTTATTTATTTATTTATTTATTTATTTATTTATTTATTTATTTATTTATTTATTTATTTATTTATTTATTTATTTATTTATTTATTTATTTATTTATTTATTTATTTATTTATTTATTTATTTATTTATTTATTTATTTATTTATTTATTTATTTATTTATTTATTTATTTATTTATTTATTTATTTATTTATTTATTTATTTATTTATTTATTTATTTATTTATTTATTTATTTATTTATTTATTTATTTATTTATTTATTTATTTATTTATTTATTTATTTATTTATTTATTTATTTATTTATTTATTTATTTATTTATTTATTTATTTATTTATTTATTTATTTATTTATTTATTTATTTATTTATTTATTTATTTATTTATTTATTTATTTATTTATTTATTTATTTATTTATTTATTTATTTATTTATTTATTTATTTATTTATTTATTTATTTATTTATTTATTTATTTATTTATTTATTTATTTATTTATTTATTTATTTATTTATTTATTTATTTATTTATTTATTTATTTATTTATTTATTTATTTATTTATTTATTTATTTATTTATTTATTTATTTATTTATTTATTTATTTATTTATTTATTTATTTATTTATTTATTTATTTATTTATTTATTTATTTATTTATTTATTTATTTATTTATTTATTTATTTATTTATTTATTTATTTATTTATTAAATGTAACCCATTCAACCCAGTACAACATCAATATGCAGTATTCCATAGTTTGGTTCACAGATTAATCAACATTCCACTAACAAAAACAGAATATGAACAGGAGTACACTCACATACACCAGGTTGCCGAATTGAACAACTACAACACAAATTTCATCAAAAAATTGATCTACAGACACAAAAGAAACAAAAACTTAAAGGACATTACTACGTTAAAAAAACTAGAAAACCCAAACACCAGATATGCCAAATTTACATTTCATCCAAAATACTTAAAAAAAATTTGAAAAGATATTTAAGAGCTTCAACATAAAATTAGCCCCTCAGAACAAACACAACATCCGCAACTTATTAAACCACCCTTTAAAAAATGGCACACCGAAAACTCAATTATCAGGCATTTACCAAATGAGCTGCCAGGATTGTGACAAGATATACATTGGTAAGACCAAAAGGAATGTAGGAACAAGAATGAAAGAACACTTCAGAAATATTAAATTCAAACACATGGACAAGTCGGCTGTAGCACATCACTTTTGGTCTGAGAATCACAACATAAAACAAGAAATAGAACTGATCAAACAGGCAAAGAAACCTCTTGAACTACAAATTTGGGAAAACATATTTATTACAAAGAAACAGGACCTCTTGATGAATTTTGAGATTCCTGTCGTAGATGACATCATCAAACTTACCCGGACATTAGATGGCAGCATGACACCAAGCCAGATGCAGACACTGGATGCATCATCAGTCAACCACAGAACTGACGATAGGGAAGAGGTTCCCAGAAACTAGTCTTCATCAAAAAACTTGTAAGTGGAGAAAAGTATATACAAGGTTGACTCATTTGCCTAATTTTAGTAACAATTTTTGTTGCCGTAAAATAAGTTAATAAATACGAAAGATATGAATGTGTATTTATGAAGCATTTTTACAGAATTTAACAATTTGTGTCTTATGCTGTTTACTGGGTATCCATTGCTGGTCTGTGCAGGGTTTAAATGGTCATCGCCAGAGTTAGGACTTTTAGGACTCCTGCAGAGATCACAGTTAAATGCTACGCGATGTAATACAACCTGCTACGTCATGTGTCAAAACGCTTAGGGCCATACAAACACTGCACGCACTGCCGTTAGTGGCAGAGTGGCGGTGTTTGAAGACAGTGATTTGTTCGCTGACAGTGAAGAACATAAATGTCACAAGCACGTAAACACATGATGGACGAAGAGTTAGCAAGAGGTGATATTTTCACACAGAAGGGAGAAAATATCCAATGCAAGGTATGCTATGTAGAAATTAAGGGTACTAAACCCAAATGGCTGAGACAGCACTGCAACACTAAGAAGCATCAAGCAAGGATTTTAGCAAGAACAGAGGTCGAGGAACAATCATGGCCAAGTGTAGCTTCACCGTCTCAGTCCGAATTTTTCAGGACTTGTGTAAGATGATGGTGTGTGAAAATATACCAATGCACACAGTAGAAAATACACATTTAAGTACTTCATACAAAAGTATATTAAACAAGATCCTTCTTCTCAAACAACTTAACTTAAACGAGAATAACTACAATGTTATAATGATGTCATATCGCAAATACGAAAAAGAATGGGCAAAAATAAAATATGGATTTATATTGATGAAACCAAAAATGCTGTTGACAGGTGTGTTACAAATGTCGTCATGGAAATGCTATTGCCAGACAAACCAGGAGAAACATTTTTATTAACATCAGAAATTAGTGCAAAGGTGAACCATGTAACAATTGCAGACATATTTAAAACAAGCATGACGCTGCTGTATCCAGAAGGAATAAATGTAGATAATGTATCCCTTTTCATCACCGTTGCTACAAGTTATATGATAAAAGCAGGCAAGGAGCTTTAGAACATGTATTTCAACATGCTGCATGTAACCTTTCTGGCGCATGGGCTCCATCGTGTAGCCGAGGAAATTTGCAGCAGTTACAGTGATGTAGACAGTTTAATTGCAAATTTAAAAAAAAAAAAAATATTTTTGAAAGTTCCAAGCAAAAAATGCAAATTTAAAGAAATGGCGCCTAGCATCCGTTTACCTCCTCAGCCAATTACAACTCGCTGGGGCACGTGGCTAAATGCCGCTATGTATTATGCGGATAATTACGACATAGTTACTGAAATTCTCAATGCATTAGATAACGAGCATAGTTCTGCAGTACGAGCTGCTCTGTCCCTCATTTCAAGCAAGTTACACGAAGATTTGCTCTTGATCAGAAACAGTTTTTCAGACCTGTCCAAAACCATAGTTCAGCTAGAAAAGAGAGGTAATAAAATGCCTCATGCCATAGGGCTCATAGAAGAACTAACTCAACAGATAGACTCAGCAGCTGGTGGACCTGTCATGGATAAAATAAAAAACAAAATAAAAACCGTGCTTGAGAAAAACCCGGGCTGTTTTAAAATGGTAAACATTAAAAATAATTTGCAAGTGCATAAGGAAACAGCGCTTACAAGGCAATGTGATCTGCAGTATTTTATGTTTGCACCTGTTACTTCATCTGATGTCGAGAGAACATTTTCAAACTACAAATATTGCTTGAGTGACAGAAGGAGGAGATTCACCTTTGAAAAGTTTAAAATGTATATTGTTATACACTGTAATAAGTTGAACAATTGAAGAGTAGGCATTTATTTTGTTTTGCAAAAGTAATTTATTTTACTTTATTATTGAAAATGTGTTTTGTTATACATCTACTTCTAATGAATGATTCTGAAAACGGTGACATAATTTACATATTGTTTTATTAAAACAGTTTGTTAGCACATTTGTATACCCCTAAGGTGGCCGACCTTGTTTACTACTTCAGTTAAACCATGCCCCTCTTCCTATACTCACAGCAGGCATGCACAACAAGCCAAGTCCTAGAAGTCATATCTCTAGTCATTGCTGAAGAGGTTTAGATTTTGATTTTATTATGATTTACTTTTAATTTATGTAAAAAACATATGTGATGAACTGTGACTGTTCCACCATCTTGTGGCATTTGCTTTCGGTGGGCAAGGTTCAAATTTTGCGTGCATGGATACTGTATGCTCTGAATCAAATCTGCAAAACCTCAGCAGGTGGCCATATATGGATCTTTCCTTGCTTTTCATTTGGCTTGTGAGCAGCTTTGATCATTCTTATTCAACATAATTATTGACGATGAGAAATGGTACGCTTATGCTAATGTAGGAAAAGAATGGTTCAGTCTAAATAGAAAACCAACTACATCATTAGAAATGTTCCACTTTCTTCACTAGACACTATTTGCTATTTCCTAATAAACATGGCTTCTGTCACTATCTGCAAAAATGAAAAATACAATTCGTAAACACAAGCGCAGCAATTGAACTTCAAAACAAAAATGACAATCAATAAATAAACTCATAGCACCCATAGTACCAGTACACAAAGCAAAACTGCTACCGAATACCAACCCAGTATTTTACTGATTAAATTGTGTTTTGTAAAATTCCTCATTTCAATGTAACATTTAAATATGAAAATTAATTTCAAAATCTTTTAGAAAATAAGAATTCAGTTTCACACAAATATATTTAAAGAACAGAAATATTTGAAACCTTTAAGTTCTATTCCTATTTGTTTTTTCTGTTGTTAAAATATTCATCTAGTGAACAGAAGCTACTTTCTATGTAGAATTTCTTGCTGTCTTTTGATATGCTGCAAAAGTCGGTTTGGTCTTGTACAGTTCAACCTTATGAGTCTGTTAATGAAAATGATTGCTTCCTCTAATCTGGTTATTATGTATCTGGTGGTTTGTTTTGCAATTTGTAGATTTTATTGTTGGTAGGGAAGTTTATAATTCTGTTGATGTTTTGTATAATGGATTACTGCCAAATGAAAATGCTTTTTTATAAATATTGGAGGGGAATTTCATATCAGCTACATATTTGTGTCAACAGTTGTTTAAATTATTCACTAAAGGTGAATAATATTAACTTATCCTTGAAGTTATGTTACAAAAGATATGAACCAAAAAGAGCTTTAGAACAAAAGGAAACATGCTAATATTTTTCTTCCCATCTTTGGGTGAAAATATAATTAATGAATTTCAGATTGGAATTCCTTTCTTGGAAGTGTTGAAAACAGTGTTGTTATGATAAATTAAATTTAAAGGGAGTCAATTAATGACAGTAAACAACACCATCTGGAAAAATTTAAAAGTAAGTGTTGTTTAGTGTCATTAATCGACTCCCTTTAAATTTAATTCAGATTGGAATCACATAAAAGGTCTAAAATAAGGAGCTAAGGAGTGCCAAATAATTCACATTAATAGCTTGATGCTGAATATATAACACTATTCAAATGTCTTTTTTTAAGCATTGTTGTTTTACAGAAATAGCGTTGGCTTTTTCTCTTTATATATGAAGTTTTCATGGCATGCCAACCAGACAAAGTTAAAATTAGAACCCAAGCTTTCAGTGACCTAAGATTGCATTTCCAATGTCAGGGAATTGGAGAAGCGGAAGCAGACGTTTTCAGTCAAGCAGATGAATTGATGAAATGTTCCCTGTACATTAGGTTTTGTTAGGGGAAGCAGAACTAATCATATTATAGGTGACAAGCATTTATATATAAATGATAGCTCTCAGAGTAAGCAGGCATTTGATATCTTGCATCTTTCAATATTCACATCCACAGGTAGCCTTATTTGACAATAGAGTCAATGGTCAATGAAAGTTTGAACTTTCATCCTAACTTCACTTGGTAATCTTTTAGTGAAACCATAAAAACTAAACAGTTTTGGGAAAGCTTAAAACTCTTTTTGCTTTAATGTTTGTTTCAGAGTGTAACTCATTCTGCATAGTTATCTGTGAAGGGAAAAAGTGCAGAACTCCAATTGCAAAGAATACAGCAAATCCATATTGGAACTCATCATTCATATTTTATCGTTGCAAACCAAACTTACCTGTGGTAATTGCGGTAAGGCTTATTTTTAAAACACTAAGCATAATTATTTAATTCTATTTTATTTTACTTTTTCTTCCATCTCTAAGGTTCATGAAAGCATGTGCAAAAATTATGTAATTCATGTGACTTTCTTTATCCTCTCTTTAAACTGTTCTTAAAAACTATACTATCTATTTCTTCATAATCGAGATAAAACTTTGCAGAAATGCATTTATTGCACACTTCATTACTTGTACAAAAGGAATGTGGGAAACTTAAGCAGTAGTCAAATCTTTAAGAAGCAGAGACCTTGAAATTCTACTCTTTGCATGACCTCAGGAGAAAAACATTGAATTAACATAGTGTGGAGAAATAATTTCCATCAGTTAACTAAAATTGAATTAACACTTAATACTTAAAAAGTTTAGTGTTTGAAAATATAGACCAATAATGACAAATATGTAGGAAATACCACAAAAAGTGTATTTCACTCAATTGTGTGTTTTAATGAAATCCCCATTTTCAATGGGGTTACAAAGACTATAATATGCTAGTGGCAAAACTATCGAAGATAAAACTCTAGATCTTATCTACAAGAACAATGATTGCCCTACATACTTACATTGTAATGGCCACTGTACAAATCCAGATTTACTATTGGTATCATCAGATTTGAAAGATAAGACTACATGTGAAATCATTGAAGACATAGGATATGATCATGGAGCAGCTATTGCATCCATAATACTTCAGGACAAACAAAATAATAGCAAGCCAAAAACAAAATTCTTTTGGAGTTTTAGAAAAGCTAATTGGACAAAATTTATGGAGGAAACTGAACAAAATCTATATTCTATTCGGTATGAAGAATCCACAGACAAACTCAGTCATAAAATCTCTTAAGACTGAAAGTGTTTTGTTGACTTGTTGACTTCAATATAATATAATGAGTCAATTGGAGAATTTAATGTCAGGAAGGCACGTTGATCATGGTAGCTCAAGGGTCAGAGCGACTGGACGGAAACCAGTAGATCCGTGGTTCAAATCCCGGCCATGGCATTGAATTTTTCAGTTGGCTCTAATTAATAAAAAATCACCCATATACCGGAGTAATGTATTTAAAAGGATTAATTCTTTAAGGATTAATTCCTCAATATAAATTTACATTACAAAATAATCTACGATAAAACTCCTGGTAATTAAGTACTTACAATAGTATGTCGCCACAAGTAGTTGTCTCAAATATGAGAACCTTAAGTGGTCCACCAGGAAATATAATGAGTCAATTGGAGAATTTAATGTCAGGAAGGCACGTTGACCATGGTAGCTCAAGGGTCAGAGCGACTGGACGGAAACCAGTAGATCCGTGGTTCAAATCCCGGCCATGGCATTGAATTTTTCAGTTGGTTCTAATTGATCAAAAATCACCCATATACCGGAGTAATGTATTTAAAAGGATTAATTCTTTAAGGATTAATTCCTCAATATAAATTTACATTACAAAATAATCTACGATAAAAAATCCTGGTAATTAAGTACTTACAATAGTAAGTCGCCACAAGTAGTTGTCTCAAATATGAGAACCTTAAGTGGTCCACCAGGAAATATAATGAGTCAATTGGAGAATTTAATGTCAGGAAGGGAAGGGTCAGAGCGACTGGACGGAAACCAGTAGATCCGTGGTTCAAATCCCGGCCATGGCATTGAATTTTTCAGTTGGCTCTAATTAATCAAAAATCACCCATATACCGGAGTAATGTATTTAAAAGGATTAATTCTTTAAGGATTAATTCCTCAATATAAATTTACATTACAAAATAATCTACGATAAAAAATCCTGGTAATTAAGTACTTACAATAAAGTCGCCACAAGTAGTTGTCTCAAATATGAGAACCTTAAGTGGTCCACCAGGAAATATAATGAGTCAATTGGAGAATTTAATGTCAGGAAGGCACGTTGACCATGGTAGCTCAAGGGTCAGAGCGACTGGATGGAAACCAGTAGATCTGTGGTTCAAATCCCGGCCATGGCATTGAATTTTTCAGTTGGCTCTAATTAATCAAAAATCACCCATATACCGGAGTAATGTATTTAAAAGGATTAATTCTTTAAGGATTAATTCCTCAATATAAATTTACATTACAAAATAATCTACGATAAAAAATCCTGGTAATTAAGTACTTACAATAGTAAGTCGCCACAAGTAGTTGTCTCAAATATGAGAACCTTAAGTGGTCCACCAGGAAATATAATGAGTCAATTGGAGAATTTAATGTCAGGAAGGCACGTTGACCATGGTAGCTCAAGGGTCAGAGCGACTGGACGGAAACCAGTAGATCCGTGGTTCAAATCCCGGCCATGGCATTGAATTTTTCAGTTGGTTCTAATTGATCAAAAATCACCCATATACCGGAGTAATGTATTTAAAAGGATTAATTCTTTAAGTATTAATTCCTCAATATAAATTTACATTACAAAATAATCTACGATAAAAAATCCTGGTAATTAAGTACTTACAGTAAGTCGCCACAAGTAGTTGTCTCAAATATGAGAACCTTAAGTGGTCCACCAGGAAATATAATGAGTCAATTGGAGAATTTAATGTCAGGAAGGCACGTTGACCATGGTAGCTCAAGGGTCAGAGCGACTGGACGGAAACCAGTAGATCCGTGGTTCAAATCCCGGCCATGGCATTGAATTTTTCAGTTGGCTCTAATTAATCAAAAATCACCCATATACTTGTGTTATATTTTAAAAATTGGTAAAATTTTTCTTTTTATTGATCTATATTTGCTTCAGCTATGATGAAAACATCTGCATCATTGTCTCTTAAAAGATTATCTATCATGGTCTTTTTACTTTGGTCATTCCTCTGGCATTCCAAAACAGCACTGAAAAGTACTCTGCTTTTGTATTGGGAAGCATGCCTGCATTGTAGTCCATTTAGCGTTACCCAGGGAACACCACATGGAGGCGGACTACGTTGTTCCCCTATCTCCTAAACTTACCAGCATTGTTTTAAAGCTCTTCATACCTAACTGTATTGCAAATGCTTTTCAAATACAATTAGTGCCAAAATGATTATCACATTTATAATGAAAAATGTTTTGTACTTAGTTAATTTTGAACTAGTTATACTGAAAATATAACCTTGATCTTTAAGAACATATGGCATAAAATTATATTAAATGATATTTGTAAAATAAGTTTTAATTAATGTCTTACAAAAGTAGTTTTATGTTTTGCTTTATGTACTTTTTTTGGAAAAAGATGAGTCTTCAAATTTCATGTCATTTTTTCCTGTAAACACCTTTATATCAGTGATTCCTCCAACAAACACGGCTATATATGTAAAAAACTTAAGCTATAAACAGTGAAGCAATACATACAAATATTATAGTAAAATATAGTAATTTGTTAATAAAATATTTGCAAAACTAGTCTTGTAAACTGTGAAGAATTTACAATTTCTTAAAAAGGTAAGTGAAGTTTGTAACAAATTATTATATTTTATTGTAATAAAACACAGCTGTATGTCTGTGTTTAAACAATGCCCATTACTTGCTCCAAACGTCATATTCATCCTCATTCTGATTTTCATAATAGGATGTAAACTCTTCATTCCCAACTTTAACATAAAACCACAGCTCAGCTTAATGTCACCATTCACTCCCAAACATCTTTTGCAAAAATGCCTCATCTTTCTTTGCTTAGTTGACTCTCCTTTGGAGTGTTAAACCCTTAATCATAACCCCATTTCAGTAGAGGCATGAATACTTTAGAGCAGTGGTCTTCATGACACGATAAAATGGGTATTGGGTAAGCAGTGCACCAGCAAATGCACTGTAGTGCAGGAGGAGTGGAGAGAGAGAGGCAACCTGATAGCTTATGGGGTGATCAGTATAGGCTCATTAGTTACCTGTGTATGGACGTTGTGTACAAGATGGCTACATGTTCACGAAGGTCTTCTACCCCTACATTATTTTTCATAGGAGCAGGCATAATTTTTTTACACCATTTGATAATGCTGTGTGATGTTTAAGATGCAATAAGGTCCTGAACGGCATACGAAAATATAATTTCCAGCGTCACTATGACACTTGTCATGCTAGTGATTACTACAAATTAGAAGGTGATAAATGAATCACAATACTGGAGGAGTTACGGGACACCAGCATACAGTTACAGTATGGTTGTTGTTATTATCGTATTGTCTGTTGTGATTATTATTATTATTATTATTATTATTATTATTATTATTATTATTATTATTATTATTATTATTATTATTATTATTATTATTATTATTATTATTATTATTATTATTATTATTATTATTATTATTATTATTATTATTATTATTATTATTATTATTATTATTATTATTATTATTATTATTATTATTATTATTATTATTATTATTATTATTATTATTATTATTATTATTATTATTATTATTATTATTATTATTATTATTATTATTATTATTACTACTACTATTACTATTACTATTACTATTATTATTATTATTATTATTATTATTATTATTATTATTATTATTATTATTATTATTATTATTATTATTATTATTATTATTATTATTATTATTATTATTATTATTATTATTATTATTATTATTATTATTATTATTATTATTATTATTATTATTATTATTATTATTATTATTATTATCATCTTCTTCTTCTTCTTCTTCTTCTTCTTCTTCTTCTTCTTCTTCATCATCCTGGTTGTCGTACTTGTCGTCATCGTACTCATCGTCGTCGTACTTGTCGTCGTCATCGTCATCATCAGTATGCTTTGATTGTCTCTGAGGATGAGTAACGAGTTGTATGACACAATTGTAAAGCCATCACTGCACCACTGCTTACCCGTCAACAGTTCTGAGTGCACTAGCATGCATGCGGGTAAGAGATGCAAGCACAAGGCTTTACGCCGCTGCTGATCACTGCTTTAGAGGGTTGACACAATTTTCATTACATTTGGATCTTAACACTGTATCTGAAGAATAAGACAAGAAAAAGAGAACTTTATACTTTTTACTATTTTTTTAAAACTAGCATGAAAAATGAAGTAACACAGAAGGTAATCTCATTACATTTGCAGTCCTTCAACAGCATTTATTTGCTTGAGGGTAGTGTAATAACTACATTTTAATGACATGGCTCAAGTTCTTCACTGCAGTTTTACTTCTTTGCTTCTTTTCATTTTGGTATTTTGATTTTCTTTTCTCTACTTTCTGTGTAACATTTATTTCCTTTTCCATTTTGTAATAGTTAATTTACTATTAGCACTTCTTTGATACAACGTCCTATATCAGAAATTTAAGTAAGGAGATTTATACTCTCCATTCATTCGTTCGTTCGTTCGTTCGTTCGATCGTTTGTTCATTCATTCATTCATTCATTCATTCCTTCGTCCGTTCCTTCGCTCGCTCGCTCTCACTAACACTCACACTCACTCACTCACTCAGTACGAATGAAGTTTCTTGCTAACAAGACCCAAGGAAGTGATATTGATACTGTTTGGCAGCAGCACATGCATTTTTAGTTCCACAAGTTCCAACTCAGCCATAAAAACTTGTATATACACAGCAGTTCTTTGTTTCTGTATAATGGTGTGTTTTGTTCTGTTCATCTTGGTGGACTAAGTGCTGTCTGAACCAAAGATTGTATTATGAAGCCATTGTATAGTTTGAAACAAATGGGTTGCATATAGATTGATTCAGCGCTATGAAAATAGGGGGAATTTAAATCAAAAAGGTCCACAGGTGGAGCTAGAGTATTTTGTTCCAATGTTCCACATCTGGTAAAACATTTGTAAGTAACGTAACGTGAATAGAAGTATCACTTTTTATATGAATACATAATACAAGGATCACTAGATAAGCATTGAGACAGAGAATGTTGCCCATCCTTAGAGGAATATTTTTGTTGCATCAAAATTGCTGAGTCATTGGTATTGCCTTGGCAGTAGAAGGAACTATGAGAAAAAAGAAAACACTTCTATGAGTAATCATAAAGCTGAAGCTACTGACAATGAAATAATACAAATATTATAATAAAGTATTTTAAGATTGTAATGGGTAGAGAAAGCCATGCAAGATGATCACATTTTTTATATGGACACACAAATATGTGAATGTTTGTAATAGCCAAAAATTTAATTTTTGAAATGTTCTCTTTCTCTCTCTTACCTATCTCTCTCTTTCCCTCTTATCACTCTTCCAGATAAACGTACTGGTGGGATATCTTGTATGTCATATCCAGCATTTTCTAACATTTTTATCACTTTATTTATGTGAGCTCATGTATATATCTGTTAATTGAAGTGAATCTCTATGAGAATAAATGCAGGTGCATTCAACCTATATTAAGTTGAAGGACAGAATATGTGTGGATCTCAATGACAGTTATCAGATGATTCAAAAGAATTAATATTTCAAGGTACAGGTTAAGACGTAGGTTAATACATGTCTACATGAGTTTGTACATGTAAGAATTGAGAAAATACTGAAAAGCTGCTTATCTAACAACATTGCTAATTGAAATCTGACAATCTTGATAGTAAAGTATTTTTTGTTTGGTACTATAGTTTACAAAAGAACAGATGGTAAAAAGATTAAGGGTTAAAGAATGGAAATTAATTGTTCTTTTACACTAGCCGTTTGTAGGCCAAAGTATAGAAAGGTAGAGTCGGATTGAAAAATTCAGTGCCTTAACTGCGATTTGAACCATCCGGCTGTTCTTAACCATTGAGCTACCATGGAAACATTAAATTCTCCAACTGACTCATGTTTTTTCCCGGTAAACAACTAGGAGTTCTCATAAACACATGAGACAACTACTTTAATGGCGACTTACTGTGCTGTAAGTACTTTAAGTCCCAGGTCACTACTAGGTTAATGGAAATTAATTAATTTAATGTATGCTGGCATGATGGACATGGTAGCTCAATGGTTAAGAGTAGCCAGTTGGAGATTGGAAGATCTTTGGTTCAAATCCCGACTATGACATTGAATTTTTCAGTGTGATTCTACCTTTTCAGATTAAGGTTTGTTTCCAACTATATCTGTGAACATAAGTGATTATAAAGAACATTTTAATTAATCAATTAATTTGTGCTGTAGGTTTATGACCACCATGCTCTTCGCAGAAACACATTTCTTGGTCAGGTGAGAATTCCTGCAGCCCTCAACTATGAGCCTACTCTTCTACATGTCGAGCTAATGGGAAGAGGGAAGAATTTGGAATCTCCCACACAAGGAACATTGGCACTGTATGTTCTAACTGAAGACAATTTTATGCTTGTGTGACACATTCTGTTAGCAGCCATGTTCTGAGCACTTAATGTTGTTCTGGTAATTAACGAAATCACTTTGTTTTATGTAATAAAATTCAACTTTAGTCTCAGGGGCTACACACACATAAATCTACTTTTATTAAGAACTAACTAGCTCATCCAGTATTCCATGGATGGATTGTTTTTAAGTGTTGAATCAAAATTTAATTAGTTTAATTTATCTCCTTCTCTATTCTGTGAAATAATTCTAAAATAATTTAGAAGCCTTTTAATACATTTTGTATTATATTATTAGGGATGGTGATTTTTCACTAATCAGTGCAGCTCAGAATAATCATAAAGGCTTGCACTCCTGTATTTTAATTTTTCACATCCCTTAAAATACATTTTATGTGTTTTTAAAATGTAAATGTGAAATTGATTCAAAATGCGAAAATTATAATAAAATGCAGGATACCTATAAATGTGAAATGTATTGCAATTCATGGACTTTTTCCCAAATAAAAATATAAAAATCAAAATGAAAACATTTGTCTCCTGCCAAGAGGTTAGTAAAACTTTTAATCTTGTCACTACTGGCTGAACATTCAATAAATTTGAAGATATAAATGAAGCAAAAGAAAGATACATTTTTTCTGTGTTGTGTGTATTGTCAGTATACTTAGTGAAGTATTTTTCAGAATTATTGTAACAACTGTTATTTTAGTCTTTATTAGCTTTTTAATTGTAATGGTTTCTTTTAACAAAGCATCATTTGTACTTCTAGTTAAATTATAGAAACAAAATTTTGATCTTACACTCTAATAACCAATATGTATTACATCAAGAGTTTGGCAATGTTTAAGCATCATTACAACTTGAATGGATATTAATAAAAGTATTGTTAAAAGTGAAGCTAATTTCATGTATAAAGACTAAAATTGAGTCATAACTTTTAAAACTTGTAACTTAACTCACGTCCTTTTACAAAATCAGGAACGTTTACAAGTTTTAAAAGGCATGACTCAATTTTAGTTTTTATACATCATTACAACTAATTGTCCTTGTAGTTGTAATGACAAGAGATAAAGAATGATGGGACAAATTTTGAGATATTTTGTATGAATTCATTCAACAGTATTAACTGATTTATGAAGTTTTATTATTTGAGTTAATTTTGTGTATTGTTCCTTTACTACTCTGGGTTTTGCATCTAAATGTGTCTTTTGTCTTTCTTTAGTGTTATACTTTAGCCTATATTGATTCTATTTTTCTCTGTTGCTTCAATGTGTATTAACTTAAAAAAATTAGCATTTTTATTTCAATAAATCCTTTACAAATGTGATTTTGATTAGAAGACCTTACCTGCTTATCACATATATTTTTTTCTTCAAAATGCTATAAAATGCTAAACTGAAAATAAATTAACACTAATTCCAAATGTAAAAATCATAATGCAAAGTTTCTGAGTTCAAAGTGCTAAAAATCACCACCCTTACATAAATTTGTAACAATAAGCCAAAAATTCTATGGTTTCATGGAAATAGACGTGAAAGAGCAACAAGTAGTTATTGCATTTCTGGACTCCTAATATCTCCTCAACAATACCCCAAATTCTGTGAATGTTTATAGCATACAAACATCTTTTACAGTAAAAGAGTTATCCAGGTGGCAGAATAATTAACTAAAATATCTTCTGGACTAGGATGCCAAAATGAAAAATTAAAATATGTGTATGAGCATTTCTTCCATAACTGTAAACATCTTCAGATTAATTCCTTAACTTGTCTTCCACAGTCTTGAACAAAACATCAGTTCATCTGTTTTCAGTTTTCAATTATAGCATTTTAGTGCAGAAGATGTATTTTGCTTATTTAATTACTGATTGCAAATCACAGATTTATACCAATTGTAATTGAAAGAACTGCTACTAATGATTTATTAAATTGAATTTCAAATATATCTGAATCAGGCTTACTGGGGCATATCATTTTTGCAGAAGCATTATAGATAGAATGTTAAATTTTTGAGTCTCCTATAGTACTTGAATAGGTAAAGGGCTCTGTATTATTTATATTTGGAAAGCACATAATTCTCCGATATCAATATTCAGTGAAATAGGAATGAAACTGGGAGAGGTAAAGATTTCATACCCTTCATTGTAAGTCAGCAAAGGATACATTTTGAACATGATATCTATTCTATAACTGTCGAAAAGTAGTCTTCTCATATGTTAATTATACTTGTACAATATTTTGGTAGTAATTTTGGGTCTTTCACTGGATACAGTTTTCTGCCTTTATATGTATAGATATTTATTACAGTTCATCACATATACAAATTAATGTATAGTTCTAATTCAGTTTTGCTTAAATTTGAGGGAATAAACATACAGAGAATATACTGTTAATATTCCTTTATCCTTAAATAGATGATTCTCGGGAACTCAAATTGTAAATAATTCTGATGGCCCTTTTTTGCAATCAAAATAACCTTCCCATATGCGTTGCAGCAGCACAGCCCCAAATTTCAATTCCATATAATAAATGTGGATATATGACTCCATAGTAAATAATTTTAAGCCCTTTTTCATCAAAGACATTTTTGAAGTAATGTAACAAATATACAGCTTTACTTACTTTATCACAAATATGATTTATGTGTCCTGCCCATGTTAGTTTTCTGTCAAGAAATATTCCTAAGAATTTATGTTCACTCACATCTTCGACGTTGCAGTCATTTACAAATTAAAGGAATTTTAGCAAGTATCTTTTATTATAGGTCCAATAGTCATGTTCCAATATCCAGTTCTTTTAAAGGCATTTTAGTAGTTTATTCGTTTAGGAGTATGCAAGTAGGAGGTATTTTATAGCCAGTATCAAGTAGGAATGGTGTAAGAATGATCAAAATTGGTTGACTGGCTTTGAAGATTATTCTGTATATACAAGCCCAAATTTTCTCCTTTTAAAATTTAAATACAGATTCATCAAGGCAAACTGATAAGTAGAACATGTAATAGGCCGAGAGCTTTCCAAATTTGAAATGCATTTTGGAAAATATACTTGATTCTGTTTTTAAGCATTTTAAAGCAGTTTTATATGTGTAACAACTAACCGTTTGTAACAATGATATAGGGTGGAGCATTTTCAATTACCTAATTTTAAAGAAAGATTGAAGCATGTGTAGTTAAATATATGTGTAATTTGCACTTTTGTAGCATAATGTACAGCTTTGGATTTACATTTTTCATGCTGTTTGAGAAAATTTTGTCTTTCAGATGCCATCCTTCTTTGCAAACATTGTGTCAGTCAGCAAAGCTTTGCATGGACATGCAATGACCTCAGGAGTATGGATCTTGTTACAATAAACTGCTGTATGCAGAATATTTGCTGTTGAATGGGCCAGCACTCCATAATTTCTGAAATCCAAATGAACATTGTAAATATAGCTAGCTTAATATATTCCCCTATTCCTTTTGCTTTACAGTGATCACAATCTCAAAATAGCTGATTGAAAATGCTCCACTCTGTATATTCAGTTTTGCTTTTGCAAGGCAAAGATCATAAATATTTCTTACTCTGTATGCTAAAGTCATAACAACACAGAATTATTTAAATTCTAACTGCTGGCCACAACTGAAAAGAATGCACATCTTAATCCAGATTTTCAATAATTATGACTGAAGATCATAATGCTTAGAATAAAGCCAGATATATGTATAGTCACAACACCAGCAAAGATTTATTGTTTGACCTCATATGATTATAAAAACAAAATTTATTTGCATAAGCAATTGGTGATATTCAAGTACCGGAATTGAAGTATTAGAGCTCATAGTAAACCATTATATTATAGTGCAGTGCATGTGTCATGTAATTGCTGATGCTTAAACATCACCAAACTCTTGAAGTAATATATATTGATTATTAGAGTGTAAGATCACAGTTTTGTTTCCATGAGTTAACTACAAGTAAGAATGATATTTTGTTAAAAGAAACCATTACAAGTACAAAAGCTAATAAAGACTAAAACAGTAGTCATTACAATAATTCAGTTACCCTCATCTGCTGAACAGTGCACTGGCATCTGAAGCTGAAAGAAGAAAGGGAGACAACAGAACAGAAAAAGTGACTTATGAGGGTGGTTTGATAAGTCTGGTAAAAAACAACTAATTTTTTCCCCCCCGTGAACATCTCACTTTATTTCTTGACATAGTCTCCATTGATGGCTATATGCCTGGTCCAGCAATGTTCCAGCTTTTTCATACCATGGGAAAAATAGGTCCATTAAAGTCTGCAAAACACTCATTGATGGTGACTATCACTTCATTTTATGAAAATGTCTTACCACCAAGACAAATTTTCAAGTTTGGGAACAGAAAGAAGTCACTTGGGACTAAGCCTAGTGAATAAGGTGAATTAGGGACCAATTCAAAGACCAGCTCATGCACTTTAGCCATTGTGATTGCAGATGTGTATGATGGGGCATTATCCTGGTGAAAGAGCACTTTTTTACATTTCAATCTCGGTGTCTTTTCAGTCAACTCATGTTGCAGATGATTCAACAATGAAGCAGAATAGGCTCCAGTTAAGGTTCAGCTTTTTCCAAGTGATTGTGATTAAACATCGGCAGACACTTGGTAGAAGTGTTCTTCTGGATGTGCTTTTGGTCAACTATGAGCAATCGCGGCACCCATCTTGCACACAGCCTTTTCATTGCCAATTTTTCATACAGGATATTGTGCTTTCACTCAGTTGAGATGCCTCAGCAATCTCAAAAATTTTGATTTGGGGGTCTTGCATAATCAGATTGTGGAATGTTTCAATGGTGTCCTATATGGTGACCTCAATTGGGCAACCAGAGCACAATTCATATTTGGTGCTTCTATGACCACATTTAAATTCATTGATCCAAAAGTAAATAGTCTTCAATTTTGGTGCAGAGTCTGCATCAACTTCATCTAATTCAGTTTTGACTTGTGTGGCAGCCCTTCAAATGAAAATTTTTAATAACAGCATGAAACTCTGTTTATCCCATTTTCAAACACAGCTATCACACTGACCAGTTCAGATGACTATCAACAATGAACTGTATATTTTAGCACATTCAAATTTTCTGTACAATCTTTTGAATAATCAAGGTTACCACCCACAAAGTTGCAACAAAAAATTTCCATCTCTTCATGGAAATTTACCAGACTTATCAAACGGCCCTTATACTTTTTTCTCTATTTATTGAAAATTTCATGGGCTAGTTTGTTTGACATGATCATAAATATCACAATAAAGTAAGTAGTAAATAACAAGTTGTTTTGGTTATATCCAATATTGAAAATCATTGCAGAGTAACGTATATTGCTTACAGAACTGGAAATCATGTAGTGCATTTCTTAAATTTAATTAATGGTAACATTATGTGATATGCAGGAAAGATGCTGCCTTAGGTCCTTTTGATGCACTTGCTAATGACTACAAGCAACAATCTCAATGTTTGGGCACACAATGGTGTACTCATTTCTAGTCTACATGCTGAAACTGGTGCTTTGTTTATACATTTGTATATTTATTTTATCATTGTTATACTAGTTTTACTTCATGCCTATGAAAAGACTGCATTTTCACTCTTTCAGCATGTGAACACAGAGGCTAATTTTCTACTCAGTTACACTGATATATCATATTTACATTTAATTTAGAGATGTTTTACAAAATATATGAGGTCTGAATGTTATATATAAAGGAAGAAACCTTTTACTAAGTGCACCTTTGATTAGCCTATTGTTTTATGCAGGACTATGCATTGAATATACTGTATAAGAAATGTTATTTCAAATGAACCAAACAGTTTTTATTTATTCATAATGGCTAGCTTACATTTAGGTGCTGCTTAAAAATGATGAGTTTGGTGCAGAGTACACCATATAGTTGCTGGTGTGCCAGTTGTATTTTTATTTAAGTGATTTTCTGTTTGTATTGCTAATAATATTTGAAATAGTATTTTCAAAACCATTTTGTTATAGGTATAGTCATTTCTATAACTTTAATATAGGCATCATATGACTAACAGTAAAAGCTCTGTGCTCTTGATTTTTCTTTTGTTGAAATCTTGAGATAGAAGAGCTTAATCTGGAAACTTGAAGCATTATTTTGTTCTATAGAAATACTTTCTGCACTTGATTACTAAGATATGCTCTTATATAATAACAACTACTAAAGAATGGTTGCTTATTACATCTGTGACAGCCAAATAATACAGCCAAAGAATACATAGAAGGAAAAGGAATTTAGTGCTATAAATATGCTAATGATACAGAGTAATAAAGAAAATAAAAAACAAAAAAAATCTCCCCCTGTTTATTTTTCCTGAATGCAATGAATTTAAGTAAGAATACATTTCTGTTTAACAACGAGGAAGTCTTAACTTAAATAGTAGTGTAAAGATAAATATGTTAATCAGGATTAATTTAATTTAATGTAATTATTATACAACAAAAGTTGATAAGGTTGCACATTATTAAATAAACAAATAAAATAGATTACTAAAATTATGCAAGTGAGTCAACCTTGTATATACTTTTCTCCACTTACAAGTTTTTTGATGAAGACTAGTTTCTGAGAACTTCTTCCCTATCGTCAGTTCTGTGGTTGACTGATGATGCTTCCGGTGTCTGCATCTGGCTTGGTGTCGTGCTGCCATCTAATGTCCTGGTAAGTTTGATGACGTCATCTACCGCGGGAATTTCAAAATTCATCAAGAGGTCCTGTTTCTTCGTAATATGTTTTCCCAAATCTGTAGTTCGAGAGGTTTCTTTGCCTGTTTGATCAGTTCTATTTCTTGTTTTATGTTGTGATTCTCAGACCAAAAGTGATGTGCTACGGCCGACTTGTCCATGTGTTTCAATTTAATATTTCTGAAGTGTTCTTTCATTTTTGTTCCTAGATTCCTTTTGGTCTTACCAATGTATATCTTGTCACAATCCTGGCAGCTCATTTGGTAAATGCCTGATAATTGAGTTTTTGGTGTGCTATTTTTTAGAGGGTGGTTTAGTAAGTTGCGGATGTTGTGTTTGTTCTGAGGGGCTAATTTTATGTTGAAGCTCTTAAATATATTTTCTTAAATATCTACAGACACAAAAGAAACAAAAACTTAAGGGACATTACTACGTTAAAAAAACTAGAAAACCCAAACACCAGATATGGCAAATTTACATTTCATCCAAAATACTTCAAAAAATTTGAAAAGATATTTAAGAGCTTCAACATAAAATTAGCCCCTCAGAATAAACACAACATCCGCAACTTACTAAACCACCCTCTAAAAAATAGCACACCAAAAACTCAATTATCAGGCATTTACCAAATGAGCTGCCAGGATTGTGACAAGATATACATTGGTAAGACCAAAAGGAATCTAGGAACAAGAATGAAAGAACACTTCAGAAATATTAAATTGAAACACATGGACAAGTCGGCCGTAGCACATCACTTTTGGTCTGAGAATCACAACATAAAACAAGAAATAGAACTGATCAAACAGGCAAAGAAACCTCTCGAACTACAGATTTGGGAAAACATATTTATTACGAAGAAACAGGACCTCTTGATGAATTTTGAAATTCCCGCGGTAAATGACATCATCAAACTTACCAGGACATTAGATGGCAGCACGACACCAAGCCAGATGCAGACACCGGATGCATCATCAGTCAACCACAGAACTGACGATAGGGAAAAGGTTCACAGAAACTAGTCTTCATCAAAAAACTTGTAAGTGGAGAAAAGTATATACAAGGTTGACTCACTTGCCTAATTTTAGTAACAATGGCACTCCACTTTCTGAAATACTTCTTTTTATTCTATAAAATAAAATAGATATTTAATACTGGGTATACATTATCAATATCCAGGTATTAGGCCTTAATGCCCGTTATTTTCTCAATATGGAATTTCTTCTCTTCACCTCTTCCTTGGGAAATCCCATACTTCTCTTCCTTTGAGGATTGGTAGTTCAGCAGTATTTTAGGGATCTTATTTCAAGGCATATATTGGCCAGTTGTTTTGGTTCTAATGCTTGAACTCTAAAACAGGTTTTACCTTGAGTTCTTTTAGTTAGTTAGTTTATTTCCAATTTCTTCTTACAATATCTAGTATATACAACTTCATACATATATAACATAATTAATATACCATAAACACAATATCTTACATACTGCTTATTTTGGAGTTGCATATTCCCATGCACCATTATAATTAACCCAGGTTGTGTATATAATGGAGCATTTTAAAACTTGGGATCTATATTTTTGTTTCTCTTTATACCTTATACTAATTTCCCTAGTTGTTCTCATTAGTCTTCCCTGTTTTCCAAAGCCATTTTTGTCTTACCTTGCCTATAAATTTTCCCAGTTTTATTATGTTTTCTTTTGATCTTAGATTCAAGATTCTTTTGCCTCTTATTTCATTTGATATGTTTTCCCACTTATGCAAAAGAAATTCATCTCTCCAATATTTTGTTTTTTGACAATCAAAAATATAATGCCAAGTACTATCTTCTTTTTCACACATTGGATATCTTCCCTTAATATATCCATTCCTTATGCCACTTAAGTATATTACTCCTGTTCTAAACCATGCCAACCCTTCTCTTCCTACTTTATCACAGATGTCAATATATTTTTTCTCTGCCCCAATCATTTTTCAGTGTTTTATATAATTTCAGAGATCTTTTGTTATTAAAATTAGCCCATAATTCTTGTTTTTCAATATCTTCAATTCTTGTTTTTACTTCTTTCCAGAATCCCTTTTCTATTCTTCCACTATCTAACCATAATGAACCCATACCTGTTTCCTGTAAAATCTTTTGAATTTTATGTATCCAAGTGTCTCTCCCCTTTATTCTTGTTTGTGCTACCAAACACTGTTTAACAATATTTTCCTCATCTAACTTCTATATATTTCAGTGTTCTTTCCATCACCTTGCTTTTGTAACCTAATCTTCCTAATTCCATTAAAGCCACCTCATTTGGTGAGGCTCTAGGTAAGCTTAAAACAAGTCTACAAAATAGTCTGTTTACAACATTTATTGCTTTCCATCCTTCATCTGGCTCCCATATTTCTATTTCATATAGCATTCTGCTTTCTACAATTGAACCAAACATCCTTTCTAACTATTTTACTTGCATATTTGGTATTTTGTTAATTCATGATCTAATAACACTCATAGCCATTTTTCCATCTGCCAGTGCTTTCCTTTTTTGGTCACTCCATTCACCATTACTAGATAATCTTACTCCTAGGTAATCAATATTCTTAATCACCTCAATTTCTGAAGCTTCCCACCACTATTTTTCTTCTCTTTTTAGTTTGAAACCTTTTTAACCACCATGATCTTAGATTTAGTTTTATTTATCTTCAAACCCCATTCTTTACAAAACTTGCCTATTGCTTCCAAGGATTGTTTTAAGCCTATACTTGTGATGGAACCTGTTTCTAAATCATCTGCAAAGAGCAGATTATTATTTAAAATTGGTAAATGTGTAACATTTTTACTTATTTCTTCTGCAATATCATCAATAAATAAATTAAATAGCACTGGACTTAATTTGCAACCTTGTCTAAGTCCTACATTGTTTGGTAGTTTTTCTGTTATCATTCCCCGATCATATTTTATACTAAATTCATTTTCTTTGTAAATATTCTGGATTACTCTTATAAAGTTCTCGCTTACTCCTTTTTTCCTCAATTTAATCCAAAGTGCTTCCCTAGAAATTGTATCAAAGGCTTTTTCTAAGTCTAGGAACAGTAAATATAATCTCCCTCTTTTGATGCTGAGATACTTATCTACTAATGTTCTAATTATAAAAATGTTGTCTGCCATTCTCTTACCTTTTCTAAACCCTAGTTGAAATGGTGAGAATTTTCCTTCTATCTCTGCCCAATTTTGTAATCTTTTCGCTAACGCTCCTGTGAAGACTTTCCCAAGTATTAAAAGTAAACTTATTCCTCTATAGTTTGCCGGATTTTGCATGTCTCCTTTACCTTTGTACATTGGGGTTACTATTCCCATTCTCCAATTTTTGGGTACTTTACTTTCAATGCCTGCACTAGTATTCTGGATCTATTTGAGTCTTCTACCCAAGCTCTCCAAAATTCCCCTGGTATTCCATCTACACCACATGCCTTATTAGCTTTTAAATTCTTAATTTTTTCTAGAATTTCATTCACAGTGAATTTACTATCCAACATGTCTATTTTCAACGGATTTATACTTATAAAATTATCCTGTATAATCAAAGTTTTAACTCCCAGAAGTCCTTGAAAGAAATTGCACCACGTTGCTGGTGATCTATTTTATCCCCTGTTTGCCTCCAATGCTTTAATTCTCTCTGTACCCTTCTTTTAGCTTCTAAACATTCATTGTCAAACCAACTATAATTGGTTTTATGCCTGCTCTCTTATCACTTACATTTCATTTCCAGCTTTTTTAACTACTTCCTCTAGGCTAAAAATCCTTCCTTCTATATTTTTATCCTCCAATAAACTCTTTAGCTCATTTTCCTTTAACCATTCCATTTCTTGATTCAATTTAGTATAAAATTGTTCAGCTCGATCATTTTTCCATTTGTAAATATCCAATTTTATACCTAAACTAAAATCCTCATCCCTAATATTATCTTCTAATATTCTGAACTCTATTTTTAATGGGAAATGATTGCTTGTGCATATTATATTCATAATTTCAAAGTCTACTATATATCTATCTAAACCTATTGAATATAATATATATAGTCAATGACACTTAGGCCGTTTTTGTTTAGAAAAGTAAATTCCCCCCATTCATCTTTCCCTTTTACACCATTACACATCAAGAGGTTGTTCTCTTCACAAAACTCAATTAGTTTTTTACCATCATTGTTAAATACTTTATCACTGCTACAACAGCCTTCCAGGTGTACTTCCTTTAAATCAAAACCATTAAAATCTACCCTAATTTGCTCCTCTCCTACTCTTGCGTTAAAGTCTCCTATTAAAATTATTTCTATGCCTACATATTTATCTTGTAATTCTTCTATATTCTGCCTCAATTTATGAGTGAGTTTTAATTCAGATTGCAGAAAATTGTACAGTAGAAAGATAGTACCAAAATATGGAGTTTCAGGTTAGGAGTATGGTGTCACAGATGCAGTATATTAACTGGAGTGTTGCATGAACATGACTAAAGTGTAGCTTTATGAAATGTTTTGTCATCAAGTGTATACAAGAATAGGTCCATAAGTTTCCAACCTCAACAATAGGGATTATTGTTTCCACAACATACTGTTTTGATGTCATATCTTATCTGTTAAGTATGAATGAGTGTACCTTTTCCTGTTGTACATAATTTACAATTTTTAACAATATTTCTATTGCTTACCTTATCCTAAGTACAAATTATAGTCTAGCCCAGTGTTTCTCAAACTCTTCTGTCTCAAGGTCCCCTGATCATCTAACAACTTAATCGCGGACCACCATAGTTTGGCAACTCAATTTATATGAAAGAGTCGACTTTTGGTTGAATTTTATAATTGGAATTTAAATAATTACTTTATGTATAATTTGAGATATTTTCTTATCTATCTAGTATTAAATGTAATTAATAATAAATTAAAAAATTAAAGTTAAACTAAATAAAATAAACTTGTGTATAAAATGTATTTAAATAAATAATATATATTTTTAAACTGTATTTATTAAAATTAATTTTTTTTCACTTTAAAGTAAATGTTAAACAGGTTTGCCTAACTAGGTTATTATTTAACTTTAGTCTTACATCAGTAAAAATTTGAAATACCACACTCTTTGGATTACCCAAGAATTAATAACATTAGGCACATGTTATAAAAATGAATTTATTTTCCATATAAAGAAACCAATTTTATACATATAAAAAAGTTATTCATAATGTTCTGAATGCACCATTTGACCATTTCGACAAAGTTAGTATTGAGTTACTAAAAACATCAGTTTATGTGGAGAAAGCTTGAAATTTTGTTCATTGGAATGTATTAACGTGAACAATGCATTTTTTTTTTTTTTTTTATTGAATAAGCTCAGTTATGCAGGGCTTAATGTTGGTGCTTTTTACTCTTAAGTTAGTTTCTATATTGGCAAGCCTGTTTCTCTTCAATGGCTGGATGTTGCATAACACTGAAAATGTTTGCCTGCATGGATAGGTGGTTGGGAGGAGCACAATATACTTAAGTGCTTTGGTAGCAAGTTCATTAAATACAACACTGAAAATGTTTGCTTGCACAGATAGGTGGTTGGGAAGGGCATAATATACTTATGTGCTTTGGTAGCAAGTTCATTAAATTCACTCTGCGCCAGAAACCAAAATTTTGCAAGTTCATTTTCCTGGTATACAACCTTCCATCCTTTGCTGTTAAATAACTGTATTAGTTGGTCCTAAATGCTGCTTATGTATTTTTTCTGGAAAGGATACTTAATCCACTCATTCTGATCATCTACCGGTGCTGGAAAGTACTTCCTTAAAGTTTTTGATAGGTCATTCAGGTGTTCTACTATGGCTTCTTCAATATTTTAGGCAAAGTTTCTTCTGATGAAGTCGGAAATTGTTCCAAAATAGGAAAGGATCCTAAGGATTTCTTTTCTACACAACCTTTCCACACAACCTTTCCACACTTGAAGTTTTCCTATCATTGCTTCAATTTTCTCTAAACCCTGAAAACATATGGTTTTGGTCCTTGCAATGTTCAGTTTAGTTCATTTAAGTAAAAAATAAAGAAATAAAAATCTGCAATACCATACCCCGGCACCTAATTTCTTAAGCCGGGGTATAAATATTCCAAACCTTTACATTTATTTAACTTGTTATAATTTTACAAAAATAGTTCTACAGATAATATTAAAAAAAAAAAACACAAAAATAAAACTCAGCATAGAGTAATAATAATAATACTACTAGCTTAAATACAAAAGTTGTTTTTACCCACTTTTTAAAAATCTTTATATTTTTGTTTTTATAAAACAAAACTACCTAAACTAATATTTTACTGGTATCCAGTAAACAATTAACTGGATAGCCGGCTATTTAAAACCAAACAAGTTCTAAATCGATCTATCTAAAGCCGCTGGAATCCTGCAGCAACTTATGTACTGGTAACCAGCACAATCTCTAAATTTCTCCTGTTTTAACTAATGCTTCTGAATATTTTAATTTAACATTAGCATTCTAATATCAAAATACTTCAAATAATAAATAACATATACAATTCAAATCAAAATTTATATCTAATACATACCATCCATACAACTCAAAATTCATACTAAACAGATATAAATCCTCAGAAACTCAAAGAGTATTGTAAATAACCCTTAACTTATCTATTAAAATATATAACCATATTGGTAAACATTAAACATCAAAACCCAAAATTTAGCAAAAAGATAAATTTAAAAAAAAATGAAAAAAATCACATATACAATAAAGACTTGCATTAAAAAATCATCAACCCGTATCTCCCTATATATATAGAATACTGAAAAAACAAAACATCACTTAACATTAAAATTTACAAAAATTTAATAGTTAATTAAATGTATTATTAAAACAACCAATCTCAACAAACAATTACTTAAAATTTCTTTCAAATATTTAACAACACAATAATAATATAACAGCCCTTAAGTATTAATGAAACAACTAAAATTTTAAATATGGATATTCACACAAACAAAAAGAACACTTACAAAATCAGAATTGAATTTCAAAATCAATCACGTTCTTCCTCTTCAATACCCACACTATTATTTTCACAAAATATCATTCCAATAATTATCCACCATCACTTGCTGCTTCTGGAGCTCATTATTTATCTCATTTTATACTTTCCAAAACTTAGCACTCATAAAACACGCACATTAATTATCACACCAAGATCACCAAAATCTGCTCTCTTCTCTTCTCAGCAAATCACCAGACAGAATACAATACCTGCATCTCCAACTCCACTCCGCCGCTACAGATCCACCCCTGAGCTGGTTAGTCGGAACAGCTCCCAATATCGGTTTCACCATTTGGTAAGTTTCCTTACACATTGCCTCCAACCTGGATAACAATGCCAACAGATTCTTCTCTGGTTCTTCTTCTCTGGGTTATTCCTCTGCCATGTCTAAATCTCCTTCTCTCCATCCTCTTATTTTCCAATATAAAATAATATCTCGCTTTTATTGAGAAGTAAAGCATCATCTGCTTCTTATTCTTAATTATATTATATGATTCATGACTTTCTATCCTCTTCGATCTTCTAACTACTTCTTCAGGTTGATTAATGCTTACTACCTCTTCCGTTATTATTATAATTCCTAACTTTCATGGCTAAAATATCAAGAAATGGATATAATTCTTTATCTTTCAAGATATAGAATATTTGGCATCTGCTTAAGCGCTCTCTTTCTTCATCTAATTGATGTATATATTTATTACATTCAAAAAGTGCATGTTCAGGAGAATCCATTACATTGCAGTTTTTACAAACATCACTAATACGTTTCTTAATTTTCAACCAATAGGGCCCATATGGGCTATGTCCTGTCAAATAGTGAATGGTTCCTTTCGTGGGTTTTATATAAGTTAAATGCAACCTTTCCTTAATATTGGAAAACAATTCAAACGTACGTCTTCCCACAGTTATTTCATTCCATTCTTGCTGCCAATCTTGTATAATTTTCTTCTTAATATCTTGTACTGTTCTACATCTTTCTCCCAAAATATCTTGTACTTTATCCAAATTATTTCTTTTTAGCCAAAACGTTGCTTCCCTTAATTTGATTAAGAAATCAATCGGCTATATTCCAGTGGTTACTGATAAGGCCATTGTGGACCTTGTACATACAGCCCCTGTATGCCTCAATAAAATTTTTCGTTGTGAACCTCGAATCAATGTCCTCATTCTAACATTATTCATCCTGTTGGCCCAAACTGCTGCTCCATAAGTAATTATCAAAGAAAAAATTGAATAATGATAGGTAATTATGGTTCTTAATGGAATTTTAAATTTTATCTGTAATATTCTTGTTAATTTTAGCATAAAATTTTCTGATTTCTTCGTTTATAATCCAAATGTTTTCTAAAATTTAATTTTTCATTCTAAAACAAGGCCTAGATATTTAACTTCTGAATTGCGTTTAATATTTCCACCATTTATAATTATGGGATTTCTTTTTAAATTTCCTTTTAATAACATATAGCCCGACTTTCGTGAAGCAATACATAATTTGGATTTTAGACCCATTGTTCTAATTTACAGACTTAATTTCTGGCTATCTTTTCCAATTCAAACCTTGAATTTCCATCTATCAAAAATGCTACATCATCAGCATAAACTATGGTCCTTCTTACGTCTGGGTTCTGTTGTACTTGTTCCAATAAAGTTTCCATTACAATATCCCAAAACCCGCCTCGGTAGCGTGGTGGTAGAGTGTCTGCCTCACATTCAAGAGGTCCCGAGTTCGAATCTCGGTCAGGGTGAGTTACATGGATAAGGTTTTTCCGGGGTTTTCCCTTATCCTGAAAGACGAATGTCGGTAACTCTAAGCTCTATGGACCCTGGGCTCATTTGAGCATCATTTCACCCATTCCATTCATCGTCCGATATGACTTAACGTTGGAGGACGTAAATTACAAAAAAAAAAAAAAAAAAAAAAAAAAAAAAAAAAAAAAAAAACCAAAACGTCAGACCAAGAACTGAGCCTTGAGGATATCCTTTAGTTATATCTTTATAAATACACTTATTCACACCCTGAACATACACTTTTCTGTCCTCATCTATGCCGGCCCTTCTCTATTCCTCTTATTGCAATGATCCACATATTCCTCTGTTCTCCACCTCCCTTTTGTTACTTTCTAAGCTCCCCCATATCTCTTGTCTTCCTATGTCCTCTATCCTATTTCTCACCATCTTCCAAAATCATTCTCTATTTCCCCCTTCCTTTTCCCAAATGTCTCCCATTTCTATTTCTCTTATTTTACCTTCAACTCCTATCCACCAACTGCTCTTACTTTTCATACATTTTTGCTGATCCATGCATAACCTTAAAATCTCTTTCTCTTCTTTTATCAAACATCTATACCAAAATTTCACGACCTTTTCCATTATTATTCCTTTCCTTTTTGGCCTGCCTAATTCAACTAAAGCAACTTCCCCTGTTAAGTAAATAATTGCAACTATAACTTTTTCTGTTATTCAGATATAGTTGCATAAAGAAGACTTGTGAGTAGAAGATTCTGACATGTTTAAAATTAGGTATTTAGGAATTATTAAGTTCTTCACAAAATAAGATTCTCCAAATGAAATTAAACAGCAATTGGGCATTGTAAATGGGGAAGCATGCCCTCTAATACTCCACTATAAAAGAATGGGCCACACTTTTTGAATGGATCGAGTAAGTGTTGAAGATGAAGTGTATACAATTTGCCCCTTGAAGGTGCTCATTCCTGAAACATTGCTTTTGTAGAAGGAGAAACTATGGAAGACCAGCAGCTCAGAGTTAAAGAAATAGCAGCAAGGTTGGCCCTTTCTAAAATAACAGTTCTTTGAATTATTCATGAACATTTAAACATGAAAAAGGTTAGTGCAAGATGGTTGCCTAGACTTCTTTCTTCAGTCCAAAAGCAGCAATGAGTCATCTGTCAGGAATGTTTGGAGCTCTGCTGTGGCAACAAGAGAAAAGTTCTGCAAACTTTAATCTCCTATAGGAGATGAAACTATGACCCTCACTTTGATCTCTTGTCCAGAAGAGATTCAATGGTGTAACATAAATCTAGTGAAGCACTACCTCTAAATGCCAAGGTCACTCAATCAACCAAGATCAGGGCTACCATGTTTTAGGACCATGAAGGAATACTCTTTATTAACTTGAAGGAGAGGAACCCACAATAAATGGGGAGTACTACACTGACCTATTTCACAGACCAAGTGCTTTCATCAAAGAGAAAAAGAGAGGAAAGCTGAGTAGAAGTGTGCACCTTTTTAATGACAATATGCCTGTGCACACAGCTCTTACTGCAAAGAACGCTGTGACGAAATGTGGCTTCAAGAAGATCGATCATATATCTTTCAGCACATATATAGTTTTTTTCTTTATCAGTTTCTTTTAGAAAATGGATAGGCTGGAAACTTATGGATCTATCCAGTGTGCTATACAATCTTATAGAGGCTCATAAGTAATTATTGTATAACTAGTTTCAACACCAGTGTGAATAAAATGTTGGACTAAATCTTAGAGCTATTTTAGAACAGCCTTTACTCGAAATCATTCCTGATCTCTCTATTTCAGCTGGAGTAATATGTTACAATAGATATGATGCTTTGTAATGCATACTTATGACGTACCACACAAGTTCTGTTATTAACTGAATGGTTAAAGCACTTGTCATGCAGGATGTGGGTTTAATTCTTGAACCTGCAACATTAGGTTGAACATTATTCAGGATGAAGGTCCTGGAATATGAAATCTTGGTTCTGGGTGTATCTTGGGTCAGAAGTGCATGTAAACTTTGTTCTCTGATATAAAGAAAGCTCAGGCACAGTTTCTTCAAGATGCAACTTTAATTAAACTCCCAATTGTGTACATTTATTGCCATCTTAAAACTAAACATAAATTTGTCCAAGAGAAATTTTGCGTGAGACATAGTTTAACTTAGTGCTTGTATTTAACCTGGCTTTAAAATATGTGTGTATATGCGCACATGCATGGGTGCATGTGTGCCAAGTCTTATATTGTATATATTTTACCTGGTATAGAGTTTGTCTTCCTTGCACAAAATAAGAAATGAGTAAAAACCAAAAGAAGTGAACTTAATCCTTCTCCTCATTTGAAAGTCAGGTTGTATCTCAGTTGACATTTTTTATTGTACTAATGCAAAGGGCTGGTGCTGCTCCACAGCATTCATTATGCAAACCTGTAAGATTCACCAAAGTTCTAGTTACAGTTGTACTTTATTTTAATTTGAGAGAACATCATAAGAGATGTATCCAAGTACACCTCTCAGCATGGATTCACTCTCTGAGATAGAAATTGATAAATACCTAATGAAGAACGAAATGCATAAGAAGGAGCTGATATTACAAATACCTTTAAAGTTTACACTCATTCACTTTTTAATTATTGAGTTGTATTTTTAATGTCTTTGTTATCAAACTTGAACATTTATAAACATAGTACCACATTATTATGGGTACACATTTCTCAAAGGTTTACATATTTAATATCAACAGCTCTTTGTATTAAATTAATTGATGGAAATTAATCATTCCTCCATACTAGCCGTGTATAGGCTAAAGTTTTAGATAGAGTCAACCTGAAAAATTCAGTGTTCTCCAATTGACTCATATATTTTTCCAGTAAACCGCTAGGAGTCCTTGTATTTGAGATACACACTATTGCATATGTTTGTGCATGTTGGCCATAGTAGCTCAAAGGTTAAGACCGACCAGATCAAAACCGGGAGATCCGTGGTTCAAATCCCAGCCATGGTATTGAATTTTTCAGGTTGACTCTATCTAGCTCTTTTGTAGTTATTTATGATGAAGCTTATATTTCTATATTGAAATCTAATGAGGAATATAAAGTTATATGATATAATTTGATATTAATATAGAGTAAACATATACAGTAGCCACTTATGTTTTTCTAAACAAGCACTGAATATTTCACTGCCTGTTAATGACAGGATACACATTCAATTTATAAAATTCATGGAGCTTATGCTGTAGTTACTAAAACAAATGTTTGTGTTGAGAGAAAATTGAGTATATAATAATAACCAACTTCTAAGATCTTTCACAAATTGAAAGACACACCATCATTTGAAGCTCATGTCTCAAACTTGATTTCATCTAACTTCCATTATCTGGAAACTAAAGATCCAGCCTCTACTCATGATAAAACTTTATGTAGGAGTCTCCAAAATGTAGTATTCCATAGCAATATATATGAATTTGTAAAAGTCAGGTTTACAACCTACATCCTCTTTTTTAGAGCTACCCACTTGTCATGTTCATTATAAACCCTATTACTTTGTATAATGGGAAAGTAGCCAGTAAAGTAACATGAAATAATGTATATAGGGTAGAGTGGGGCTATTTTGCTCATGGAGCTATTCCGCTCAAAATAACAAATTTATTTACTATGCATTTATTAAGCACAGTCAACTTCTTGTCTTGTGCTGGCCATACTGCTGTGAGTTAGTGTAGGAGCAACTGCACAATAATATAGTGGTTACTGCTCCAGTTTTGGATTGGTAAGAAGAAGCACATTTGAAGGTAAGCAAATACAGTGCATGTTTAGCAAAGATAAAGATGTCTTCTCCTGAACATAAGGGATAGAGCTTAAAGAAATGGAGTTTGTGATACCGGAAACATGTGTGCCTCAGAGCGGAGGTTACTGCATGTCCTGCTCGAGAGTGGTGCAGACTGTCTTTTGTCCTGCTTTACAGTTGCATATTTTTAAAACAGGGCATTTGGGGCTATTTTGCTCAGTGGTTTGGGGGCTATTATACTCACTTCTTTTTTCTGTAATATTTATTGTAGTTGTTCATATGTTTACACGTATGAGAAAGGCTTGTATATTTATATATTTCAGAAGGTTCAAACTTATAAATGCAAAGGCCCAGGTAAAAAATGGAGTGATGAAGATATGGATCACGCTATCTTGAGTGTTCTTCAAGGGGACCTCAGCCTAAGAGAAGCAGCAGGTATTTTCAATGTGCCTTTTTCCATACTTAAAAACCGTGCTAACAAAATAAAAGGAAGCAATGCATTAGGAGACAAAGGTACATTTCGACCAGTCGGACACTCTACAATTTTTACCGAGAAGGAGGAGAAAGATCTGACTGAAAGACTAAACTGTTTAGCTGGTTGTGGCTTTGGCTACACACCAGAGCAAATTAGAAGAGCAGCATTTGCATATGCTCAGAAAAAGCACATTGAACATCCATGGAATGAACAGGAAGCTATGGCAGGAAAAGACTGATTTATGAACTTTATGAAAAGAAATACAGACATTTCTCTGAGAAAACCACAGGGTTTGTCCAAGGCAAGGGCAGCAGGAATGTACAAGGATGCAGTAGAGGCATTTTTTTCTTTATTGAGAGACACTTATGCAGAACTTAATCTATTTCAAACCAAGTACACCTTATATTTAACATGGACGAGACTGGAATACCCCTAAATAACACACCCTCAAAAATAGTAGCTCCTAAAAGAGCAAGAGAAGTTGTGAAGTTGTCAAGTGTGGAGAGGGATGAAAATGTAACTGTTATAGCTTGTTGCAGTGAAACTGGGGTTTTTGTTCCACCATTTGTCATTTTTAAAGTGGCCAGGTTCAGAGATTTCTACAAGAGTGATTTACCCATGGGATCTGAGATTGCTGACTGATTCTGGATACATAAACGAGAATGTATTTCTGAAGTGGCTACATCACTTTCAGAAGCATCGACCCCAAGGAAGATGTTTGCTGGTACTAGATGGTCACACTTCACATTGCAGTCTGGAGAGTCCAGACTTTTGCAGAGAGGATGAAATTGAAATGATAAGCCTGCCACCTCACCACCTCATACAATTCATGCCCTGCAGGGGCATGGACAGTATTCAAGGCCCTTAAACCATTTTATCACCAAGAAGCTACATATTTCATCCAAAACATTCCAAGTTCATCTATCACAAAATTTAAGTTTGGAAAATTGTTCTCTCAAGCATTGAATCATCTACAATTGTAAAAATTGTTTTCTCAATCATCTACAATTAGTAACACATTGAAGGGATTTAACTGTACCGGTGTCTATCATTTCAACCCCTCAGCTATACCAGAGCACAAATATTTGCCTCACAACTACTTTCAATCTCTGGAAGATGTTCCTGAGACATCCTCTGGAAATGCTAAGGTTCATGCTTCTAGCAGTCAGTCTTCACCGTCACAGCCATCTCAGTCAGGGTTAAACACTCAAGGAAGTGAAGAGGTTATTAAGACATCCCCATTCACTGCCATAATACCATAATACCTATGAATCAGAGTGCCAAGAAAACCCGAAAGAGGTCAGCAACAAAACGTCTTACCTGAGATGAAAATTATGAAGACGTTGTAGCTAAATACAGGTTGAAAATGAAGAAAGGATCCAATAGGCTTGCCAAAATGACAAAAATCAGTGAGCCCACAAGTGGTGAAGAGGACATTCGCCATGTTACTGTGGAAAATGAGGAGGAAAATATTGCTTGTGGGTTTTGCAACCTAAGATACTTATCATCCAAGTCTGTGTTGAAAGGCAACTATTAAATGTCTGAAGTGTGGAACATGATACCATGCAGTATGTGTTGGTGCTGGAAGAAAAAAGAAGTTCACTTTTGAAAAGTGTTTCTGATTTTGATCAGAAGAAACTTTGAATGAAATAGCCCCTGCAATGAGCGGAAAAGCCCCTCTGTTTTCTTATTTTTGTCATTGTGCCCGTTTGAATTCAATGTTTTTCTATGGATTATTTCTGCAAAGGGGCGATTTAATTGTTACCGAAAAACACTCTATAACAATCATAAAAAACTGAGCTTTCAATATTACATAATTTTCGTTTCCTTCATTGTCTAATTTTGGTTCAAACTTGAAATGAGCGAAATATCCCTACTCTACCCTATCTTAATAAGTGACATTTCCAGCGTTCTTAATATTATCTAGGCACTTTGTTGCCTATGGTGTTGCAATACAGCTTCCTAAACACAACTCACAATTCGACTTGGTTAATTCTTTCTCTTTTCTCTCACTATTAGCATGTGTGAGTAACCTAGCAACCTTTTTGAGAAAATGCACTGGATTTGGGATCGGTGGGAGAATCAGGGTTGCAGTCATGTACACAACCTAGCTTTCTTGAATATATTTTAAACCACAAGGTACTATGTACACATAAATACAAAATTGTAACAATTGAGAGTAGATTTCATGAATCACCTCTGAAATGACAATGATAGTCTTCCATGAACCTTTAAATTTAACTGAGCAAGTTTACCTTAGCACTTAAGAGTTCAAAATTCACCAAATTTCGTTTAACCAAAACCAATCCCTACATACAGTTTGCAAACAAGCCCCTTTCGACTTCTGATATATTCAACTAGGGGTATGAGTTACGTAATGTTTAAGTCCACCTTCACACGTGGCTCAGGAGAAAACCCAGTGGTTCTTCCTGCTATTAATTGAGTTCCCTTTCAGTACGCGAGTACATAACTTGGGTGAATGTTTGAACAAAACATTGGAAAATTCTCACCCTCTATGAAACTGATACAGATGAAGCAGTAGGTCCCTCTGGTGTCTGGGCTCCTTCTTGGTATCAAAGAACTTCCGACATAAGTTCCACTCAGCGGAATGGATTTGTTTTTGTAGCTTCTCATTACCTGGTCACCGTCCAGGCTAACTCCTCAGCTCTGATGTTTGTACCTGTCCTGACGGCGAGCCCTTGCCGGGCGAACTCACCTTAGACCGACCGAGGTGCTGGCTGTATTTAGCCAGAAGGTTTTTGCTGCATGCCCACCCGTTAAGGGTTTTACCGCAGGTGAGGTATTTCATTTCAGAATTTTGTAGGATGGGGTGTGGGTTTTGAGATTTAAGATTCTTGTGAGGTTACAATTTTGTACCTTCGGGTTGAAAGGACAGGATGCAATTCCTAGCACCCTGGTGTTTTTTACAGTTTAAGTTGGGAAAAATTTAGATGCCAAACAGCTTAGGAGAATTATGTGGAGCTCAGCTTTAGCTGCTGATAGGATTAGCTCCTGGGTTATCTTGGGTGCCCGCAAGCCATGCGGGGTACCCAATGTAGTCTAGAATGGTGTCTAGTGAGCTTAGCTCAAAATAGTGGGCCTTATATAGTCGGCTGAGAGGGGAGGAGCCAAGCTGCACAGGGAAGCGGCAACATAACAGCCTTAAAAATCCCTGGGCCGTTCACTTCAAGATATATTGAATTCGGGAGTGATGTCCATGACATCACAACTTCCAGGCTTACTAAAGATCCATGCCCCCTAAAACAAATCTCCCCTGTTCACTTTTATGGTCAGACCTGACCCTTTATACTTCCTTCAGTATCACGTTTCTATTATTTTCTGGTTCTTCCAAGTTGCAAGCTTCTCTGCTCTATCTTTGGATAATCCTTGGTTTAAATCAGTAAAGAATGTAAATACGAGGGGATATCATGGTTTTAATTATCACCCTCTAAACATGTGATACAGAGTTTGTGTTATTATGGCTTATTAATTCTTCTCTGCATAGTTACCATCCACATTTTTCCCAGGATTTCTTGACCTTCTAAATACCTTGATTGTAGAAGTCAGCATTTTTGGACTTAAACCACTCTTCCACTTCACTAATGATATCATTTTTGTTACCAAATTGGCGACCACACAACAGATTCTTCATTTATAAGAACAAGAAAAAGTCACTTGGTGCGAGATTGGGCAAATAAGGTAGATCCTGCAAGATCTCAAAGCCATATTCCCTTGTTTACTCAACTGCAACTTGAGATGAATGATCTGAAGCATTGTCAGCCAGAAGTATACCACATCATTTCTTAATCAGAGCTGCTGAACTTTTCCAGAAGATTGCTGTAATATATGCCAGTGATGGTTTGACTCTTTTCAAGATAATCTGTAAGGATGACTCCACGATAGTCCCAGAAAACTGAAAACATGACCTTCCCAGCTGACTTTTGCACCTTTCCTTTTTTGGGAGGGGGAAAATTGGCATGCTTCCATTACATATGCATGGTTTTTGTCTCTGGATCATACTGATAAATCCACGATTCATCCATGGTTACCAGATGATCAAAAAATCATCTTCATCCTGTTCAACAGCAGCAACATCTGTCTTGAAAGGTCATGCCGTGTTTGCTTTTGGAGAGGTTAGAAAATGTGGAACCCATCGTGTAGACACCTTAGATATGTGCAGTTTGTCATGAATAATTTTCCAAACACTACCATAACTAAGATGAGTCCCATTCATGATCCTTTGGATGGTTGCTCATCTATCTTCCAGGATTAAATGCTCCATTTTCTTCACTGTGACAGCATCATCTGTCAAGGATGGTCTACCAGCTCTTCACTCGCCTGTCAGGGACATGTAACCAGTTTGAAAATTACTTTTCCACATCACAATAGTGTCATATGACACTAGTGATGACACTAGTGTCCTGGTGACTAGTACAAATTTAAACGAGTGTATAATTAAAATGAATTATGGTTTGAACTGTATGTCATGCTGGTTTAAAGCGAACAAATTATCTGTGAATCTAGACAAAACAAAAGTGGTCAAATTTATAAGCTGTCGTACATCACATACTGAAATAGAAATCGGGATTAATGATATGTTATTAGAAGAAATTGACAGCATAAAATTTCTGGGCCTTCAAGTTGACAGATGTTTAGATTGGAAAGATCACATAAATTATATCTTACCTAAACTCAGCTCTGCCTGTTATGCTATCTGAGAGCTGGTTAATGTGAGTTCTATTGACACACTTAAATTAGTATATTATGCATACTTTAACTGTATTATGGAATATGGAATATTATTTTGGGGCAACTCAGTAGAAAGTAAAAAAATATTTCTTATCCAAAAGAGGGTTATAAGAATCATTACTAACACCCACACCAGATGCTCCTGTAAATATATTTTTACAAGATTGAAGATATTAACGCTTCCTTGCATGTATATATTCTCGATCCTAAAATTCTTTGTATGCAATCGTGCCTTATTTGCAACAAGTAATGTAATTCACAAAATAAACACTAGACAAAATTATAATATCCGTTATCCCAGTGCTAAACTTTCTTGCTTCCAGAAAGGTGTGCATTATGAAACTATCAAAATATTTGTGCACTTCCTAATGTTCTTAAAGAAAAAGTTGATAATTTCGGTGCTTTTAAAAAAGCTGTTAGAGAGTACCTTTGCTCAAAATCTTTTTATTCTGTACAAGATTATCTGAATGACAAATTATCCTGATAATGCTTCTGTAGCTCTGTAAGTAGTATCTAGCTATTCCAATGATAAATCATTACTAATAAATATTTGATGCAAGTTGAAAGTTTATTTTTAATGTATATGTATTTAATAAATAACAAGAATGGTATCCATTGCAAAAAGGTTGAGACGTATTGGCATAAGCCAAGTGAAAGCTGGTTTAAAAAGTGTTTCATTTTGTATCATATATAAGTATCCCTGCTTTGTTTTCCATATTGTTGTTCATATTGCCTGTATACTATAATATGTATCTTATGTTAACTTTTGTACATATATATGCTATTAAAGTTTATACCTCTGGACATGTTCAGTGTTCACAGCCTCTTCTGGCTACAAGTGAACCTACTGAACGCAAATCAATCTAATCTAATCTAATAAGATGGGCAATCATTGTCATAAACAGCCGTCATCATCATGGATTTCCCGGGCAGATTTGCCCTTCAAATGCAGGAACTTTATCACACTACAGGCCTCAGTTTTCTCCATCTTATACCTTAGTCCCTTCACTGTAATCTTACCACTGTAACCTTAGTCCTACTCACTGTAACAAAAGAAAAGGACTCAATTTACTGAAACTTTCAATATTATGCCCCGAGGGATCAACGATGATGCTGAAAAAGTTTCCTCACTCCACCAATAAAAATACCACATGATAATTAAAACTTTATGATACCCTCTAACCTCTCATACTGTTTAAGTGGTTAGCTAAATACTGATATGGCTAGATTGAACATTACTACATTTTTCTTCCATTACATGAAATTAGAGGCACTGAGGTTCTCTATTGAGAACCAGTAAGAATTATCAAGCACAATATATAATCAATATAATATTGTAATGTAAGAATTTTAGTTTGAAACACTATTTTAGGTTCTTTTATCACTGTACAAAGTATATTTTGGTATAGATGTTTTAAATTTTGATAACTGTAAAAGTGCACACATACATGTTATAAAATGTGAAGAATGTAAGAGGTTCTTTAGATAATAAATATGATTATACACAATTGTGTGCTAGCATTGATTTTCATTATTTAACTGTAGAAAAAATTAATAAAGCTACAAAAAAAGTGAAATGTTCTTTATTCCCTCATGAAATTATGTTAAATGTTACCATAGCTTCAATGAAAATGTATTATGAAAGAGAAAAGGGCCTCCTAGCAGAAAAACGTTCTTCCATTCCTTTATAAGTTGAAGCACCAGCAGAAGCTCTGTAGGATTGCCTTTTTACAATTATGTAATTTGTAATGCCCTAAAACTTCCTTTTGGGAGGATTTAGGATAATATCCTTGTTCCAACCAACCTCACTAGAGTAAATGCTAGGTTGCTAAAAATCTTCACCTTCAAGGAAACAGAATTCCAGAATGTCTGGAAACAATGCACAATGTAATGTCAGCTTATGAACCGTCATGTTGTTTTGAATAAATATTTTCTTTGTTAACAAGACTGTCAGTTACTAGGATTATATCATTCGGAATTTTGTCTGGTAGAAATTCTTTTACATACCTACAAATCTACTGACATGGAGCTTTTAAGCACACTTGAAAACCAGCAGTATGGACTGAGTTTGAATCAACAACCGTACACCATTGCTATCCTCCTGAGCTACCAGGCTGATGATCATGAATGAATGAATGAAAATAAATGGGTTGAGCCCTTTCAGTCCCTTGCATGTAGGCTGCATATTGGGCCCATTGTGCCCCTCTTACTGGAGTGCTTATTCAAGTCCTGTGGCCTCCAAAAAGGACAGGATAAGTCTTGGATAAGCACTGCTTATATCATCTGGTCTCAGTTTGTCTGAGCCTAGAATAAGGTGCCTAAGTGCAGCAAGTGCTTCACATTCACACAAAATATGTAGAGAAGACTCATCCTCTCCACCGCACTTCCTGCATGTAGAATCTGCACTAAGCTTCATCACATGCTGGTGTCTGTTTAGGGTGTTGTGCCCTGTCAACAGGCCAACAACACTTCTAAGTTGTACCCGATTGAAGGTTAGCAGAATCCTGCTGTTCTTCTTGCTAGTTCCCTCGATCATAGATCGAGCCTGCCTAGCCGTGGTAAGATTACACCATGAAGTGCCATGTTGAAGTGATATCCAATCAAGGATCTCACATCTGACCCTTCTTGGTGTAATACCAAGGACAGGTTCTGGACCAATAAACGTGTTGGCCGAGCCCTCCCTGGCTAGCCTATCAGCTAGTTCATTTCCTCTGATCCCAGCATGCCCAGGAACCCAGCAGAGCTGTACTGGTCGGCAAGAACAGAGAATATTCAAGATCTCTTGGCACTCTCGTACCAACTTAGACCTTGTTGTGCTAGCACATAGTGCCTTCAGGGCAGCCTGGCTGTCAGAGCAGATACTAATCCTATCATGCAGCCAGGGCATTCCTAAGATATGATAAACATAGGCCAAAATAGCATATATTTCGGCCTGGAATACTGTGGAATAACCTCCCAGTGAGTATGATGGCCTCGTCTAGGCCCATAAGTGCCAGCCCCAGTCCACGAGTCAGTCTTGTAGCTGTCTGTATACCAGATGGACCCCTTGACACACCCAGGAACCTGTGGGCCATGAGTCCATTCCTCTCTGGGTGGAAAACTAACTCTATATTCAGAGTCAAAATTATAAATATGTTTCATATTGTCACAACCCATCGCTAGGATAGTCCGGGACTTCTGAAGCCTGTTCAACATCTCTCTGTGTCCTTTAGCCGGATTTTTAAAAGACCAACAGCCCAGACTCCAGAGATGATGAGCAGTCACCCCGGCCTCTCCTTGGATAAACAAATCCAGAGGAGGCAAACCAAGCAGTGCCTCTAGGGCACTGAGTGGGGTGGTGCACAGGGCTCCAGTAATTCCCAAATACGCTAAACTTCGGATCTTATTTAGTTTATTTTTGGTAGCCTGTGTCATAACACAAGGCCACCATACTACCGCAGCATAAGTGATTGAGGGCCTGACAATGGAGACATAGAGCCAATAAACCACTTGTGATTTAAGTCCCCACCTCACACCAATGGCTCTCCGACAGGCCCACAAAGTATTGCAGGCCTTACTCACTTTATGTTCAATATGCTCTCTCCACGTCAGTCTAAAATCCAGTATATCTCCCAGATACCTGACCGACCCGGATTGAAGCAACTTCTTCCGAAAAAAGATCGACTCGCACAAACCATCAAGCCGCCTCTTCCTTTTAAATACAATGAGGTTAGTTTTGTCAAGGTTAGCTTAAATTCTACCTCATGGCACCACTTTTCAACAGCTTCAAGGGCCTTTTGCATAAGGCCTGAAACTGTATCTGCAAATTTGCCTCTGACTTCAATGTAGATGTCATCTGCGTAGCCTTGGACATATATTCCACTTTCATTAAACCTGACAAGTAACTCATTTACCACCAGGCACCAAATGAGTGGAGATAAGACACCTCCCCGAGGGAAGCCTCTGGGCATAGTACACATCAACCTAATCTGGTTGAGTGACACTATTGCCCAGCGGCCCTCCAAGGATGCCATAATCCATGGAGTTACACATAGGTTAACTCCATGTCTAGCTGATGATCATTCAAAGAAAACCAGTTTAGAGCATTTTAAAGTAACATTGTGAAAAACTAAGATTTAAACAAAAAGAAATTTCAGTAAGAAAATTTTCTCCTCGATTATGTTAATAAATGAATAACTTAGACAAGTACTCGTAAATGAAGAATGATTTTGAAAAGACACAGATTTAAAATATTCAACTGTGTGATCATATTTTGTAATATTTTATAATTTTTATGAAAGAACAAGTAGAGGATTTTACAAAAAATTTCACATTATCAAACTATAATACCATAATAAATATGATTAAACTGTTCAGGGGATATTGAACCCAATTACTATCCTAAAAGTGAATTTGAACTGGAATATTTTCTTTTGAAAAACACTTTTTTGTTTCATATCATTGAAAAAAAATGTTGAACCACACCATTTGATGTTGCCTATTGCAAATTAGGAGAGGGTCGGGCAGTATAGGACATTGGGTAGCATGAGATGGTTTGTGTTTTCAAGGTTATTCAAAGATAGCACATAAATAAAGTATCCAGTATGAAGCGCTGATGATGCTTTCTCATAGGCAGTTAGTTGGATTTGGTGCAATGGCAAATGTTTATTTCAGTGATTCCATTATGTTCTTTGTGTTATGAATTCCTGCTGCATCTTAACTTCCGAGGTCTATTGTGTTATAGCTGGTAAGAGATTTGAGTGCTGTTTTCATTGTGATGTCACCTTTATAAATTAAAAGTTATTTTAATTGCTATAAACAAATCAGAATACAACACTTTCATGTGGTATTCCATTTGTTAATGTGTTTTGGTTAGTATGGGATAGTAGACTTGGTGGGTAGAAGGGAACAAATATACAGGGTAATATTTCATTTCAGATTAAAATGCCGAAGTTTAAGATGCCTCAGGGTTTCAGAAGGGCAAAGTGGGATGAAGTTAATATGTCATCTGTTGTAAAGAACATTGTTGATAAAAAAAAGTGACCTTAAGAGAAGATGTGCAAAATTATATGGTGCCCAAAAGCTTTAATTCAAATAAAAATCTCAAAATTAAACTCGGAATGGAACTGAAGATGCATGCAGAGCTAGGTAGATTCAAGCCTACATTTGTAACTTTGCATTTCATTCCGTGACACTGCCCACTATTGCAGATGCAGATGACCAGGAAGTGATTCTAAAAAGTATGACTTCCACACTGCCCAAAAAAGCTGGACAAATTAAGGAAAGCTTGAAAATTTCAATGAAAACTGGATTCAGTGTTATATTGTATTTTTTATTTTTTTGTAATTTACGTCCTCCAACATTTAGTCATATCCGACGATGAATGAAATGGGTGAAATGATGCTCAGTGTGTCCAGGGTCCATGGAGCTTAGTTACCCGACATTCGTCTTTCAGGATAAGGGAAAACCCCGGAAAAAACTTTACCCAGGTAACTCACTCTGACCGAGATTTGAACTCAGGACCTCTTGAACATGAGCAGAAATGTTACCATCTACGCTACCAAGACAGGCTCAGTGTTATAAATGTGAAGGATTGGCACATGAAGGTTGTGCAGATCTTGAAGATGATCTTTATTATTTTTGTGACATTTGTAATCTCAGCAAAAACCAGTACTGAAAAAAGGGTTTGACATGGAAATATACCAAAGTTAGTGTAGAATATTTTTTGACATATCTGATGTAAAATAAAACTATATGAAAATATTTCTACTTTTCTTTTAAATTATCTACTTTGTCCCATGCTGCCATATGCCAGACCATAAAGAAAATGTTTAGGATTGTTATTCCTCTTAAATAGTAATCTTAGTACTTATTAAAATTTCATATTTTGTTGATTGATTACAGTTTCAAGTTGTAACATAAAATTAAAAGCAAAATATATTAAGTGTCCCATACTATCCACTATTACCCCACATGTTTATTACTGGGTTTAGTAAATATGGATCCTCTTAAAACATTTTTGAATTCATCTCAATATACTTTCTGTACCAATCTAGTAGCAAGAGAGTGGAGAGCACTATTGAGTACAGAAAACTTATGACATGCATATTTATTGATCAGAGCAATGAGAAATAGCTAAGTGATACAAGGTTTATGCCAACCATAATCAAGAAGCCATAATGATCTCAGACTGTATTCTAAAAGTCTTGATCTGCTGCTTTTGTAAGCCTACAGAAACACACAGTGAACTGTCCATAAAATTGCAGATAAGTTAGCAAGGAAGAGAGCAGGTACAACTTTTGTTGATCTGGAACCTTTCTTTGGGATATTCATCCAGATTGTGAGAACTGACATAGCTCTTTAGACTAACTGGTTTTACTTTGTCCTATGGAGGAGTTCTACAGTAATAACCAGATAGTCATGAATTAGTCATGGAGCCTGTCTAAGGACAGAAGAACGTCCTAATGACCCTTAGTATTCAGAGAATGAGAACTATGACAGGTAAGTACACCAGGATTGAATTCTTTTGAAAGACATCTGCACATGATGGGTTTGATTGTTGTGTAGAAAATGTGGAGAGGATGATAGCTTCATGCACATCCTCGTGTGTGTGTATTACTTAGTATTAATGCAAAAGTAGGTACAGTTTTTGCCAGTTCTCGGACGAAAGTATGTACACACTGTACATCTAATGGGTGAATAAGAGCTAGAGTAGCAAACAAAACTTTTTTTCAGTGCTGTTATTGCAACGAAAATGGTTCCCTGAAAAGGAATAAGTTATTAAAGCAGGTCCTAGAAAACTCGTACTAGGAATTAGGACGCACATTAAAAATTGTTTAAGGCATTTCAACATCAAAATTTATGAATAAGGTTGTAAAACCTTAAACAAATGTTTTCTTGGCCCTTTTTTTTTTTTAACGAAAAATGAGTCTGGAATTCCAGCGGCTATAAAGATTTAAATAACAGTTATAAGGCAGCAAAAAATACAATATTTTTACAATCAAATAATATGAGAAAAACAACTAAAAATGTTCGGTAAAGCTCTAAGAAGAGAATTTTCATTGAATAATCAATACAGCTCTCAGTTGAACAGCACAACAATGAAGTGAGAAAGAACAGAACTTTACTTTTCTCATTTTGTATGTTCTGTATATTTTCTATGGAAAAGGCACAGGCCTTTCTTAGTCATAATGAGAATAAAGAATCTTCAAGCTGGAGGAACTATATAAAATATATAAACTAATTAGCAATATATAACATCTCTCTGAAAAAAAGAAAAAAGAAAACACCTGTAAAAGTTGACTGTTTCTCGCGCAACTTGTTCAGAATTTTAATTTCAAGCGTAAGAACGGCGTGTGAAATTGAGAAGGAGATATATGACGCCTTCTCTGTTTCATAGATGTTAGTTGAAACTTCTGTCATTACAATAAAGAAAAAAATTCTACAGCTTTCCGTTATGCAAATGTTGATGGAAATATTGAAGAAAGGTTTATTTGCTTTACAGAATTTAAGTTCTGACAAAAATGCAGATTCTCTTTCGAATCATGTTCTCGGAATTATTAGCGACTTTTCTTGTTCAAATAAACTAATAGTTCAAACATAAGAGGGGGCAGCAGTCATGGCAGGGGGACATAAGGACTGCATAGAATCTGAGAGGATATTGTGAATCTACCATATTCATTCATTGTTACGCTCATCAGTGAAAAAATCTTGTGCTGTCGGAGCCAGCTACTTTTATCAAAGGAATCAAATCTCTTTATCCTTTTAGAAAAATTTTCGAACACTTTCTTAAATCAAAAAGGAGAGTTCATGCTTTGTAAATGCATGCAAAGAAACTAATTCCTACTGCTTTTGAGCTTTTTGAATCCTTCTGAAAAATCTTCTGGTGTAAGCTGTTATTTGCTTTTAACTTGTTCATGTATGCCTATTCATTTGAAGCAATTTCTCGGCTCTGACTGTATAATGTTTTGAATCCTAATTATGAAGTATGGTGGCATAATTAATCTATGTATTGATCAATATCTGACAAATTATATGAGATGGTGAACGAGAAAAGATATGGGTTTGCCTACAGGACTTACAGTCAAGGCCAGGGGCCAAGAAGGTGGACCAAACTGCACCTGTCATCTGTTTATAGATTTTAAATCAGCTTATGATAATATTGATAGAGAGCAATTATTTAAAACAATGGAAGAACTTGAAATTCCTTGTAAATTGATAAGTTTCACAAAAGCAGTACTCAAAAATGTGAAATGCCAAGTAAGGATCCAAATTCAACTATGTGTTGAATTTGTGAACTATTTGTAACTCTGGCAAGATGATGGACAGTCATGTCTGCTTTTTAATGTAGCTCTTGGAAAGGTAATTAAAGATTCAAGTATAGACTCAAGTGGAAGCATATTCTATAAATCTACGCAACTACTAGCCTATGTTTGTAATATAGGCCTAATCGGGCGATCTGAAGGGTGGTAAGAGAAACATCCAATACATTAGAAAAGCAGCAAAGGAAATGAGACTAACGATCATTGAAAACAAGATGAAATATCTACAAACAAGGAACATACAGGAGAAGCATATTGTAATTGATAACTATTCATTTGAAATCGTAACACAGTTTAAAACCGTAGGACCGTCGTAATAATTAATAACACCGCTATGAAAATAAGCTTAAGGATGAAAGTGGCTAATCGATGCTATAATGGGTTAGAGAAGCAAATTCAATCCCATCTCCTTAGTATTAATACAAAATTAACGCTGTATATAACATACCTGTATTACTAAATGGATCAGAGAGTTGGACCTTAATTAAAGAGAATAAGAAAGGCTAATGATATTCGAAGGAAAAAGTTCTACGAAAGAACTATGGATCCGTGAATGAAAGTGGTATCTCGCGCATCAGGTATAACGTTGAACTGTACAATTTGTATAAGGAGCTCAATATAATTAAAGTAATTAAGGCCTATAGAATGATATGGGTAGGATAATACTCCATGCATAACTTCAATCTCACTGATCCACTTTATGTAACTAATACATTGGATAACCACCAACAAGATGGCCCAATGATGTGTAAAAGGACCTTAAAGCGATCAAAGTAAGTTATTGGAAAAGAGAAGCGCTTGGTAGAATTAGATGGAGGCGAATTATTTGTAGTTGTGTTACCCCAAAAAGGCTGTTGAACCAAAGAGGAAGTAGAAACTTCAAGCAAAGAGAATTCGTCTTGGCAATATATCTGATACCAGCAGTGATATGTCGAAATACAAAAAATTGTTTTTCTTTAAATTGTTGATAGCGTAGAACAAAGCGTATCTCAGAGATTTAATGAAAGTTCAAGGTTACAGTTGCTCTGTCTTCTTAACCATGTACAGTTATCTAACTTCAAACCAAAATTACCTTATAAGGCATTTGGAAGTTCAAAAATTCATTAAGGGACCATTTTGAATTTTATGTCCCTAAAAACAAAGCTGTGAAATATTTGGATTCCGATATGCAAAGAAATAGTGTCGTACAGCTTCACGGATATATAAAGATATTGGAACATTACACAGAGTTCCTTGAAATTTTCACACTGGCAACTTTGTTTAGCAACAACTAGGAACAGAAACTTCGGCAGAAAAGTCCTTTTCTTTTCTGAGAAGAATTAAATATTATCTTTGCAGCTCTTAACACGAAGAAAGACTGTCAGCTCTTGTTCTGATGAACATCAAAAGCAAGCTTCTTCAAGATATATAATATACATTCACGGTCTTAATTTGAAGGACGTTGTAATTGATGTCTTTTACTCATAAAAATTGTAGGATCCAGCTCATTTACAATAAGTAGGCTGAACAAAACGTGAGTGAATAATTTTAATCATTTGTAATACTATAATTCTCAGGTGCGGCTGTTATTATACAGAGTGATTTATATAGAACTTACACATTTCTTTGTTTATTCTGTTGAAAATTCATTCAATGATCCAATTTTATCAGAATGTTCTAGAGTTTCGATTCCTTGTCACTAGATGTGCAGATGTTTATATTTTATTCCTAACTGCTATTGTTGGCAGCTGTTTTAGACATTTTGTTCCAGTCAACGTGAAAATGTAGTACACATTAAATCAACGACTCTTCCTTGTGAAGCATTACTGGATTACGAATTCAATTACAGCTACTCAAAGGGCATACCAAAGAAAATTTGGTGTTCGCAATCCTCCCAAAAGAAACACAATACTGGTACTGGTAAACAAATTGGAAACAGCTGGATCTCTGGCGAGTGAAAAAGACAGGCATTGTTTATCTAGGCTTCTCACGGTTGTTGTTGACGTAAGAGCACGACTAGAGCAGTCACTCATAAAACCATTAAGACGTTTGTCGCCGGAGACAGTTTACAGCTACTCAATGTGTCAGAGAGCTGCGAAAAGTGCAGGCCTAAAAGCCATATAGGGTTACGGTTGTTCATCAGTTACAGGAACCAGGTAAGGATAAAAGATTGAAATATTTTTTGTTGGTTTCAGACGTTCATTGTGCAAATCCTGCCATATTGTCTATCACATGATTCACAGATGAAGCATGTTCCATTTATCCAGTTATGTGAACTCAAAGAACTCACGCTATTGGGTCATCGAAAATCCACATATCATCCATGAAGCACCTATGCACCCCGTCAAAATTGGAGTTTGGTGCGCAATATCTGCACAGAGAATAGTGGGGCCAATTTTTATTAAACAGACTGTGAACACTACAGAGTACCAACTGATTTTCCTGGAATTTGTTGAGCAACTGGACGATGTAGAGCTGAGTCAAGGATATTTTCGGCAAGATGGCGCTACATGCCATACATCAAATTAATCCATGGAACTAACTGTATGTTTCTTTGACAACTGGATAATTTCCAGGAACCTGTGGCCACCGAGATCTCCGGATTTGATATCGCCGGATTTCTTTCTATGAGTTTACTTAAAAGACAGGGTTTACGCCACACGTCTCTAGACATTTGGACGATCTGAAGCACAACATCACATAAAACATTCAAGCTATTGACAACAAAGTCCTCCAATGAGCGACCAATAACATGGAACGACGTGTTGAGTTGTACCTTATGCAGGCTGGAGGACATTTTCAACTTTTGCTATAGTAATCTTCCAAAATTCCTTTACATTTTAGGTATAATAAGTTGTCGCTAGTACAATTCGTTTTGAAATAATTAATGAAAGAAATATATCAGTTCTATATAAATCACTCTGTAGTATACTGTACGTATACATGCAGTTCTCCATACTTAGTATAGTCCTGCACTTTAAGTGGTGTCAAATCACACCAGCACAATGTGTGGATTTGTATTTCCGTGCTGACCATATGGTAGAAAACAAACACACCCGGTTGTAACAGATAACGATTAAAATGCGATGATATAAGGTAGGTCATTATATTGCTAAGTTAATCTAGGTTACACTCTTCGATGCCTTGTGGGGTAGTAATTTAAATTGTATTAATGAAGAACATTTTGTTTACACTGCATGTTGTCAAACCTAGATTTAATATACGATTCAGAGATGGGCAATTCTATTTAGTTTGGGTCATATTTTAAAAATGTTACAATATTTATTGGATTACAAACCCAAGTCTGATAAACAGACTACACCATTGTCTGTCTCATCTATGACAACAATCAGATATTGATTTGACGACTTCAAATCTAGTCAAACATCCTTTTTAATAAAGAGAACCCAGGATGCCCGGAAGATATGATTGCTGAGGAAGTCATTAATAAAGTCCACGGTATGATTCTCGCTGATCGTCGAACGGAAGATCACAAAGTGTTAAGGACCATATGTAGGTGTGTCGACGGAAGGAAAATTCATATTTTGTATAAGTTGGAGACAAGAATGTTGTCGGCACGCTGGGTGGCTCTTTTGCTCAAATTGGACAATAGGCGTGTCGATTTTGAACTTCCAAGCTGTATTTGGAGCTATTTAATCGAAATGCGAAAACTTTCTTCATCACGTTTTCCCCACTGATGAGACCTAGATTCAAACTATACTCGCGAAACCAAATAACAATCAAAACAATGGATTACTTCCAGTGAATTTGCTCCAAAGAAAACGAAAATGTCCCCATCGGCGAGCTATTGGCATGATTCTCCGATTCAACAACAAGTTGAAGGAAACACATTTGGCAAAGAAGAAAGTAGTGTTTCACTACGACAACTACCAGTATATTCATTCGGTGTTGTCGTCGCCAAACTGCACGAATTGCGTTATGAATTGCTGCCGCTCTGCCTGTATTCGCCCAAACTGGCTCCCCGAGAGTTTTGTTGCCAAATATAAAGAGATGCTTTACGGAAGTAAATTTTAGATCAAATGGAGTGATTATAGTCGAGACAGATGACATATTTTTCAGAGCTTGACATTTCCTACTTTTTTTTCGAGCGTTCAAAAACTGGCAGGACTGTTGGGAGAAATGTATAGACTTAAAAGGGAATCATATTGAGAAATAAAGAACTTGTGTTTCACAAAATTGGCGTCTTCATTGTGGTATTTATTAACCGTCCTCCTGTCGCACAAAACTCCCAGAGATCTGCGCACATGTCCACGTCAGCTCCATTCATAACTGAAGGGTTTGCACATCCAATATTATATATTTGGCTTAGTTTTTCATTTTTCGTGCCTTTATGCATGAATATCTTAAAATTTATTCATAGCTTATACATGGATAATGCAGGCATTGCCATATATTAAAAAAAAAATTAAAACTTAAATAAAAAGTACACATCAAAATTTTAACTCAGGCTGTACCAATCACTAGACATAGCATTTAACTTGGGCTAACATGTATGCGGTCAAATAAAGGGCATTTTCCTACTTATCGCACAGCTTTGAAGTGAACATTGAGTAGTGTTAAATCGTGTATTACGAACGTAGCATCAGCGAAAATTTCCAATATTTTCTGAATCGAATTCCTTCTGTGGCTATTGCTGATTAAATTTTACTTAGGATGCGTGCGAGCAAGAGCGTGAGAGCGCGCGCGCGTGTGTGTGTGTGAAAAGGAAATGTTGAATGAATTCCAAATTTCATTGTTTGAATGCCAAGTTACCAGCTTAAGAGACCAAGCGGGATAACCCAAGCAGTAACATATGTGGCCTGCAATCGGTTCCCGTGGTCGACCTCCCTGACCTTCAAGTCACTAGGCAAATGCTGGGGAGGATATTTCGTTTCATTCTCTTCATTCAATCTTTTCAGGTAGCAAAAGCCAGCGAAGTCGCTAGTAGTGCTGCGCTGCTGTGATATTTGCACTCTACAAATACGGGTTTCGATTGTAGTACTGCTTGTAATGGGTACTGGCGGCCTGTGTGGTACTTACATCTCATCTTTCTACCCAGGGTCTGGCGTACAATAAGCCATAGGCTGCAGTGCCGGAATCCCCAACGTGATAGAGATGAGAGGCAGCTGAAAAGGAAAGCTCTCTTCATTAAGAGTTCTTGTTACCTATTTTAAGAAGAATATATAATTTGTTATTAAATAGCAGAGACACATATGTAAACACAATCACATACAAACGTCAGTCCCCAGATATAATGTCGAGGATCCTTCATCAAAGAAAAAGCCCTCGAGTTCACCTGAGGATTGAAACCCGGGACTCTTAGAACAGCAAGCAGCTGCTCAGCCAACTAACCAGTCAGTCAGAATCTCAATTCAAGAAAATGCGGAGCTGGTTAAAATGTACAATATAATAAATAAGATTTTCTTTTGTCATAGAACTGGCTTTTTGGGAAATACCTATTTACCGTTCTTTATGTCTATGTTCCGACATTTTAAGCAATGTACTTTCAAATTAGTTCATCTGTCCACTTATTTTAGGAGTTTTCCTTGCAAATTCGTGCATAATTATCAGGACAGGCGTAAACAAAGTACTTGACTGTTGTAGGTATATACCTACAACCCTCTTTTAGGAGCAAGCGGACGGCCTGGGGGAGGCAGAAAAATACTTCTTAAGAACATTTAATGCGTTTTTCGTACTGGTGCTGCTATCACTGTTTATTGACAATCCGTGCGTACGTTAGAGTTTATGTTAACATATTGTGGAAAGGGTGTGCGATTGTTGCAAAAGAAACTAGCGAAAGAAGCAAAGCACGTAAGAAATGTTTTTCATTTAGTTCCATGAAATGTAAAATTCCGGTTGCAAATAATGATTCCCTTTCCCAATAAAAACGAAGGCGTAAAAGAATGTTCTAGATGTACACATGGTGACCTTAGGCATCCAAATGTCAGTGACGAAGGGTACCAGAATAACTCCTATGATTTATTATTTGACATACAGAAGGGCGACATGGCTCGAGTAGTGCGAAAGGATAGCGTATTTTTTCCGATGTGAAGAATATCTTATTATTAGGTATATTATTGCAAATAGAGATTGCTTTTTAAATGAACCCAACTTAAGTATTTGCATCATATTAAATTAAGTTAAATTCAGTTTCGTGTTCATTTTCACATGAAAATGGAGAATCTTGTGTTTAAAACGAGATTCTTGAATCTCAGAATCAAACTCCCTTAAAAACCCTTTTGACGCAATGCCAAATAATGGAAACAACACAACTTAAGAAGACCAGACTCAAACTTCTATATCCTCAATAATCTCCGAATAGCTAAGTCCTCGGTTCCTTTAACTTGTATATTAAAAGTAAACAGGAACCAAAAGAAAATCCAGAAAATCTGAGGTCCAGGGTTTAGTCCAAGGTTTATAAGTCACAAAAGCTATCCACACTAAAAAGGAAAGGCAGCAGCAGTGAAAGCCCGGAAAGTTAAGAAGCTTGCCTATGAGAAAGAGAATAACTGCAAGGAATGCCACCATTGTTAAGGAAGGTAAGTGCTCTTATGCCACAATCGTATGACTAATGATAGTGACAGAAATGTTAGTGTATTTTATCCCAAACAGAAGGTCTGTTTACTCCAATGGTTGCGGCAGATGGACATTATAACATAGCCATTACTTTTTCTGTTCTATTTTTACACCGTATTTTAAAATATTTAATTTTCGATTTCTTTAAATGAAAGTTCGGCATTTCTGATAAAAACTATTTGTGGTTCTATAATAATTAGTATGGCCTTCATTTGGAGAAATGTTCTTAGCTTGTCCGTTTGCCCCATCGTTGGCTTTTGTTGTTTTACCCTACTACAAAATGTGTATTGAAATGTTTCCATAGGGGCCTCTAAACGTTTTGTCCGGCAGTAGTCAGTTTGTTCACTTTCTGGTTGTGCTGTTCTTACGGAGAAGTCGCCACATCTGAGCAAAAAGGCGAGTGAAGAGTTGAGGGCTCTAAGCTACAAAATATAGTCGAGGGGTGTATTTTATGAGTGAAGCATAGACGACGGGGCCTAGCCGTGAAATCTGTGAAGCTAAATCTCAGTGATTTAGCAGTAATTTACACATTCGCGTGTGAAAGCTTGGGTATTATACAAGTATAAAAACGGGTAGGATAAAAAATTGCTGACAACTACATTTTGGGAGAATTTAATATATATTTCGCAGATTTCACTGTTACTCATGGGTTGGAAGTTGATACGGTCCCTGTTAGGCATACTATTAGCATAATAACCGCGAAAGTCATATTAAATGCATAATTAAGGGTAGATAGATACCACACTGTGAATTAAGCTAAATTATAGCAAGTATAGGGGGTAATGATCTAATATACAGGAGCAGAAACCAAACAAGCAATCCCAATACATATATTTTATTGCAAGCACGAGAACCCAAAGTGTAAAGAGAGCCGGGAAAATGAACACTTATCCTCACAGGAATTTTCCTTCTGTTGAGCCGACAAAGGGGCATTGTTCGAGAATCACCCAAGGCTAGACCTAAGCGACAACCTGTCACCCGTCGATGCATTTGTCTGCACATGATACGTGTTGTACAGAATAGGCACCGGGATTCAAGTTACGTTTTTGCAAACGTGTTTCCGCATTAATTACCTAGACTGTGGGTAAGAGAAATTTGCGTGGAATACATGCCTCAGAAATTCAAAATTGCGATGAAATTTAAGACTAGGGATGAAACACAACCTATAAGGAACGATTAATGGGTCACATGACCTCTAATGTGTCCAAAGTTCGGCGCCAGGAAGGGGAAATTTGTGCAATGACGACGTTTGATAGTTGCCAGGAAAACACTCTGTTTTGGCGAGTGAAAGGAGCAACGCGTACTAAAAGTTCATCAATGTTCATATACACGAATGGACGGAGCAACACACATCAGTTGGTTATCAAACACTCTGTGTTAGCGAGTGAGAGAAATAGCACACGATACAACATTATCAGGATTCTAACAAACTCTGTTGTGTAAACCTCCGGGAATACTCTAGTGCGCGAAGTAATGCAACGCGTACACGGCTTCATGCATCGCTCGACGCGTCCTAGAAACTTACAAGTTCACTCGCGATTGTGATTCAAACTAGTCGTCATGTCACGCGCACAGCAACGGGCAGATCCTAAGTCTCGCGCCTAATGTGCAAGTAACACCTACACTACAGTGACGAGTAGAGAGGGCGACTTGTATAAATATACTTGCCATTCAACGGTCGTAGTGTCTTCTGTGTGATAATACCCCTACACTGTCAGGACGCACCCACTCCCTGAAACCCAAAAAGAGACAATCCATCCAGAACTACCCTGAGGAAACCCCGACCTGTTGTAAACCTCCCATCCGTAGCCTCCACCCGTCATATATTCTATCCTATGAGGTGCTGAGTGCCGGGAGGGCTCAACGAGGTATAGTCGCCCTGCTGGAACGCTTACCATGGATTTATCTTGGGTAATAGATATCTCTCAGATAACGCACCGATTACTCCACGCGGAGTAAACGTATATCTGTCATTTGTGATTTCTGCGAATTCCATTGGCTGAAGTGATGCGTTCATCGTTGCTTAGCACACGACCGGGAGGCGCGTCAGTTCCCCTCTCACTCTTACAAGAATAATCAGTGCATTATCTGAGAGGTATCTATTACCAAAGATAAATCCATGGTAACCGTTCGAACAGGGCGACTATACTTAACGGGCAAGTACCGACTTAAAGTTTCCGCCGAGCGTGCACCGAAGTTGCAACAAAATGGACTACGTTGTTGATATTTAGCTATATGTCTTAAAAGGGAGGTTGGACGTCTATAGACTTTCCTAGTGATCACATCTACTTCTGAGCTGTGTAATAATATAGGTAGCACTGCGTACAAAGTAACACATGAAAAGCTTTGGATGTATGAAAACGCGATACCGCATTCTGAGTCCAAAGTTTAAGTTTCTGCCTTAAATAATCTTTCTTTATCTTTTACATGTGGGTGTAAGCATGACACCTCTACGAAATCATTTTTGCAACATTGTTCATTATCAGTACAAATGACAAAATTTGAAACTGATAGTAAATAGGGTCATATGATACGAGATATTTTCTCTGGTGGTAACTTGGCCGAGTATTTAGAAAACTCGCCTCTAACCAGGGCGGACCAGTGGATCGCGTGTGTGATTGCGGGGCAGAAAGAGGATTTTGGGTGGGATGTTCATTTTCCCCCGCCATTCATTCGAAGTGCATCATCATCACCTTTCCTGTCATCCTTTCGCCCTCATTTCATATCTCCTTCCTCACTCTTATATCAGGTTTCGGGCTGATCACGCATCTTGGCTACTTCGATCCTGAGCTTTTCTGCCCCTCGACAGGCGCCCATTTGTGAATCCGAGGAGAGTAAACGGTAAAAGAAAAAGGAGTTTCAATCCAGTTCGACGGCATTTAATGGCGACTTTTACATTAAATGATTTCATTAATAGTCTGCTTACGGTTTTTCTTCTGTTGCGTGATTTATTTTATTTTTGTTTATTAATGATGCTGTTAATTGCCAAGATCATATCAGCACCCCCAATGTCGCAATATCGCTTTACATGCTAGTAAATCTACTGACAATGACCTGACGCTTAGTGATCGGTCAGAGCTGGGTTTGAATCCGGGACTTTGGGACCAGTTTCCCAGCGCCTAACCATCTGGGCTATCCAGATCGATTTAATTCTGTGATTTTTTATAACCTAAGAGTTTACGTAAGTTTTATATTAGAATTGAGGTGTACCTATGCATACCATAGGTGTGCAATATATGAAATTGAAGTTGTGACCTTCGGAAAATAATGCGCAGTTCACGAGTAGAGCTTTTACGTCCATTGAGAAATTATATGCAATTTGAAGGAATTATGCATGAAGTTTCCACATATTCTAAAAGAGAAAATGTCTCCATGTTCATAGTTTCTTTTACGTCCGTAAAAGACTACATGTTGATAAACAAAAACATCTGTCAAACTTTAAGGTTAATAGCACACCAGGAAAGCACTCCTCCATTTTTGCCTTTTGCCTTTTAACGCTCTTCAGCGAGAATGAAACATCCGCGTACTGCCCAGACCTTGGAAAAAAATGTTAATTACCTTAAATTCCAACTGAGTTGATGTTTATTTCCGTCTTTGTTATGTGATCTCGAACATTTTGCCGGCATTGTATGCAGAACTTAAAAGCCGGACATCTGAAATATCTCTGTTATTTTGTGAGATGACTATTTCACGTGACTTGGCAGTGAATGAAACTGATATCAGCCCATTGTTAAAGTGTGGTATTTAAATGAATCTGATCTCATTGCTCCATTCCAAGTACTATTGAAGAAAGAAGATATCAAATTAAAGTTATAATGACAGAGCTGCGATGTCGGCATTGCCTTTTACAATTTCCTGTCGTCTGTTATTATCTCTCCAGCCTATTTTTCGTGTAATTATAGCGTAGAGTATAATTATAGTCACAGTGTGACTTTATATTCAGGTTAAGGGTGAGTTCAGTCTCTTATTTAAAATATTATAGAAATGTGTTCTGGATAAATAATTTTTTTTAGCTACGCCTCTATCACACCAGGATGTATTCAAATCTGTAATGGCGTTTAATGCAAACGTCACAAGGTTCTGTAATTATTGTGCAGTGAAGGTAATACATTCAAACGCTTTTCTTACCTCTCTGGTGATATTTGACATTATTTAACCTATTAAACTAAAATGTTAGCTGGCCTGTTGAGCCAGTGCCCTCGCAGCCCCAATTTAGTAGATTTACGGCATGCAAGAACGTATATGGGACTAAATTCCGGCTTACCGTCGGCTGATATCCTCCTGGTAACTGACCACGCTGTTAACACATAAAAACAAACTTAACTATACTCATGTATGTTGATCATTAAGCAGTGAAAATAGTTCACGTCTACGGGTCTGTTGGTTTCGAAGTTATTCATCTCATTTTTTAATCAATTGTTTGATTCAGTTGTTGCACATACACACTTCAGATTAATGTATTCTTAAAAATTCTTTGAAATATATTATTTTATATAAAAATAACACTTGTATAATTCTTTCTCTTTTCGAATATGTATTGAGCTTTTAGTGTGTTGTTTTAAATTAATATGCCTTAGAACCTTAAGACCTTGAAAGCATTAATTCAGATATTTATAACTTAAATAGAAATACATAAAATTAATGACCAAATTACGTTCTCTTCTAGGTGAAGGATATGTTGTATGCATCACAAAATATCTATATGATTCCACCGGAAATAAAAGTTTTGTGGTTCGCTGAGACCCAAAGCATTTTTGAGAAAAGGCCCGTGTTTGTCTGTTTGTATTTCTTTTTTTTAAGTCAGATAATATTTAGGCTTGCCAACGAAGATTTTCATTAAATTTCTCTACTCCAGTTCTACTCGTGATTTTTCATTTTCTCAAACGTGGCTCTCATGATTTTGATTAATATATTATATTGTTACAGATTATGTGAATATTCAGCTTTAAAGCTCGTCGAGTGTTATATATAATTATGAATGATTAGTAAAGATTTGTAAGTATATTTCTCATGGATATGTGTTATTGTTACTGAGCATATATATTGTGAACTGCTTTCGTGTTGAACTATACAGAATTCAATCATGCTTTATTCAAACTTAACACCGGTTACCACGGCCTTAATTAATTTATAGTTAAACATATTACCGAAAATATTTTTGTTTTGTCTCACCTCCTAGGAGAATAAAGAAGCCACGAATTTAGCTACTCGATTCTTTAGTAACGTAACAGAGAAGTCAAAAAGTACAACTTCCGTTACTTCTCTAGAGGCTTTGTTGTGCTGCTGCTTTTGACTAAAACGCGCGGGAGAGAAACGAGTTGAGATTATGAAGTAATGAGTACTTGTTTAGTGGATAAACGGCAAGTAGTGTGCCAAACTGGGATCAAATGCGATATATCGCGTCTTCTATTTCTTTCCATCATATCTTTTTATACTTAATGGGAACATCAGTATTTATACAACCTGTGCCAAATATTGTAGGAATTAACAGAACCTCATTCTAACAAATTCTTGCTGTAGAGCAGCAAATAACAAGGTTGTACTTATTCCGCGTAAGGTTTTAAATTTTCCCTCTAAGGATTACTTCAAAATTATTTAATTTTTTCAACTGAATGATTTCCAGTAAATTATCTTAGTTGCTGCAAGTAAAATAGGGGATACGCTTACCACAATTACCAACCATTTTCTTTCCAAAGTTAGTAATATCTTACTTTAAATAACCCATTCAACGGGGCAATGTCGAAGACTGTTTCTATGTTAAAGAATTTATTTACTTAAGTCATGCGTTGTTCATGCTTTCCTTAGCTTACAATGGGTATAAGAAACCATTATATCTTCAAGTTAGAAGGTCTTGACAAAAATTTGGTACAGGAAACGAAAATAATTATTTTAGAAATTCTGAGTGAATTCAGCATGACTACTTTGCTTTATAGTTAATTACGTAGTAGTAGGAGGATACAAATACCATGTTATGTGAGAATAAGACTCCAACTCAGTAATTTAGTGGTGTTGGTAAGCAAAGCATTCAACACCGGAATCGTTTTTACTTCTGTTCCATTAGTTCATTGAAACACTATAACAAGTATTTATTTTCTTCTGGTGTATGTGTGGGTCAATCTATCCATTAACTCAAAAACGGAAAATCGAACATATACGTGTTTGATAGATTTTATATTGGAGTCAGACATTGATTTAAACATACCAAACGAGGATTTTCAAGAAACTTTACCTTCTAAACTAGAAAATATATGAACAGTTTTAACTTCTTTTTATTTTTCTCAAAAAATGACACCGGTTTTATTAAAATATGTTTAATGATGTACATGTTTTAGATGTGTGCATGACTAGTGAAATATACTGCTTGAATTTTTAGCATTGTTGCTGGTTCTAAGATCATATTTATTTTTACATTCTAAATAATATGTTCGCAGCATGATGCTATTCAGTAACACATTTTCAATTTACTGTATCGTTCGTTATCAGCAGCCATAGGTGTAATGTATTTCATACTTGTGTATCTAATGTATCTCTTCTAGTACAAATTTCTTACTATTACTAGGTTTTCTTATTGTGACGTTTTGAAAGTACCCAAGCTGTCAATGTTTCCTATAAAACTGAATGTGTGCCACGTTCATACTATTTGTACAGAGAGTACCAAAAAGCAGAGAAGGTCTATGTTATAATATTGTGGTGTGCAAAGAAACATATATTTTTTGTTTTAGTATCCAAACTTACATTTCAATCAGTAAAATCTCAACAATTGTTCACCTGGTACATTTTCAGGTAGCAAACGTGTCAAAACAGCTACAATATATACCAGATGAGTCAGCTGCTACTATTTATTCTTATCTATGCAAACAGCATTTTATAGACTAATGTAAAAACATTGACCATTTTAGTTCAAAAGCCGTTATTACAACTCTGTCCTTCTATTCGGTAATACATGCACCCAGCGCTAATACTTACGGCCCAGAATGAGGTCCAAGAAGCTGCGAGAAGCTGAAATAAATGATGGCTTTTCATACATATGTATAATACTAGCAAGGTCATAAACGAATGCTTTTCCAAAGAGCGAGATAGAATACGTGTCAGCTGGTCGAGTGGGTTAGGAGCTGGACTATCGTGCTGGAAGGGCTACGTTCGAAACGACGTCACATCTTTCTTGGTGTCTTTTTCCCATTGTCTGTGTTTTAGTTAGTAGTTTATTTATTGTTGCTATTGGTTCTCTTGTGAGCCAAAGACACAAGAATAACAATCCGATAATTAGGGATCATGTTTAGGTTTGTGACCATTTGTGATCTGTACCGTATCTGGTGATTCAACCATGTTTCGCAGTTAGCTTTCATTTTTAGGAGCATGTCAGCGACGTTAAATTTAATAATGTTTGTTTCATGCTTAAGTTTTTGTTTTATTCCTTCTACTGACAAAGGAGTTGTGAAAGTGTTATGTTCTCAGTTGAGCAGAAAGCATGGCGATTATTGTATTTTGTAAATACTGATGTCCTAAAAGTGTATGTGTATATGTATGTGTGTATACTCACACTACAAATATGGCAACTACGGACTTCGGGGTAACCTCGCCCCATTTCTCAGGTGGAGGCACCCAGAGGGCGGTTTCCATTACCTCCAATGACAGAGTCATGGCGAAGATGACGGGGAGGCGAGTGGACCTACAGTTTTTACCGTGGACTCCGAACCATGTTGGGCATAGGGGACATATCACATGTGCTAGACAGAGGTGAGGGCGTGGATAGGGCCGACTTAAAATCGACACCCCAGAGCCGGGAATCGAACTCGTATCCTCAGCACGACAGTCGCGAACGAAACCACTGCACTACCCCGCCACCCTGTCCTAAAAATGTTATTTGTATCATTATATCAAATTATATGCACCAAGAGGTGAAACAAATGATAATACAATTTCTGAACTGATCACGAGGATTTGAACTCAACTTGAAGTGATAGAGTGGTGCAGTAACCCGTATACTACCATTTAGCCAGTGCTACTTTGTGAGGAAAGATCCATATACGAATGAGTAGCCGCAGACCTCAGAATCCACCTCGGATCTTTACAAGCTTTTTACAGCTTCATACACTGTTTTGAGCTCGTTTTGGTAGTTTTAACGCAAAAAAAAAACTGTAATCCGCCATTATAAATTAGTGTATGAGCTAAAAACTGCCCTAATTTGTGACAGAAGCGAAAACAATCTAGAGCTTTTCTCAACCTTAAAAGACAGTATGGGAGTAAATGGGCTATATCTCTCTCTGTCTAGCACACGGGAATTCTCATTAGCTTCTTCCTTTTCTACCCTCGCGTTGTTGCCACTTGCTAATAGCATGGTATAAATAATTAATTGTAATAATTTGCAGCTTTAAACACACTGTCTTACGCAGAATATTATGTCACTTTATGTCAGATTATGTCACTTTTACAGTGGTTTTGTGTTTCTATGGGCCCAAATTTTTCGAAAATGCTTGTTTCTCGGTAAAAATACGATATTTGCTATTTGTATGTTCATCATGTGGGAACTATAAACCTTACCGTCATAATACTACAACATTTTTTTCTTAGGTAGAAAAGACTACAGTGCTCCTACCTGCCAAGTTTAAATTCTCCATCTTAAATCAGACGAGTGTTATAATTTTTTACATTAAGTAATTTCGGAAATTTTCATATATACGCACTGGAAAATGTAAGCAGCAAGAAACTTTTTTGTTATTGGGTTTACATCGGGGGACAAAGCGAGAGAAATGTAAAGGAGAGTTGAAGGCAATTAAAAAAAAAAAAAAAAAAAACGCAAGCCTCTAACTTCTTGTATTCGTCGTATGAGTCAAACAAACAAACAAAAGGAATTCCTCTATTCAAAGAGCAGGCAATGTGATGCAGTCAAAGGAACACAGTTTGCAACAGTTCCTATGAGTATTGTGACTTTGTGGGTTCGTGGAATAAAAAGTCCAATTACACCACTCAACAATGTTCTTTATTTCCACCGACTTACAGTTAAACACTTGCCAAGTACACAGAATTACGTGCTGCAACAATTACAATTCACCAGTTCGTCCGTTACAATTTCACTGTACTCGCGGTTACGTAAGCTCCGGTACACATTCACCGTTACGTACAGTCTTCCGTTGCACAATCTTTCCGTTCATTAACACGTCACTGACTAACACTGCCTTCTTACACCAAGAACTGTCCTCACTCACACACACTAACCAACTGATTGACCAACAACTCAACTCCGTCTGTCTGTAACCTTCTTTATATAGGAATATCGCCGGTTTCTAGTGACCAGGAGAATGTTCCAGATTGCGTAATTTCTGGAACCAGGTGGACAGAAACAGACGGCACAGTCATGTTTTTTTTCCCTGACCACAGCCTGTCACCACTACAAGACGAACGAGGAGGAGGTGTGGCTAACCGAACCTCCCCTACCTTCCGCTGCCAGCTGCTTTCACAGGGTGTTCTAGCGCTCCCGTTACACTGCTCCCTCCTCAAAGCTGTTCGCCTCGAACAGCCCCATCGTAGCGTGCGAGGCGGTCCAGGTGTACCACCAGCATCTGCTCGGAGTCTCAGCCAGAAGTAGCGCTGCCGTAGTTTGTGAATCATTCGGTTCGCTCCCAGGTGTCCTCCTGAAGTACCGGCGTGCACTTCCTCCAAGACTTCCGGGACCTTGCTCCGGGGAAGTACCAACTGTTCTCTCTGCGCCTTCCCATCGGGTGACTCCCATACCCGGAACAGCACGCCCTCTCTGGTCTTCAACGAGTCCCATCGGGCCCAGTGCGACTTGTAGGTGGCGCTCCTCGGTGCGATGTCCTCCCAGGTTGGTCTCGTCCCTGCGTCCACTTCCCTCAAGAGTGGCCCCAAGTCTGCGTCCGCCAGCTGCTCCCTCCTCAGGCCTGCGCTATCCCAGCCTTCAGCAGGCACTGCCACAACTACTCGGACTGCTGCGGCACGCTCCTCCTCTTCCACTCTTGTGCGCTCGTGGCCGTCCTGGATCTGCGATAGGACACCTCCAATGTAATGGTCGCTAGCGTCGGTGTCCACAATGAAGGCGCCACCCGGTTGTGGGAAACCCAAAATTGGAGCACTGCACAGGGTCCCCTTCGGGTGCTGGAAAGCGTCTCCGGCGTCCTCCGTCCACACATAAGGCCGGTTTTCCTCCGTCAGGCGGGTGAGGGGTTTTGCGATGTTGTCGGCCTTTTCCTCTAAATCATTAAGGCGGTCGTCTACTTGGCCCATCCGCTTGCCCAGCTCCGTCACGTCATCCCTCACGCCGGCCAACTGTTCTTGAAATTTGGCGGCGAGAGCCTCGTTCGCCACCTTCATTTCCGTGGTCAGTTCGGCCATCTTTGAGGTCATTGTCGTGGCCAAGTTGTTGTTAGCCGTTTCTATTTTTGCAGCGAGGTTTTCATTTGCCGTCTTCATTTGTTTCAACTCGGCGGTGAGGTTGTCGTTGGCCGTCTTCATTTCCATCATTTTCTCCAAAATCTTTTCCAATGCCGCGTCCATGGTTGTAATGTTCGGTGATGTTTTCTTCCCGCTTCCTGACACCAGTGTGACTTTGTGGGTTCGTGGAATAAAAAGTCCAATTACACCACTCAACAATGTTCTTTATTTCCACCGACTTACAGTTAAACACTTGCCAATTACACAGAATTACGTGCTGCAACAATTACAATTCACCAGTTCGTCCGTTACAATTTCACTGTACTCGCGGTTACGTAAGCTCCGGTACACATTCACCGTTACGTACAGTCTTCCGTTGCACAATCTTTCCGTTCATTAACACGTCACTGACTAACACTGCCTTCTTACACCAAGAACTGTCCTCACTCACACACACTAACCAACTGATTGACCAACAACTCAACTCCGTCTGTCTGTAACCTTCTTTATATAGGAATATCGCCGGTTTCTAGTGACCAGGAGAATGTTCCAGATTGCGTAATTTCTGGAACCAGGTGGACAGAAACAGACGGCACAGTCATGTTTTTTTTCCCTGACCACAGCCTGTCACCACTACAAGACGAACGAGGAGGAGGTGTGGCTAACCGAACCTCCCCTACCTTCCGCTGCCAGCTGCTTTCACAGGGTGTTCTAGCGCTCCCGTTACAGTATGTTTATAGCGTGTGAAGCATTATGAAGTGTTACGTGAAGCTATTTAATAGTTTTATAAATGCTTATAGCTATGGAAGGGGAAACTAAGAGAAAACGAAATATTGGTTAACTAAGAAGTAAGGGCTGCACGTTAGTATTTAATGTCCTAAGTTATTTTTCAAGTAAAATTACTATCAGTAGTTACGTGTTCAGAAACATTAGTATATAGAATAAAACGGGAACGAATGGAAGGTCGCCTATGAACTCCATAAAAATGGCGGTCAAATGAAAGAACGCTAGGTTAACGCAATATGATGGAATAGTGCAAAGCTGAGTGTGGTTTATTGTTCATTCTTTGCTGCTTGAAAACATTCCACCCACGCTGAATCTAGTTTTGGCAAAGGTAAACAGTTTTGACGACACCCTACCTAATTTTTCAAGGGCCACTTTGAATCGGTCCCTACACGATTTGGGGTTCGAATATGAAAGAAGGGGTAACAAGTCTATATTAATAGAAACAGAAGATATCAGATTTGCCGTCGAGGCTATTGGACGATTAATTGGAAGCCATTGCACCCTTATCAGATAACAGTGAAGAAGCATAAAAGTGACATACATATTTAAAGGCCAAAAAAAGAATAAGAAGAAACAAAAGGAGACCTTTTTTTACCAATTCCTTGCCTTAATATTGATTGCATTAGCTTCTTATTAAAACGATAAAATGTATATTGTTATGAAGAAAAGAAGACGTAAGAACATTCCAAATTTATTAATAGGTATCAAGTTTAACTATGATCATTTGTTTACTTGTTTCCCTCAAGAAATAAAAATCAAATAGAGTAATAGGAAAATAAAATCCCTTAAAAACCTCATTCTTGATTTACATGAAAACTAGTGAACATAGAACACTTCAAGAAGTATACCTTTATTCAAGTATTTAAACATTAAGGTGACAATTTGGAAAATCCAGAATATTCTATGAGATAACTTGTTGGCACTTTTCCTAATTCGCATTTACAGTAACATAATTTTCTCCATCTTTTAAAATTCCAGCTTGGACTGTTATTTCCATATTATTTTTCATGGTGTGACTTCATCATTCTAATAAAATGTTGCATTGAAAATTGACACGTTTTTCAACATCTTCACGTAAATAATTTAGATATTACAATTATATATACTATATCAAATATTTTTATTAACCCCTAATTACGTAGAACAGTTACTTTTTCCACTCTCCAAAATTTTTGATTTATCAAGAGTCTATTAAATGTAATAATCTCTCACAATTGGACCATTAATTTTAAATTGTGGATGTAATTCTCAGCAGCAATACTTACCCAAATGTTGAATCAAATTTATGCAAAATTGCATAATGTATAACTCTTTGAGTATGGAAACATGCTGAAAAAAGTTTTCGAGAATACACGAGTTAAAGCTTGGCATGCCATATTTACAGCTTCAATTAATTGGTAAATACGTCAAGTGCTATCTATGTGTAGGTAATAATATATTTTGTTAAAGACCAAAATTCGTTTCTTTTAGTATGAGCATTATTATTATTATCTGTTATCTATTTGAATAGCTTTTCATATTTTTGGTTCAATTTCACCGATGCATTACGTTATATGTATATAATAGGCAAGCCCAAAATAAATAAATAAATAAATAAATAAATAAATAAATAAATAAATAAGAAAGAAGGAAAGAAAGAAAGAAAGAAAGAAAGAGAGAAAGAGAGAAAGACAGAGAGAAAGAGAGAAAGAGAGAAAGAAAGAAAGAAGGAAGGAAAGAAAGAAGGAAAGAAAGAAAGAAGGAAAGAAAGAAAGAAGGAAGGAAGGAAGGAAAGAAAGAAAGAAGGAAAGAAAGAAAGAAAGAAGGAAAGAAGGAAAGAAAGAAAGAAAGAAAGAAGGAAAGAGGGAAAGAAAGAAAGAAAGAAAGAAAGAAAGAAAGAAAGAAAGAAAGAAAGAAAGAAAGAAAGAAAGACAGACAGACAGACAGAAAGACAGAACGAAGTAAGGAAGGAAAGAAGGAAAAAAAGAAATAAGGAGGGAAGGAAGGAAAGAAAGAAAGAAGGAAGGAAAGAAGGAAAGAAAGAAGGAAAGAAAGAAGGAATGAAGGAAAGAAAGAAACAAGGACAGAAAGAAGGAAAGGACAGAAAGAAAGAACGAAGTAGGGAAAGAAAGAAGGAAAGAAAGAAGGAGGGAAGGAAGGAAAGAAAGAAGGAAGGAAATAGAGAAAGAAAGAAAGCAAGAAAGAAAAAAGAAAGAAAGAAAGAAAGAAAGAAAGAAAGAAGGAAAGAAAGAAAGAAAGTATGAAGGAGGGCAGGGAGGGAAGGAAAGGAACAAACAAAAGAAAAAGAAACAAAGACAGAAAGAAAGAAAGAAAGAAAGAAAGAAAGAAAGAAAGAAAGAAAGAAAGAAAGAAAGAAAGAAAGTATGAAGGAGGGCAGGGAGGGAAGGAAAGGAACAAACAAAAGAAAAAGAAACAAAGACAGAAAGAAAGAAAGAAAGAAAGAAAGAAAGAAAGAAAGAAAGAAAGAAAGAAAGAAAGAAAGAAAGAAAGAAAGAAAGAAAGAAAGAAAGAAAGAAAGAAAGAAAGAAAGAAAGAAAGAAAGAAAGAAAGTATGAAGGAGGGCAGGGAGGGAAGGAAAGGAACAAACAAAAGAAAAAGAAACAAAGACAGAAAGAAAGAAAGAAAGAAGGAAGGAAAGAAAGAAAGAAAGAAAGAAAGAAAGAAAGAAAGAAAGAAAGGAAGGAAGGAAGAAAGAAAGAAAACAGAAAGGAAGTCTAGGTATACATTTGTATAGTTAAATAAACAAAATAAACCTACAAATATTTCCCTGCAGGAAAAACAGCTTATATACAGCTTATATATACATTTAATACACTTTTGTGACATAAGCATAAATATTTATTTATTTGTGGTCTTAAGTCGTGATGCATGGTTGTTGTATGGTTTTAGACCTAATTAGTTGGCCAGATCCATAACCCAGTATACAAATATTAAATTATTACTTATAGAACCTCTGCCATCTAACATTTTACCTTTCAACTAATCCTTTCTATTTCATCTTCACCTTCCACAAAAGCTCCTCTAGTTTACCTAATCTGTTTTTGAGCTTTTAAAATCTTCTACAGTTCAATTTCTTTATTACTAGGTAACAGTTTCTTACTTATTCAGCTTTCCCTTCAATTATTTGTGATATTGTTTTGGAAGATGATATGAATTTCATTTTCCTTATCCCCAATTTTGGCCACTTTCCCGGAATAACATACGTTCTCAAATCCCTAATTGAAAACAGTTAATCTAAACGAAGCCACCTTTTCGCTTTCTTTTTTGCTTTGAAACTGCAATATCCTTCTCCCTTTCTAGTCCTTTTAATTCTCTGTAATTTTGCGATGACCCCTTCTTCCTAATGTGACTAAGTAAATTTTGCCTGTATGAAGATGTACTTCGTTCTTGATCTCACTTTTCACCCTAAACCTCTTCACAAATATGAAATTTTAATCCAAAAATATCCTATCCCAGAATTATAAATTAAATGATTAGCTTAATTTTACAAAATTTCTGGGCTTTTATAGGTTCGTGTGTCTCGTTAATTTAGAAATCATTAGCAACACATGGCATTGCTTGTAGTTTAATTTTCAATATAATCAGCAGGTATATTGAATATACATAGCCCGCCTCGGTAGCGTGGTGGTAGCATGTCTGCCTCACGTTCAAGAGGTCCCGAGTTCGAATCTCGGTCAGGGTGAGTTATCTCGATAAGTTTTTTCCGGGGTTTCCCTTATTCTGAAAGACGAATGTCGGGTAACTCTAAGATCTATGGACCCCGGGATCATTTCACCCATTTCATTCATCATCCGATATGACTTAATGTTGGAGGACGTAAATTACGAAAACCAAAAACCAAACTATATATATATATATATATATATATATATATATATATATATATATAATGAATAAAGTAATCCCATTAGATCCCTTAAGGAATCTTACTTTCAAGGAGTACCTCAGTTATTACTCACAGGAATATCTAGTCCTCGTGAGTTTAAATAATTTGTCCCTTTAGAGGTCCTATCTTTTGAATAAGTTGTAGGTTCTTCATTTGCCATATGCCCCAATTGTCTTTTCACTTTATTTTCAGCTCCCATGTGATCAACTACTTTCAATATTGATATAATGTTAATCTGACACTATTTATATTTTTTTTTTCCGTAGATTTTAGATTATTCCACTTATGCCCTATCATTTTGGTCCGGGTGACTCAATACTAGCCTGGTCGTAGAATCAAAACTAACCCAGAATAATGCTTTTTTGAATGTTCTTAAACGCAACAGACCCACATCAGTATATCTAATGGCATGTATACTCCTCCACAGGAGAGTAAGTCTCCGAGAGTCGAGATGCAGGAGGGTTGGCGAAGGTTCCCACACTCTCCCTGGACAGGTTTATGACACCCCATGTCAGTACAGTTACAGACCATTCAAAAACATTCTGACGGCTTCTACTTTTATGAATGAATCTTCTCGGTTTTAATGTACAGAGTGAATAGGACGCATGTTTTTTTTAACGGTCTGCTCCCTGTGTAGCAGGCGTTCTCTGCACACATTCGCTGTCCTTGTCCCACAGCAAATTCCTTACAGGGACAATCTTTGCGTAAGAACTTCTTCAGGAGAAAATTCCGACACACTGGCGGTCCTGATAATTGACGGCATCATTAACAAACAAAGCACCTTTTTTGTACTGTCACCTTATGTATGCATGACTTCCTTATTGTCTTACTGATTCTCTCCATACATTCCTATTTTTGGTGTTAGAGGCCAACGTCTTCCCAGACATTCACTGAAGAATTGGACTATCTGCCTCTTTTCTACTTGCAATTTGTATTGAGTCCCACATCGTGGTCTGCTGTGCCATCAGTCTTAACACGTGTCCTCCCCAGTTCCACTTGTTCTCATTGCTTGGTCTATGCATCTAGTAGCCTAGATTTATTCTAAAGTGGGCATCAAATAACCGATTATTTATTGTTGAAATAGGCACAATACTCTAAATCCAAGTGTTTCACTAGGATACTTTGTATTCAAGTGATTTTTCTCAGAATAAGACGACTTGGAGCAATACTAATCATTAACATCAGTTTTGCAAGCATCGATGTCTCAGTGTTTTCCCTTAGGATTAGCAGAAAGAACAATAAATATTTTTGTAGTTTTATAATGTACCTAAACATTTCTGAAAGCAAGAAAGTTTTGCATTGGGTTAATGAATATTTGATGGTTGCAACTTAAATTAAGGCCAATAAATCTTCTTACGTATTTATTAGATGTTGAACACTGTAAGTTACTGCTTGTGGAATATAGCACAATTACTATGTTTGGGTTCTCCTCAAAGGCACTGGCTTTCTGGAGCTTCTTATGAACCAAAATGTTAGTTATTTGTTTGACTGATTCTAAAATGTCCTGTTGAACTATCAACACCAAGGTTGGATCTAGGTTGCCAAAAAGTATTGGCAGACGTCTTTAGATATGGTTAATTGATTTATCTTTAGTTGGAACAGGCCAAAGGGCCTAATCCTAGTGGCAGAGGATTTCTTATTTTGTCTGATGGAAGAGCGTTTTCTGATACCCCGGAGATTCAGTATGGTTGAAAAATAGAGGTTTTAAGAGAGGAATTTTAAAGACATATAAGTTGCTGAATTTTTTTAAAAAAAAGAATAATATATGGATAAAACCGTATAGATACCTATTCATGACCAACATTGTAAAGTATATGTAATGTCAAATATTCACAGGTTCGTAGTCTTTTACCCGTACCTCTGCTTTCCTTATATTCCATTATTTTTATTTTCGTTCACACACCTCTGTTACGTCCTGTAAAATGTATTTACAGTATAGGTAAGTAAGAGAAGTAGCGTATTCCACCAAAAGTTTGATACCAAGCTTTCACAACAAAAAATCCAGTAAGTGAAAACTTAACTTTTATGTTCCAGATCTTCTGTGACAGAAATATTTTAAGCGCATTTTCTACCTCAAACTACCGTCTACTTGAAAAACTTTTTCCTCGTGTGGCTCTAATGATTTTGATTAAAATAACTGTACAGAGTAGGCTACTCCCACCATAAATTTACACTACATGACGATATTACAACTTTTTTGTTGTATTTCACATTTAAAACAGTGGCTGACACAAATTAACTCTACCATTGAAACACGAATTGTTACAAGTACTTGGGTTCACGAAGGACCAAGAACAAGCAAAGCGTTGGAACAGATGCGTCGATTTTCATGTACGAAAACCACCTCCAGAGGGAACAGAAGTTTTCTTTCAGCACTGTTAAGGATGAACCACCAAGTGGCGGTCCATGAAAGGAGAGAACCAATGCAGCGACGCTGCGGAGTCGATTGAAAAAACGCCAGAGAGATCAACTCGCAAACGATCCGCGGAACTGCGTATACTCCGGTCAGCTCTGCGCAAGCATTTTACAGTTGACTTAAAATTATGTCCACATTGAACAAAACATGTTCAATAATAATTCTTAATTATTAAGTGACAATCATTTAAATCGAAGGAAAATGGCGTGTGATGCACTTCTTAAGATGTGCATCATATTCCGAAAGGTGGGCAAAGTGATTTTCAGTGATGAATGTGCGATATACTGAAGCTCGCGATGAAGAAATGTCTTCTGGTGCATGGACAACACATATTTTTATGAGGAGATCGAGATTAACCCTCCCATGGCATAATATGGGCTGGTATGGACAGTAAACTAATTTACGGTCCATAAAGTAGTCGTCGATAATAAATTTGTTGAGCAATGTGAATATTTGATATGCTGAGAACGTGGTTCATGTACCTTTTGGAAACCTCAAGGAGATGCGTTGGTTTCAGCAAGACGGAGCTCCTCTACATTTTTCCTTGCGGTTTGGTAATATCACAACGATGTTTCCAGAATGCTGTATTGGCCGAGGATCGCTTTCATTACCAACTCCACCCGACTGGCCATCTCGAAGCTTGACCTAACATGTGACAATGTGCTCTGGGGATTCATCCAAGACTTGCTGCAGCACAACGTTATAATACGATTGTTGAACTGAAAGAAGCTATGAGATTTGAGTTCAGACAGAAGACTTGAGTTAATCCAGCAATGTTGAAAAAATGTCTGCAGAGCTTGGCGACGATTATTGTGCGTTCTGCACATGATGGTCCCTATACTGATGTTTTAAAAGTTAAAAACGCTTGCATTAAAGCAAACAGATGTACATCAAGACATAAAGCACTATTTAGAGAGTGTGCATATATTTATAATTGAAAGTTTTCTGTACGGGGATTCCGGCACTGCAGCCGAGGGCTTATCTATTATGTGTCATACCCCGATAGAAAGGACGAAATGAAAATAACTTACAAGCAGCCAGGAGCTATCACAGTGGTCCTACAGCCTCGGACATAACCTGGCACATTGAACATTAGGAATAAGAAAATATTTAAATCGATTAACATGACATAGATGGAACAATATGCAACGATTTTAAGAATAGGTTGGACAAACGTAGAGGAAGTCATGTGAAATCGAGTTTTTGTTTTTGAGTTATGCTGTCCTCTCCCCCCCCCCTCTCTCTCTCTCTCTCACACACACACACACACACACACACACACACACACACACACACACACACACACACACACACACACACACACACACACACACACACACACATATATACATACACACGCGCACGCGAGAGAACACCATTTTCTAAAAACGCACTTCTTTATTCAGCGAACTTCAAAACGTACATTTTCAAAGAAACGTCTACATCGTATTTTTGGGCACAATGCAATCAATACCTTCATTATCTACTATTTTTGTAGTATTTAACGCCCGATTTTATCACATGCGGCACCGCAGGCGGTGACACTGATGATACATGAAATGAAGCTGGAACACGGGTGGAATGAGATATCGGCGTAAACCGGAGCACCCGGAGGAAACCTGTCCCTACGCCGCTTTGCCCACCACAAAGCTCATATGCGGTCACCTGGGATCGAACCCGGGTCGCTTCGGTGTGGTCTTTATCTGCTGTGTACGTCGTAGAGAAATGTAACAATGAGAAACGCACTTATAAGTATAGGGAGACTGAAATAAATAACAATGAATATCTCCTAAACAGTTCAATGCGCCAAAAAAAAGTATTTGTCATAATTTGTGTGTTTTAAGGAACTCTGCATCTTTACTACAGACGTCTCTATCCCTTACGGCTTAACAGTTATAGTTATTCGCAAAAGTCATTCCGAATAAAGAGGACTTTCGAGGACATTCCCAAAAAATTCAAAATATACATTTTATTTGTCATACAAATATCTAGGACATGTGATATTTTAATCACAATCGTTGGAGTTACGGAAATCGAAATTTATGAAAGTTCTCACATGTAGAGTGTACTTTGGTGTGGAGACATTTTCTTGCACATATCTGTGTCCATACGGTCACCTTCTGGGGATTACACTGCATAAAATGTTTGTGATAAGTCTGGGTAGAAAAAAATGGCTACAAAATTAATAAATATTTTATACTTAGCCCTATCAAGTGAGTGGCGTAGGAAATTGATGTTCACACTTTTTGTAGCCTGTAACCTGCCCACCTTATTTTAGACATTTTCTTTTATAAGACAATCGTAACGTAAAGACAAACCACGTCATGTTGATATTATTGCGCATGCTCGGAAGAGAGGGCCAACCTAAAGTGAAATCCGCTGATGTTGGGGTTTATGTTTACAGATCTTGCAGCAATCAAAGCCTGTCGTCTCATCCACGTACACATCCTTTGGCTAGGGGTTGAGATGTAGAGCCCAAGTCAGTCGCTGCTCGATAAGGAAGGTGGTGTTTTTTTTAACATATATTGGCAGCTGTGCGGTTTTGAGTGGCATAAACGGGGAGAAGGTGAAAAGCATACCATATTTGGATATCGTATGAATTTATTTATTCACATACTTGAATAAAGACAAAGTCGACTTGTCAAAATGCTTAAGCACATCAGTTCAATTTCGTAAACCATAGTTGTTTGTCAGTGTAGAACACAAACTAACATAATGAATAAACCGTACAATGAATAACTGCGTAACGTGCATCTTTTAATTCACTGATTACCTACTTAAATAAGTTAAAATTAAAATTTAGTGCTAAAATTCCGTTTCCGAAGTACATGAAAACTGCGTGTTTATATTTGTGCATTATAATGCAACGTATAACGTACAACTGAATAGTTGTAGGCTTGGTAGTGCAGATGGTAGCGTGTGTCTCTCACGTTCAAGAGCCCCGAGTTACCTGGATAAGGTTTTTCTGGGGTTTTCCCTTATCCTGAAAGATGAGTGTCTGGTAACTCTAAGCTCTCTGGACCCTGGGCTCATTTGAGTAACATTTCACCCATTTAATTCATGTTCTACACCAGTTATCGTTGGTTTATGTAAATTAAAATAAAGCCGAATAAAACCATACAGTCGTTCGATGAGTGGACTGTACGTCTATAATGCCTATAGGTAATATCTAGTTAGGTTGGTCCTAGCCCAAAAAAAAAATTATATGCTCAAATTTCCGACTTATGCAGTTAGGTGTAACTTATGTTTGAAAATATATGCATTAGATTTGTATGGTGAGTTATTTTTATGAATTATTTATTATTGAGCCAGAGATTTCGTCTATATAATAATGAAATTTGTATATTCATGATTGTTAACCTTTATTACATTTACCTCCCTATAGAATGAAATCCTAGTTCTGCCATCTACACATCAACTGAATGAAATAGCTCAGGTTTGCTTATGATACAGAGAAGGTGGCAATTCGAAACACATAACTAAAGTCGCTTTTAAAATACCGACTTGTACTTCATCTACTACGTATATTATATAGGAGATGCAACACATTCTCCACAAAAATTCGTTTCAGAGATTTCCGAAAATGCATGTTTTGGGACCCCCTGAAGTTAAAACACGCCATCTTACTTTCTTCATTATCTGTGTATATCTAGTATATACAAGAAGCGTTGCAGCCCCCAAGAATACGATATCGAGATGGTACTGGGAATCCCTGATCAAAAAAGGAATCTTTACTTTCTCTACTACACATAGTAAATAAGGGAAATGTTCTACTTTATCGAAAAATTGGATATCAAGATTTCACAGAAAATACACTTTTGAGACTCACTGCATCTAAAACAAGGCATATTTAGAAAAATGCCCATGTATGTGTGTCGTGAATTGCATAACTTAAAACAAAAACGAAACGATGGTTAAACATCAAACTTAGTATTTGAGTTAGGATCTTTCAAACCACCCACTCCTGACTACCCCTGTTTGAAAAATGTTTCAATAACTTTGATTTTCCCAAAACTGGCTTTCACGATTTTGCCGAAAGTACCATATGTTTAGGATTTTCGTGACAAATGAAAGCATATCTTGAATTTTCTTAGAGTGTTTTGTAACAGCTGGCCCTTCACACCTAAACACTTCCTAACTAGTCTGAACTAAAGTGAGGAATTTTGGCCCTACAAACCCTAAAACTACGAGGTCCAGGTTAGGGTACACGGCATACAAAGATCTGACTCAATGTTGCCCCAATAAACAATTCAAATGCTTTAATTCATTACTACAATCCTTCATTATACAAATACAACATTTGCATTATCACAATATGTGCTCCCTTTAAAATAACGCAAGGACACACGAGCATCACAAGCGTTATAAAATTACTCTATCACAAACAATTTTCCTGAAACAACAATAATAAAGTATAAGGGTATAAAGGGTCCCGGAAAACATTTAATTTAACGGTGATGCTAGCCAGTAACTACACAGTAAGAACTTACCAAAGCAAAATAACTGAGCAGAACAATTACCTATATTAGTAATACCTCAAAACCTTTGAATACATATATGACTTTAAGGCAAGCCGAGAGTTAAATTCCGTTCCCTATTTCACGATGTAGAAATGCCAAGCTAGCTAGCAATCACCTTTTTTAAACCCAGAAACATGAAAAGGGAAAACACAATAAAGCTTCTAGTCCCGGAACTAAGGGGAATAGTCCGTTAAAACAAGCCAAAGCTTACCAAAAGCGATCAGGAAAACCTAGGGCAAACTTACCAAAACCCAAAACTTGGAGCGCTTACCCCTGACTTATTCGCGTCGACACCGAGCACCAACTCCCCTCCCGATTCGAAGCAGTACTACACCAAAGAAGACTTTCGGAAATCGCTCAAAGCGCTCAAATAGAGCAGCGGCGGAAATCTGAAGTGATCCCACGAGTAAACAGCGCCCCGATTCGGGAAGACAAGGGAATGAGTGCCGGAGAAAGAAAGAAAGGGGGGGGGGGGAGAGCACAGTTTTCAAAAGTCCTTTTTTTTCCTGAACGGCTTTTGCATAGCTGGCAACCCACAAGAGATTGACACAATCTTACTGAACAAAAGATGTAGATCTCCTTAAAGCACACAATTTATATCAGTGAACCAATTGTTATTCTCTGATGTTTCCAATACTTAAACCTACTCTTCTCAACTCGTTTCTTATGTCTTGGGTATGTAAAGGAAATTGAATTTCAAAACCATTAGATACCAGATCTTGAATGATACGACTATTTCTCAATCCTACGGTAATCTCATATTCCAGTTGTACCTATAAGGAAATATGTAATAAAACAATTTGTACACATGCGTCTATTAACATGAAGTACACAGAAAAAAGCATCTGTAAGAAGATTGTGTACAAGAATATAGAAAGTAATGTTAGTGCAACACGTCAGATCTTTTTTTATCTCTTGGCCATGCGGAGAGGAATAATTTCATAGCCATCACAGAGCAACCAGTTTCTTTTTTAAATTCATTATCCCTTAAAGTCAACTGTATTTCTTATACTCTTGCACCTACAAGAACTTTAGTAATAAGACAATTTCTGCAAATGTTTATCCCGAGTAACATGGAGTATGTAACAGTTGTTTTGGTTTGGGACCCAAGAATTGAAAACTTTTTAAATATGTTTAAATATGTGGTTTTGGAATCAATATGGAATGTTAGAATGAACAAGAAAACATGTTAAAGGCTGGCTCCGTAGCTCAGTCGGTAGAGCACCTGCCTACCGTGCTAGGGGTCCCGGGTTCGATTCCCGGCGTTTGGGGTGGGGATTTTTCTCCAACCAAGATAATTCCTCATCTTCCCCAGAGTCTGGAAGTATGAATGAGAGTGTGAATGTGTGCGTGATATAATGATAAAAAAAACCCTAAAGATAACGAGTTAACACCTTCAGTATGTTCCAAAGGAGAACGGCCGCCGATATGACCATAGCATGAGATGACGCTATATGTAAATGAAATTATGTTGATTGTTTTCGATTGGTAGTTTTAAGAATGAGATTGCGTGGTGTGAGAATTGAGTTTGAGTGGTAGTAGAGGAGAAAGATCTACGAAAGAAAGCGTATTTCGATGGTGACCGCGAAGTGCACAAACGTGTCTCACATTGGCAATTATTGAAGTGAACTTTATTTTCAATTTCTGCGTAAATACATTTCATCATTGAATAAGCTCATTGTATATCTACGTGATGTCGTGTTATATAAATTTACTACTCCAAATTAAAAGGATTATTGTATTAATTTAAAAGATTCAGAAGATAGCAAGTTAATTCCCTCGTTCAAAACCACGCCTGAGTTAACGGACTTCTAATGCAACGACGAGAACAGCGCCGGAGATTTTCTAGAGGCATCGCTGCATTTGAGTGTCAGATCTGAGCAGAAGGCTCGGATCGAGAAGAATCTATAACACGTGGTTTCTTCGTCATTTTCTTCTCGGAGGGCTGAATTCAACCAGCAACCCCACACGCAACGCGGGACGAGTACAGGTGACAATCATGCCGTTCCACATCATCAGCATTAAAAATCCCGCGTCACATAGATAAAAAAAAATAAGTATTTATAAAATAGGTTGTATAAGAATAGAGAAAGTCATGTGAATATAACACAGCAGATAACATTATATCTATTTTAGTATGTGATGCAGGTGAATCTTCAGTCTCGCTCTTCGCTGAATCTGCTTCTGTTCCAGTGGTGAGCGTGTGTGGGCGTTAGGTTGACTGATATTTTAACGTAAGCTAAAATGATCTATTTCAAGTGAGCTGCCAACTGTTTGAGGTCGAATAATTATTAATTTAACTTTTCTGAGTTTTATCACTCGAAATGTTGACTACTGAAGTATCTCTGCTAACCTCTGGTGTATACAGAGTTCACTGTTTAAAAATAACTTTAATAATAATTAGTCGCAGAAAAATGCTGATAAGGGACCTATTACTGTACGCACACAGCTACACACCTGAAAATGTCATGGTATGAGGTCTACTCTATATCAACCGTGTGTACCAAAAATCTGCTGCGGAGCAGAACCGCAACGCCCAAAACTGAAGCCTAGAAAGTGCCACATGCGACCATGCATGATGGACATCCCTCGTCAGATCTGTGCTCCTTGCCTATGCCACGTGTAGAGCACTGCCGTGCAATGCTGTGTTATGCCTATATGTTCCTACGTATTCTAGACTCATTTTCGTGTACTTCCAGCTATACTCCGCACCCGAATTTTGGAACATACTCCACATAGAGTAGAGATGCCATCAAACTCTCAAGCGCGTACAGGTGTGAGCTGAAGGTCCCTTGACGGTGAGCGCGGTGTTTAAGGGTTGCGGCAGCCGTTAGTCGATCACAGTAAACGCTACACTAAGACTGTAAAATTCGAAGAGAAAAGATAGGAATTTTAGAAATACTTGCAGTTTTATTAATTACGTCCCGCATAGA